>CM064503.1:32287589-32705745 GCA_032716605.1 Paralithodes platypus | reverse complement strand
GACGAGAAGCCCACCACAGAAGCCATGAACGAACACCACACAGAAACACCAAAGGAAAGGTCCACAGAACGAAAGGACCAGCTGACCGAGCCAGCCATTTCAGACAGGCCCAAGCCCGCAGGGCTAAACAGCTCCAGGACACACCCATTTACCTTTTCTAAAACTGACCATTTTCCACACCTCACGTACACTAACCCCCTCGTGTCCTACACTCCTAACTACAAAGATGATGAACAGGAATATACATTCATATTAAAAACACCCATGCCTGTCCCGACGTTGAGCCAATGCCAACACATCAGACAGCCATAATTATATCTATGTATGTTCTTGCATCCGAGAAGTAGATGTTATATATCTTAGAAGTTAAAAAACACCCACGCTTGTCCCTAGACCTCGTATATCATTTTCCATGACGAGTATAGATATATGTAACCCGTGCTCAGTCGCCCCTTGCATTGCTCCTCTAGTAACTAAGTATTAATATTAACATTCCCTAACATCTTGTCTTGCCAGACTAAGCTTCTGAAGACCCATCGCCCCATAAATCTATGTATGCAATCCTTAGGTTAAGTATTTTTATCCGCCATTGTGTTCACCTTTTTCCATTTACTTTCCACAATTGTCATACGTCTTCCCCTTGCCTCCTTCGTATCCACAGCCCACACTACGCCAATTTATTTCGTGTCTTACACCTCTTACCCCAACCAGAGATTGTATAAGATAACCTGGTTACCAGTATCTGTCATAAGTACCCCGAAACAATAACTAAGTACCCCTACGAACTGCCGCTGTGGGTGGTATTTTATATTTAATAGAAAACGCAGTTCCCAGGGCCAACTAATAGTATCCATAACCCTCTGACTGATCACATAACTCTATCTTTTCCAGACTCATATACCACCCCATAGTTGCATTCCCCGGTAGCATTTGGCTAACGTATTCTACTGCCTTTTCAAACTTCCATATCAATTGTAGCCTAATGCCACCCCCACGCCCAGGGACCTTAGGGGCAAAATTTCCCTGTAGCCCTTGAACTCCCCCCCCCCCCCCCTCTCATTAAGACACCCCCGCTTCTCGACTCTTGTCCGACCTAGCCTCTCTCTCATACCTCTTGAAGATCCTTGAATTGTCCGTTACTAACGCTCTCCAACCTTTTATATATATACTCCTATCCAGCCTACCTTCACTTAGTAGGCCAGAACAACATTAGAACTTTACTAGCCCCTTGCATGCCATCTATTCTCTTACAACACATTCACAACCCTGCACCCAATGGTCGTCGGTGCGAGGCTAGCCGCCCCGCCAGTAACTAACTTCTATTGCCATACTTCCAGATAAATGTGGCAGAGTTAGCAACCCAGTCTCCACCATATCCAGCAAACCCTACAATTAACAACCAGCCGAGTAAAACCAGCTAGCTAAGGCACCTTCGGTTTTGGTATTAAAGACACCAACATCTGTCTCATACACAGAGGGTTATTACAAACACTGGTGATATGGCAAGCCCCTAGCCACAGCCGCCGGACGACTATATCAGAGAGAGGGCGCCCAGCTCCCCCTTTTTGCCCACCCGAGGAGGGAGACCCCCACCCCCGCGGAGGTATACCTGGCCCCTGTTTTGACTTTCGAGTCATTGCCAGGTAGCACAGGAATTCTTCCTATCAATGAACTAACCATGAATGACTAACACCTTTACTAACCTCTATTAACTCACAAAACCATTTACCTTTCTTGCATGCACTGATCACTAAATTAGCACCTCAGCTATACCATAGAATGAAGATTGAACAATCTAGAGAGACGCTCCTATCACAGCTGTCCCCATCCTCCTCGCAAAGTAGATCCAGTCTCTCTCCCTAAATACGTCCAGTATAGCCAAAATAGTACCTCTTACTAAGGCTCAGTTATATGAAAATAGAAAAGGGTTCCTATCGCGCCCTGTCCCACAGAGCTCCATCTTCACACTAGTCTCCCATTATCTGAGGAGCTCAATAAGTCCATAAGGACGACTCGAGATCCCTACTGTCTACAGGAAAAACCGAGCCTAACTCATAACTCAGTTTCCCGCCCCAGTCAAATCAGTTGAAAAGTAGACACCACAACCAGGGTCACTTTAACCCTGCAGTTACCTCTTCTCAGATCTGCCCTTGTTTTGTAGCCTGCCTACTCTGCCTCGTGAGTTGTTCATAGTAGATCCCAGCCCTGGACCTCAGACTCCGTGGCAGATTTGGATAGAAGGACCTGCCCCACGTATTGAGAACTTCACACATATGGCCCCCCTGGACTGGCGGAAACCAGTCGTTAGCCCCCAACATCCTATGGTACGGCAAGATAACCAGGACCAGACCCCAGATCTTATACCCAGATTCCCTTTAGCAGTACTACCGTATACTGTGCTGTTTAGAGATTCACTAATTAATATATTTCTACGAAGTGGCTAAGACCTTGCCCAGTGTAATTCATTACTTAACCATTCCTTTGGGATCGTTCTCTCTAAGCCTATCAGTGTTCCCTCTTTTATATTAACAGGCGACCTTGACTCTCGTAGATTACCTTATTCTTAGATATTACCCTATATCTCGTGATAAAACGTTCGCCCACATGATTGTTTGCTTATCTATGGTATTTCTGGAGACAAGGATCTACAAAAACTTAGCAGTCCCCCGAGGTCTACTCGAATTCCGCTCGTGCAAAAATTACGTGTGTTCATCTAGTCTGTGAACTACTACTTGTGCAAGAGTACCACAGTAAATCTAACAGTGAATAGTGCATATAGTAACATTTGAGTGCGACTGTTATACACTTATTAACCTGAAAGCATCGCAGGGGTGAGCCACCTGAACGTTGGAAGGGGGAGACCGGCTCCCGCCATGTACGTCAACTTCCTCTCTTTTTCCTTTTTTGTTATTCATTCTGTTTTCTCCCAGTATGTCGAGCATCGCCCGGGGTTTTCCTCCACGTGCTGTAATTACCCAGTGTTTTTTCATGGTGTACTCTATCCTCATCTTGTATTGTGCATGCATTAGACACCACGTCAATTTTAGAACTCTTACTCATACTTCCCAGTTTAATGTAAAATCGGGAGAATAACGTGGTTCTTTCTATGGGTTCCACACCACTGGGCACCCTGGTTTTGGAACATTTCGTTTGAAATTGCATACTCCGGATATGTTTGGCTCCACTCGCCCTCGTAGTCTGAAGCCACCTGATATCGTTCACCTCACCCTACATCCCGCCCCCCCCACGCTCGTGTAACACTGAACCACTTGTCCCCATCCCCCAGCTATATTCACAATTACATCCTACACCATGTCCCATGTGGTACATCTATAGCATCGAAACCAACCCCTTATTTCTCCCCCCCTTTTTCCCCGAGCCAACGTAGGAAGCCGTTTCCACTTGTTGATAACCTCCCTCAGAGTCACATCAACTGTTGCCATCAAACCCCCAACCCCTGGAACCCAGTTCATCCTTCGTCTCCCGACCTTGACTCCACTTTGGGTTCCACCGCCCCCATCCAAAATATAAAACGTCACTACTACATCCCCTATATATGTGACCCCCTCATACACTGTACAGTGTGAGGATCCAGTTCTACGCTAGAATGTTCAGTATTAAAATTGAACTCTTATTCACGCCTTTGTTAAAAATCCTCCACCCCACATCACCGATCTCGCGTGGCTTATTCAACAATTCTCTCCATCAGACGAATGCCTACGCAGTTCATGAACCCCTATCAACCCTTTACGATCCAGCTTGTTACGAACAGTGACTTCACCACCCCCCAAAAGACCGTGTCATTCTTTTGACCCTCCTACCACCTCGTGCACTTTTGTTTCACCCCCACAGTTATTCCTCTCCTTTGCTTTCCCCCCACCAACACACCGTATTCAATATTACCATTTCCCGTGTAGGCACCACACAAGATCTTCTTCTCATTCCCCACATGACTCCCCAAAATTTTCACTAACTCCCCCCTCAGCACCGCACCCCCCCATCATCCCTATCAAACTTGACTTATTCAGCCTCCCCATTTTCGTGACAGTTTTTCATTTTCAGTCAGTAGCCCCCTTCCCCCCCACCCCACAATTCACACCCCTAGAAAACTTCGAACCCACACTTGACTTCGCCCTCTCATGTCAAACAAACCCACCAGTCCCAGATAACCTCTAACCAGCCCGACTGCCACCAAGAAATTCCCCACACTCGTCTGTTAATGTCAAACAAACCCACCCCCCCATAACCCGCTACCAGACCGTGAGCTCCCCCCAAAGATTCTAACCTCTTAACAACCCCAATCATTCCATCATTCTCCTTGTCACATCTCCTCTGCGTTTTACTCTCTATTTTCCACCCACCACCCCCCCCCAAAAAATCCGTTCCTAACCCCAACCTCCCACCCTGACTCCCACACCCCCAATACCCCTCACGCGTGACGACCTACCCCAACTGATTTCCCCCCTTCCAGAAACTCCAGCTATTCCCCCACCAACAAAATCTCCCTTGTGACAGTTTTTCCGTCCCACCACTTCCACCCCCTTCATCACCCCCCCCACCACCCTGTCACCCCCACAAACCCCCCTTCGCTCCCCCACTCTCCGTGCCCCTCACCACCCACCTGCGCTCCCCCCCACCCGCTCTTTCCTCCCCCTCGCCACCTCCTTCGACCTCCACCTTTTGTCCCCCCTTCCCGTGTACTCCCCCCATCATGCACGCCCCTCCCCAACGTCCCCCTTTGACAGTTTTCCTTCCTATTTACCCCCCCACAATTTTCACACCCTAATAAATTTCAAAAACCCACACTTGACGACCACCTCAGGACAGACAAACCCACACCCCAAACCCCAGTATAAACCTCTTAAGCAACACAGTCCACTGCCACTGACACAACCCCACCCACTCTGAATCCTCCACACGCGCCGTTAATCCCCCCCTCACGCGTGACCCCCACCCAAAGTGATTTCCCCCCCCCTCATTGGTACCGGAACCACCTGCTAAACCAGTCGGTCACCCACCATCATGAGCCCAGCTAAAACTATGCAACCTCCCCTCTTCACCGTTACCCCACCCGCCCCAACTTACCCCCCCCAAGATCCCGCTCGACGAAAAAAACCCCACTTCCCCATACCAAGCCAACCACAACAAACTTTTTCCAACCTTGGCTAAACCCCAAATTACTCTCTCTCTCGCCCCAAACAAAACCTTAATCAACCTCTCAACTTCAACCACTCCTCGAAATTTTTTGTTTTTTTTTTTTTTGCCCACCCATGGTCTCTCACGGAAATTAAAATCAGTATAAATGCAAACCACTCTCAAACCAAAACCCTGCCGCCCCAGACCCCCCCACCACCCACTCCTCCATTCAAAATCCTCCACACACCCAAACCCTCCAAACCCACCCGATCATAGTAAACTCTCAAACCTCAGGCCTTACCACTCCCTTCCCCAAAAAACACTCCCGACCCAAAACTCTCTACACCAATCAAACCCCTCCCCAGGCACCAAACCCTCTTCCGCAACAACAACCCCGACTAGAACTGCCCGTTTCATTATTTAAAACCCCCCTATCACTCCCCCGGACCGAAAAACACTTAGCACCCACCCTCCCACATGTGGTGGGGCCAGCTCGCCCCCGGGGAACCACATTCCTAACGAAAGAAAAACTAACGGGTTATCCCACCCCGCCCTTCCAAAGTGAAAGTGAACCCACCTAGGGACCGTAAACCCGGACTAACGGAGACCCTAAAAGTACACCTCCCCCCCCCTGATGATGATGAGGATAAATTGTACTAACTTGTTTGAACGTTTCAATTCCTAAGCGCGGGGCATGATTCTATTAACATACATGTTTTCCATTACGGTATATATTATTTTTTTTCCTTAGTCATACTAACTTTTCTTGTACCTACCACTTTTCTGGACTATCTTTAAATTTGTGTATACATGGTTAAACAGTTACCTCTTCTTAATTTCCTGTGTTCTTAATTATCTGTCCCTTTCTTAAAAGTGACATGTTTTCCATATACTGTATCTAGTATTTTTTCCCTTAGTCATATACTTTTTCTTGTTAATCTACACTAACACTGAACAGATTCTTTAAAATTTGCTTTTACATATGTGAAACACTGTTACCTCGTCTTAAATTTCCTGTGTTCTTAAGTATTCTGGGTCCTTTCTTTAAATTTACATCATTTTCCATCACTGTATATATTATTTTTTTTCCCTTTAGTCATACTACCTTTTCTTGTTAACCTACACTTTTCGGACTATACTCTTTTTTACTTCACCCTTGAGGCTCGAGGGACGAGCCTATAATGAAGGAGAGGGAAGTAAAATGGCCCCGAAACGAGAAGCCCCACCACAGAAGCACATGAACGGAACACCACACAGAACACCAAAGGAAAGGTCCACACGAACCGAAGGGACCAGCTGGCCGAGCCAGCCATTTCAGGGACAGACCCAAGACCGCAGGGCTAAACAGATCCAGGGGACAAAACCCATTTCCCGTTGCTAAAAACTGGACCATTTTCCACCCAACCTCACGTACACTAAACCCCATCGTGTCCTACATTAAACTACAAAGATGATGAAAGGAATATCCATCCATATAAAAAACACCCATGCATGTCCCGACGTTGAGCCAATGCCCAACCACATCAGACAGCCCCTAAATTATATCTATGTATGTTCTTGCATCCGAGCAAGTAGATGTATATATCGTAGAAAGTTCAAAAACAACCCACGCGTCCCTAGAATCTGTATATCATTGCCCATGACGGGAGTATAGATATATGTAAAACAGTCGGCCAGTCATACCTGTCTTGCAATTTTCCCCTTGGCTCCTTTCGTATCCACAGGCCCACACTACGCCAATTTATTTCGTGTATTACACCTCTTACCCCAACCCGGTGTAGATTGTCATAAGATAAAAATGGTTACCAGTATCTGTCATAGTTACCCGAAACAAAACCTACTAGTCCCCTACGACTTGCCCGCTGTGGGTGGTATTTTATAGTTAATAGAAAAACGCAGTGCCCAGGGCCAAAAATATAGTATCCATTAACCCTCTGATGATCACATAAATCGATACTTTTCCAGACTCATATTTACCACCCCCTCGTGGCATTCCACGGTAGCATTTGGCTAAAGTATTCTACTGCCGTTTCAAACTTCCATATCAATTGTAGGCATAATGCCACCCCCCACGCCCGGGACCTTGGGGCAAAATTTCCCTGTAGCTCTAAACTCCCCTCCCCCCCCTCATTAGAGACACCCGCGCTTCTTCGACTCTTGTCCGCCTAGCCCGCTCTCTCATACCTCTTGAAGGATCCTTGATTGGTCACGTTACTATACGCTACTCCAACCTTTTATAATATACTCTATCCAGCCCTACCTTCACTTAGGTAGGGCCGAACAACATTAGAAACTTTATCAGCCCCTGGATGCCAATCTATTCTCTTACAACCACATTCACACCCTGCACCCAATGGTCGTCGGTGCGAGGGCCTAGCCGGCACCCGCCAGTAAAAACTTATAGATGCCAACTTACAGGAGAAAGGTGGCAGGAGGTAGCAACCCAGTCCTCCAACCATATCCAGAAAAACCCTACAATTAACAACCAAGCCCGAGTACAAAACCAGCTAAGCTAAGGCACCTTCGGTTTTTGGTATTAAAGGGACAATCACATCTGTCTCATACACACAGAGGGTTTATTACCAACATGGTGATATGGCAAGCCACTAGGCCACAGGGCCGCCGGAAGTGACTTATATCAGAGAGAGGGGCCCAGCGCCCCTTTTTTGCCCACACGAGGAGGGGAGGACCCCCCACCCGAGCGGACGGTATATTACTGGGACCCTGGTTTTGGACTTTCGAGTCCCCCCTGCCAGGTAGAACAGGAATTCTTTGCCTATCAATGAACTAAAACCATTGAATGACTTAAACTACCTTACGAACCCCTCTATTAAACTCACAAATTAAAACATTTACCCTTTCTTGGCATGCTCTGATCACTAATTGAGCACCTCAGCGTACCATAAGAAATGAAGATTGAACCAAATCTAGGGAGAACCAGCTCCTATCACAGCTGTCCCCCATCCTCCTCGCAAAGTAGATCCAGTCTCTCTCCCTAATACGTTCAGGATAGAGTATACCAAAATAGTTACTCTTACTGGTCAAGGGACTCCGTATATGCAATATATAAAGGGCTGTCTATCGCCCTGTTGCCACAACAGTAAAATTACCATTCTTACCTAGTTCCCATATCTATTTGAGAGCTCAATTAAGGTCCTAAGACTCGAGATCAATACGGTCTAAAGGGTCCAGAAAAACCCGAAAGCCTATAAATCTAACTCCGCCCCCAGTCAAAATTCAGTTGAAAAGCTAGACACCAAACCAGGGGTCACTACCCCTGCAAGTTAATTTCTAGCTCTGACCTTGTGTTGTGACTCGGAGTGAATCCCAGAAAAACCGGGCAGACTTCCGTGGGCACATTCTGGATAGGGAAGGACCTTGCCCCACGTATTGGAAGAAACCTTTCACACATTGGCCCCCCTGGTGACGCGCGGAAACAGGTCGTTAGACCCCACCATCATGGACGCAAGCTAACCAGGAACCAGGACCATCCAGATACTACCCCAAGATTCCCTTTAGCAGTATACGTATTTACTGTGCTGTTTAGAGATTCACTAATTTAATATGTCTACGAAAGGGCTAAAGGACCTTGACCAGTGTAAATTGAACTACCATTCCATTTGGGGACGTACTAAGCGATCCCAGTGCTCTTTAATTAAGAACCGGCGACCTTGAATCTCGTTAAGTTAACATATTCCAGATATTAAAAAAAACTAGGATGATATCCTAACAACGTTCGTCCACTGATTTGCGTTCTATGTTATTTCTGATAACAAAGGTATAAAAACTAAGATCAGTACCCCCTGAGGTTAATAGAATTACCCGTGTGCTCTAAATACCGCGTGGTCTTAATCTAAGTCTGTGAAACTACTACTTTGTGCACCAGAGCTAACCAGTGAATTTTAAAATCAACAGTGGATATGTATCCTATAAAGTAACATTGATTGGTCTTCGGTATATAAAACCTTTGTTGGAATCGACGGCCAGTGATCAGGGAAGGATAAATGACCTGAACGTGGAGGTGGGAGGGGGACGAGGGCGCAATCCAGATCCACTTATGCTAGTGTTGTTCAATCTATTGTATTGTCTTACACAAGTATTCTGCCAGTGGTATATCAATAAACGTGGTCATGTAACTGGCTACCATGTGTTTCTTGTGGTTCGCTATTCCTCATATCTTGTATGTGCCATGCAGGGCCCTTATATACCCAGTCAATTTAGATACTCAAATTTACCCAAGTTAAACCTGTAGAAAACAAAACCGGGGCAGAAACAATACCTGACGTCAAACTCAGGCCTAGTTACATTATTGGGGTTGCGGGGATAATTTCGAGGGGGCATTACAAATACGATATTATTTATTGGTTGTATTTAAGGCTTTCTTGGCAAATCTATTATCACACAATTGGAAATTCATTTAATAAAGTAATGGTAACCAGAAAAAATACATAATTTAATTATAGCCTACTGTTATGGGAATAAAACAAAGCCGTAGTACAATACCGATGCCACGCAGATCCTGAATATCCAATAGAAATCCTGAAAAAAACTTTAAGGATTATTGGACTTAGGACATTGGGACTTTTGGAAACATTCAAAACATTACTGGATAGTGAGTAGGCCTATAGAGTTGAATATCCAATAAAACCTGAAAACTGTTGGATATTGGACTTTGGACATTGGACTTTGGGACATTCAAACATTACTGGATATTGATTAGCCAAGAGTTGAATATCCAATAAAACCCTGGAAAACTGTTGGATATTGGACTTTGGGACTTTGGACATTCAAACATTACTGGATATTGATTAGAAGAGTTGAATATCCAATAAAAACTGAAACTGTTGGATATTGGACTTGGATATTGGACTTTGGACATTCAAACTACTGGATATTGAGTAGCCTAGAGTTGAATATCCAATATAATCCTTAAAACTGTTGGATATTGGACTTTGGATATTCAAACTTTACTGGATATTGATTAGCCTAGAGTTGAATATCCAATAAAAACCTGAAAACTGTTGGATATTGGACTTTGGACATTCAAACATTACTGGATATTGATTAGGCAAGAGTTGAATATCCAATAAAAACCTGAAAACTGTTGGATATTGGACTTTGGACATTCAAACATTACTAGATATTTATTAGCCTAGAGTTGAATATCCATTAAAAAAAACGAACACTGTTGGATATTGGACTTTGGACATTGGACTTTGGACATTCAAACATTACTGGATATTGATTAGCCTAGAGTTGAATATCCAATAAAAAACTGAAAACCGTTGGATATTGGACTTTGGACATTGGACTTTGGACATTCAAACATTACTGGATATTGAGTAGCCTAGAGTTGAATATCCAATACAAAAATGAAAATGGTTGGATATTGGACTTTGGACTTTGGACTTTGGACATTCAAACATTACTGGATATTGATTAGCCTATGAGTTGAATATCCAATATAATCCTGAAAACTGTTGGATATTGGACTTTGGACTTTGGACTTTGGACATTCAAACATTACTGGATATTGATTAGCCTACAGTTGAATATATATATATACAGTATATATATATATAATTTATTATATATAGCCTATTATTTTATTATTTATATTTTTATTTTTTGCGTACTTTGTTACCTCTCAAATGTTATGCCCTGATTTTCTACAGGTTTAACTTGGGTAATGTGAGTTCTAACTGACTGGGTATATAAGGCTGCATGCACAATACAAGGTATGAGGAATAGAGAACACAAAATAAACACACGGTAACAAGACACACGATCACGTTTATTGAAGATGGTTAATAGGAAGCATAAGAAGGTATGAATACTCGTACAAGACAAATGATAGAAATGAACAACTAGCATTAGTGGATCTGGATGGAGCCTAGTCTCCCACTTCCAACGTTCAGGTATACTCTTCTGATCACTGGCTTGGTTCGCAAGTTTATATACTGGAAGACATCAATGTTACTTATAGATTCAATTTCACTAATTAGATTTATTACTGGCAGTTCTGGTGCGCAAGTAGAAGTTCACAGACTAGAATTAGACACATATTTTTAGAGCACGGGAATTCTAGTAACCTCAGGGGGGTACTGATCTAAGTTTTATATTCTTATAGCAGAAATACGTAGAACACAAATCAGTGGGCGAACGTTAGATATCACTAGGGTTTTACTTCTATGTAATAATATCTGAATAGGGGTAATTACGAGAGTTAATGTCGCCTGTTAATTAATGAACACTGATACGCTTAGCACTTCCCAATAGAATGGTTATATATGAATTATACTGGGGCAAAGATATAGCCACTTCATAGAAAGATTAATAAGTGAGTCTCTAATTAGTACTGTAACAAGGTAGTACTAATAAAGTGAATCTTGGGTAGTATTTGGTTGGTCTGGTCCTGGTTATCTTGCGTCCGTGATGTTGGGGGCTAACGACTGGTTCCGCGGCCGTCCAGGGGGTCCATATGTAGGAAGTTCTCAAGACGGATCTCTTGGCGATCGTTGCTGGCTACACGCTTATAATACCCACTGGTGTGTGAAGGTTATAAGGTGCACGTAGATTTCTTGTACGTGGACAGATGCTTCTATCTCAAATCTGCCACGGAGTCTGCCGGCTCTGGAACTCAAATCTCAGGAACAACACAAGGGCAGAGCTAGAGGTCAACTTAAGGGGGCCAGCCACTGGTTGGTGTCTATCTTTCAACTGATTTTACTGGGGGCTGGAGCTGGGTTTATAGGCTCGGTTTTGGACCCTGTAGGCCATAGGGATCTCGAGTCTTATGGAATTATTTGAGCTCTCAATAGATACGGGGACTAGGTAAGGTGGTGATTACTGTTGTGGCACATGGCTATAGGGAGCCTTCATAATGTGATATAACTGAGCCTTAGTAAGAGGTACTATTTTGGCTATACTGGAAGTATTGAGGGGAGGGAGACTGGATCTACTTTGCGAGGAGGACTGGGACAGCTGTGATAGGAGCGTCTCTCTTATATTGCTCAGTCTTCATTCTATGGTATAGCTGAGGTGCTAATTTGATTATCCGAGTATGCAAGAAAGGTGAATGGGTTATTGTGGGTTAATAGAGGTTAGTAAAGGGGTTAGTCATGCATGGTTAGTTCATTGATAGGAAGAATTCCTGTGCTACCTGGCAATGACCGGAAGTCAAAACAGGGGTCAGGTATACCTCCGCAGGGGTGGGGGTCTCCCTCCTCGGGTGGGTAAAAAGGGGAGGTGCGCGCCCTCTCTCTGTGATGGTCGTCCGGCGGCTGTGGCTAGGGGCTTGCCATATCACAAGTGTTTGTAATAACCCTCTGTTTATGAGACAGATGTGGGTGTTCGTAATACCAAAACCGAAGGTGCCTTGACTAGCTGGTTTAATCGGTTGGGTTGTTAATTGCATGGTTTGCTGGATGTGGTGGAGACTGGGTTGCTAACTCTGCCACATTTATCTGGAAGTATGGCAATAGAAGTTAGTCACTGGCGAGGCGGCTAGCCTCGCACTGACGATCATTGGTACAGGGTTGTGAATGGGTTGTGAGGGAATAGATGGCATGCAAAGGGTTAGTAAAGTTCTAATGTTGTTCCGTCCTACTAAGGGAAGGTAGGCTGGATAGGAGTATATATTTAAAGGTTGGAGAATGTTAGCAACGGAAAAAATCAAGAATATTCAGGAGGTATGGTGGAGAGGCTAGGTCGGAAAGGAGTCGAGGAGCGTGGGGGGTTAATGAGAGGGAGAGGGTTCAGGGGGCTACGTGGAAGTTTGACCCTAAGGTCTCCGGGCGTAGGGGTGGCATTAGACTACAGTTGATATTGGAGTTTGGGGGTTAATGACAGGGAAAGTATGTTAGCCAAATGCTACCGGGGGATGAACAATACGGGGTGGTATATGAGTCTGGAAAGGATAGAATCATGTGGACTGTGGGGCTGGGGGGAAGAGGAGGTTAACTGTAGGTGTGTGCTTGACTGTGGATCAAAGTAGGGAAAAACATGGTGTATTATTACTCGTCAATACGATGGTTATGGATACTGTTAATCTGACACTATTTCTTGCTGATCTAGTTGTTCCTGGGAACTGCGTTTTCTATGATATATACACCAAAGAAAACGACAGTTCGTAGGGTTAACTTCGGTATTGTTTCGTGGTGAAAATGCGTCGAGACAATGGTAACAGGGTGGTATATACAATCTCTGGTTGGGGTAAGAATTAAAGTTACTGCATGGTGGCTAACATCTTCAGTCATTGCTGGCTAGGTCTTACAGGAACAATGGTTCTATATACACTGGTGTACCCGTGGGTATCATAGTTTCTTATCAATTAGGACATGGGGTTTTAACATACTACTTCTCGGATGGAAGAACATACATAGATTTATGGGGGCGGTTGGTCTTCAGAAACTTAGTCTGGCAAGACAAGGTATTTTAAGGGGGTGAACATATTACTTCTCGGATGGAAGAACATACATAGATTTATGGCTGTCTGAACTGGTTGGCATTGGCTCAACCTAGGGACAGGGCATGGGTGTATTAATGAATGTGTATTCATGTTCATCATGTAGGTAGAGTCTGGCGGGTAAGAGGTGTAGGACACGAAGCAAAATAGAGTAGTGTGGACTGTGGATACGAAGGAGGTGATTGGAAGACGTATAACACTTGTGGAAAAGTAAATGAAAGAGATGAACACAATGGTGGATAAAGATAACTAACCTAAGGATTGAATACATGCATGAATGACGACATTATAGCCGTCGTCCTAATAAGGTGATGAACCTGGTTGGTCTGCACGTGGCACAATACGACACAAGGACAGTGCCGCTATGTCGTATCAATACTGGTGGCATACTCCGGTTAATATTATATATACACTTAGTTACTAGAGGAACAATGCAAGGGGGCGATTGAGCACGGGGTTACATATATCTATACTCGTCGTGGAAAAATGATATACGAGGTCTAGGGACAGGCATGGGTGTTTTAACCTGGGAGGAACATCCATAGATTTATGGGGCGATTGGTCTTCAGAAACTTAGTCTGGCAAGACAAGGTATTTTAGGGTATGTTGATATTGACATCCTAATTTAGGGACAGGGCATGGGTGTATTAACTTTAAGGTGTATTTATGTTCATCATGTAGGTAGAGGTGTAGGATACGAAGGGTAGTGTATATGCGAGGTATGGGAAAGGTCAGTGTTTAGAAGGGGTAGGCAGGTGTGGTTTGGAGCTGCTTAGCCCTGCGGGCCTCGGCCTGTCTGAACTGGTTGGCTCGGTCACCTGGTCCTTTCGTTCTGTGGGCCTTTCTTTCGGGTGTTTCTGTGTGGTGTTCGCTCGTGGCTTCTGTGGTGGGCTTCTCGTTCTGGGGCATTTTACTTCCCTCTCCTTCATTGTAGGCTCGTCCCCGAGCCTCAAGGGTGAAGTAAAAAGAAGCATAGTCATGGTGGGTCATTTTGAGGGTATTTAGAAGGTCCCACCAAGCAAGAGAGCGAGGGTCAGGTTTCTTTTGCAGGTCAATGTATACCTGTAGGAATGTGTCCTCTGTGTTGTGGAGGGCGGTTGCCCGGGCTTGATGTGGGCGTTGTAGACGGGCTAAGCGTCCTGTGGCCGTTTTTACTTTAACCTTTCGTATGAATGGTTTGTAGTTTTCCCCCATGGGGGTAGGGATGGGGGCGACGAAGGGTGTGGATTTGTTCATGGTGGAGGTCATGTCTCGAGTGAGATGTGTGGGACTGACAGGAGGTCTGTTTAGTGTGGTGAATGGGTTACTAACCGAAGGGGAGGGATTAACGTGTGAAAACGGAGCTGGGGGTGAAGGGGGAATATGAGTCTGGGGTTTTTGGGGTTTTCTTGGGTGGTGTTGTAGGCTGGGAAAATATATTGAGGCAATGTGCAATATCGGTTTAGGTAAGGTGCGTGAGGGAGGTGTGTGAGAAAGAGGGTGTGTGTGTGGTGTGGCTTGGGTTTTTAGTGTAAGAACGGGGTGTTGTTTTTGTATAACTGTCTTTAAATCTGATGGGTCTGTTGATTATTCTACCTTTGGAGGTCCTGGTGGGAAGGTAGATGTTTGTCGTGGGACTTGAGTCGCTCGACGATGTTTTATATTGAGGGGAAGAACGCTTTACAGGTGGAGGGTATTTAGTGGGGGTGAGGTCAGGGGTTATTTGAGAGGTAGACGCTTGTGGAGGTTTTTGTCTAGTGATGGTGGTAGGGGAAATGGAAAGTTATTTGGTGGGGGTATGTATGGGGGTTCTCGCAGGGGCGACTTTGTGGGAGGATTCAAGTGGGGGTGTGGAGGTCGGGCCCGTCAATTTGGAGGGGCTTTGGTGAGGAGTTAGTTGCGTGTTAGACGTGGTGTGAGAGGAGGGGTTGGTCGTTGGCATAGTGTATTTTTTAGGGGTTGGTTGGTTGGGGGTTCGATGAGATGAGGAGGTTGGTGGATGTGTGGGTGGGGTGGCAGGGATAGTGGAGGGGAAAGGGGTGGATGCGGGGGGGGGCTAGACGGGTGGGTAGGGAGTGGAGATTTAATTTGGAGGGTTGGGGATAGGAACGTGTGTGGGGTGTGTTCTTTGGTGGGGTCGGTGATTTGTTGGTGGTGGAAGTAGGCGGTTTTATGGGAGTTTGGTGGGGGGGTAGATCTAGCAGGTCATTCGGGGTGATGAGGTGGGGGTTGAGGGGGGATGAGGTTGAAGAGGAAGGTATGTGTTTTCGTGGGGGGGTGGGGGTTGTTATTTTTGGAATATAGTTAGAGGGTTTATGGTGTTTAGTTGTGATTATTCGTCTTCTTTCCCTTTGTGGAGGAGAATTCGACGAAGAAGAAGAGGAGGAGGACAGTGGTCTGGCAGCCCTACGGAACTGGGTTAGCAGGGTGTGTTTTCTGGAGGTTTTAAAAGATTTGAGTCGTGGGCGTAAGTTGTAGCGTGAGGTTACTGAGGTAGATTGTGTGGTGCGGTTGGGTGTGTACTTGGTTTTGGGTGGGGGTGGTGGTTTTCTCACTGTGGTGCCTGGTGGAGGTATGTCAGGGCTAGACGGGAGGGTTTCCGTTGTGGTCGGGGTTGTGGGTGGAGGTTTTCGTACTTGGATAAGTTGGGGAGGTACTTGACTTGACTATCGGAAGTGAAGGAAGGTGTCATGGTGGAGGAAGGTGTGATAGTGGGGGCTTGGGGTTTGTGGAGGTTAGTTTGGGGGGTATGTTGAGGAACGATTGGTCGGTTCGGTGCTGGAGGGCTTAGGCCCTTAGGGGTTTGTATGGGAATATTCATAGCCTGAGTGGAAGGGTTAGTAGGGGTGTTTAATTCAGGGTCGGACGTGTGGAGTGGGGTAGTGTCTTGTGGTTTTAGAGGTTTAAACGCTCGGAAGAATCTAGTTCGGAACGTGCGAGTCACGCCGTGATAATCGATGGTGACTTGATAGGCATTTGGGACTTGTATGATGGTGTAGGGCCCGACATAGCGAGGGCCTAATTTGTTGGTGACAGGGAGGTTGGCTACCATTACGGTGTCATGGATGGCGAAAGGGTTTTTATCATCGGGGCTATCCGTTTTGGTGTCTTGACAGGTTTGGGCGGTATGGAGGGTGTTTTGCAGATGTTGCAATGGGTCAATTGTGGAGGTGTTGGAGGGGAGGTGAGCGTGATGGTGGAACGGCAGTAACAGGGGGGGTACGCCGTAAACACGTTCATGAGGGGAAATACCGTCTTCTCGGGGACAGGTGTTCATGCCCCATTGTATCATCTTTAGTTGTGATGGCCAGTCTGAGGTGTTAAGAGCAATAATTTTGTACGTAACTGGTTGTTGATGGTGCGATGGCTTCGTTCGCATATAGCATTTCCTTGAGGCCAGTACGGGGATGAGTGTTTGATCTTAATACCGCATTGTTGGGTGAATTGTTGCCAAACGTGTCCACTAAACTCGGGGGCATTGTCGGATAGAAGAGCAAGGGGAAGGCCGAATATAGGGAATACTTCTGTGGCAAGCAGTGTGGCGACTGTGGTGGCTGTGTGGTCTTTAACTGGGCAGGCTATTAAAAATTTTGAATATACGTCAACAAATGTGACGATATAGCGGTTGCCAGCGTAAGAAGGAAACGGGCCCATGATGTCGAGGGATAGGACTTGGAACGGTTTGTTGGCAGAAATGGTACCAGCTGGGCCTGGGGTGCGGGATCTATCCTTCCCCAATAAACAAGGTTTGCAGGATTCTGTCACTCGTTGTGCAATTTTGGAGGGGTTGGGGGTCCAGTATTGATCTGTGAAGATTTTTAACATCTTCTTTTGTCCAAGGTGTATGCCGTTTCCCTCGTGGATGGCAATCATGTAGTCGTGGGCAATGGTGGGGTCTAAGACTATGTGACCGGAGTCTGTGGCAAGTTGATCTCCCCAGCGAGTCAGTTTCCTGAAGACATTTAACGGTATCCAGGGTGGTCTGATTCTTGTTTCCCAAGATTGAATTAGTGAGGGGGCTGAGGGGGAATTATGTTGGTGGATGGGGGTAGATAAAAGCTCAGTGTTTTGTAAGGCGGCTAGGTTGGTGGGGGGTCTTTTGGTACTGGCAAACGTGACAGGGCGTCTGCATTGGTGTGAAGTTTGCCTGGACGATACTGTATTGTAAAATCGTAGTCCTCTAGTGTCTCCCTCCAACGTACCAAAATGGCTGAGTTGGTTTCGCACTTACGCAACCATTGCAAAGATTGATGGTCGGTTATTATATCGAGTTTTAAGCCCAACACAAATGACCGGAAGTGGCTGAGTGCCCAAATGATCCCTAAGCACTCTCTCTTGGTGGCTGCATAATTCTGTTGTGCTTGGTTGAGGGTGGAGCTGGCATACGCTATCACATGTTCCTCTCCGTCTCTGACTTGAGCTAAAACTGCACCAATGGCGTACAGAGATACGTCGGTATAAAGACGGAAAGGTTTATGGTAATCAGGGAAAGCGACAATAGGGGCTTGGATTAGCTTTTGTTTCAAAGTATTGAAAGCGAGGTCTCTTTCAGGTGTCCAGGTGAATGGGGTGTCTTTGTGGGTGAGTTGGTGGAGGGGTCTGGCTATGGTGGCAAAGTGGGGGACGAAACGTCTGTAATATGTGGCTAAACCTAGAAAAGAATGTACTCCTTTAACGGTGGTGGGTGGGGGTTGGTTTTGTATGGCTTGAAGTTTCTTTGGGTCTGGTGCAATACCATGTTCAGATATTACGTGGCCGAGGAAATCTACCTTATTTCGGGCAATCTCGCACTTTGAGGGTTTTAATTTCAACCCGGGCTCGGATTCTTTGAAGGACTTGTCTCAACCTGAGGAGGTGTTCTTCCCAGGTTGGTGAGTACACAATAATATCGTCTAGATAGGCTAGGCAGGTTTCCCAGGTTAGGCCATGTAATACCGCTGCCATCAAACGGGAGAAAGTGGCTGGTCCGTTACAGAGGCCAAAAGGTAGGACGTTAAATTCGTAGTGGTGGCCACCACTAGTGGAAAATGCTGTTTTCTCTTGGTCCTTGGCCTTGATAGGCACTTGCCAATACCCTGCTTGCAAGTCGAGGGTAGTGAACCATCTGGATCCGTATAGGGAGTCAAGGGAATCGTCTATTCTGGGTAATGGCGTAGCGTCCTTAATGGTTACGTCATTCAACCTCCTGTAATCGACGCAAAAACGGGTTGACCCATCTTTCTTTTTTACTAGGACAACAGGGGAAGACCAGGGACTAACGGACGGGGTGGCAATACCGGCCTCTAACATCTCTTGGACTTGGCATTCCTCTTCCTGGCGTTGTATGGGATTTTTTCTATGGGATGGTTGTCTTATGGGGGGGCCTGTGGTGTTAATTATGTGTTGTTCTACATCGGTCTGTCCGATTTCAGTGGGTTGTTGGGCAAACACGTCACTGAACTCTAGCAATAGGTCATACATGCTGTGTTTTTGGTGGTCGGATAATGTGTCCGGGAGAGGGGGCAATTGGAGGCTGGTAGGGGTGTCATTAAAATCTATGGGGAGGTCATCAAAAGTTTCGAGGTCTCCTATAATGAGACCTTTTGGTAATGTCAGGGATTCCTCAGAGATATTTGCCACGAGAATGTGGTTGATGCGAGCGGAAATGATGGCGGGTTGTAAGAGGCAACGATTGGGGTTGGTGGACGTGGTAGTGGGGGAAAATATCATGTGAGTCGAAGGTTAACCCATTTTTGATGGCGGGGGGGAATTTGGCATTTATCTTGAACTACAGCTGGGCTAATGATGGTGGGGGATCGACTGGCGAGCAGGTGCTCGGTACGCATAAGGGGGGAAAGGTCACTTTGGTGGGGGTCATGCGTGAGGGGGGGATTAACGGCGCGTGTGGGAGGATCAGCGGGGCGAGGTGTGAGGGATTTAGAAAACGGAATTTGTTGGAGGGACTGTGGAGGGTTGGTGGGGGAAGAGTGAGGTATAGAAGATGAGTTATTGGTGGAGGACTGATGTACTGATTGGTGGTTGTTAGAAGGACGAATTTGGGGAGTTTTGTCGGTGGCAGTGACGGTTTGTTTGGAGTTTATATGGGATTGGTGGGTTTGTCTGTCATGAGAGGGCGAGTCAAGTGTGGGGTTTTGAAGTTTTCTAGGGGTGTGAATTGTGTGGGGGTGGAAGGGAGCTACTGACGGAAAACTGTCACCAGGGGGATTTGGTTGGTTGTGGAATAGCTGGACATTTCTGGGGGCATGGTGGGAACATGGTTGGGTCCCTCGGTCGTCACGCGTGAGGGGAGGATTAACGGCGCGTTGCGGAGGGTCAGGGTGGTGAGAGGTGAGCGAGTTAGAAAACGGGATTTGTTGGTGGGACTGCGGAGGGTTGGTGGGGGAAGAGTTAGGTGTAGAACATGGGTTATTGGTGGAGGACTGATGTATTGATTTGGGGTTGTTAACAGGACGAATTTGGGGAATTTTTTGGTGGCAGTCACGGTCTGGTTAGAGGTTATCTGGGACTGGTGAATTTGTTTATCATGAGAGGGCGAGTCAAGTGTGGGGTTGTGAAGTTTTCTAGGGGTGTGAATTGTGTGGGGGTGGAAGGGAGCTACCGACGGAAAACTGTCACAAGGGGAATTTTGTTGGTTGTGAAATAGCTGAACATTTCTGGGGGCATGGGGAAAACATTGTTGGGTACATAGGTCGGCATTTTCCCTGGAAACACGTGTACATAAATATTTGATAGAATTGTGGTTACATACATCAGAGCCTGTCCTGGAAACATGGGAGGATTTATCCTGGACAGAGTTACGAGAATTGAGGGGATTACCGAGAGGGAGTTGCTTGGACTTGTCTTCTTTCGTTTGTTGAGGCATTTTTTCAACGAATTGAGTGATATTTTGAGAGAACTCGGGGCAAGGGGAGGGGTTAGAAGTTACCTTAGTGCTAGCTGAAACTTGGTAACCCTGACTCAGAGTTTGTTGAGGGGGAAGGTGTTTTTTCTTTTTGTGAATAGGTTTCTGCGTGATTGGTTTGTCAGAGGCTTTGGGTTGGATTTTTGTTTTGAATAAGATCAGCCTCTGGCCGCAGTCAACCTGGGCCTGGAGTTTTTGAAGGAGGTCAAGTCCAAGGAAACCATCGTAATGTTTACAGTGGGAGGAAAATACTGTGAACGTGTGATAACAACGAGCATGGGGGGCAGGAGTAGTTACTGACAGGGGCAAAGTGTCTCCTAGGAGATTTAAGTAGGTATCAGCAGCTGAGATTAGTTCTGCTTTGGTGGTTAACAAGGGGCCAAATATTCGGTGGTGTTGATCATAATAAGACTTGAACAAACATGACTTGGCAGCTCCCGTGTCGATTAACAAGTGGACAGGAATGTCCTTGATTTTGGCCATGTAATAAATGGGGGCAGTGCGGTCAGTTATGGCGTCCCCCGCCGAGGCCATCTTGGGCGGGGGGTACTTTAAAAATCCTGGGAGTCGGTATCTACCTCCTCCAGGGTTTCCTCGGTATCATCTGAGGTCATGATAGGGGCTATTTCTCCGGTGTGCATTTCCTCCATTTCTTCCTCTTGTCCCAACTCCTCTTCATTTACAGAAATGCGAGGAGTAAAGGGGCGAGGTTTGGCAGAGTCACGAATTTGATGGAGGGCACACTGAGCACTACAGGCAGGGAAATCATAGGGGTTGATAATTACTAATGTAGGGTTTTTACTTTGGTAGGTGTTGTAGGTTTTGTTCCGGTTGAAGATTCTGCGTGGCTGGGTAGGTTGGAACCGGGGCCTACTGGGTTGGGGCTTGCCGGAAGGGTAGGTGGGTCTGTTGTGGAAGGATGAGGATGGGTAGGCATTCTTGGAGTTTTGGTGGTCGGGGTGTGCTGCGGGTGCGTGGGAAACCTCTTTATTACAGCGATTTGGGTGGGTGCTTCTTTGCGCACGGCCAAAATACGTCGGATCGTGATGAGATCTTTTTGATATCCGACGAAATCGTGCACACGGAAATGATCTTTTACTGCTGAGGGCAATATTGATACAAGGTTGACCAGAATCTGCTGCTCTTGTTGGATTCTGGTCAATGTGGGGAAAGAAACTTTTATATGTTGGGCGATCTTATTCACTGTGGCATCTAGATCGCCTTCGAATTTAGTGTCTTGGATACGGGTGTGGGCCACGAAAACGCCCAACGAAGGCTTAATGGCTTCTATCACTATTGGGCGAAATTCGTCCCATGTGAGAGCAGGGTGCACTTGGTAGGCAACCAGGGAAACGGCTTTTCCCAGGTGCGTTAATGTCACGGCTATCTTTTCTGCGTCCGTGGTATAAACTAGGTCAAGTACGGGTTTCACTATGTCCATGAACGTTTCGATCTCGTAAGTTTCTCCATCATAATGTGGGATGGGAATGTGAGAACGGTGCGCCATGATGTTATCGTGTTCTGGCTGTTCCAAACTTGCAATGTAATGCAACCTTTTATCCGAATCAAGAACCACCGCTGCCGCCAATGTTATGCCCTGTTTTTCTACAGGTTTAACTTGGGTAATGTGAGTTCTAACTGACTGGGTATATAAGGCTGCATGCACAATACAAGGTATGAGGAATAGAGAACACAAAATAAACACATGGTAACAAGACACACGATCACGTTTATTGAAGATGGTTAATAGGAAGCATAAGAAGGTATGAATACTCGTACAAGACAAATAATAGAAATGAACAACTAGCATTAGTGGATCTGAATGAAGCCTAGTCTCCCACTTCCAACGTTCAGGTATACTCTTCTGATCACTGGCTTGGTTCGCAAGTTTATATACTGGAAGACATCAATGTTACTTATAGATTCAATTTCACTAATTAGATTTATTACTGGCAGTTCTGGTGCGCAAGTAGAAGTTCACAGACTAGAATTAGACACGCGTATTTTTAGAGCACGGGAATTCTAGTAACCTCAGGGGGGTACTGATCTAAGTTTTATATTCTTATAGCAGAAATACGTAGAACACAAATCAGTAGGCGAACGTTAGATATCACTAGGGTTTTACTTCTATGTAATAATATCTGAATAGGGGTAATTACGAGAGTTAATGTCGCCTGTTAATTAATGAACACTGATACGCTTAGCACTTCCCAATTGAATGGTTATATATGAATTATACTGGGGCAAAGATATAGCCACTTCATAGAAAGATTAATAAGTGAGTCTCTAATTAGTACTGTAACACGGTAGTACTAATAAAGTGAATCTTGGGTAGTATTTGGTTGGTCTGGTCCTGGTTATCTTGCGTCCGTGATGTTGGGGGCTAACGACTGGTTCCGCGGCCGTCCAGGGGGTCCATATGTAGGAAGTTCTCAAGACGGATCTCTTGGCGATCATTGCTGGCTACACGCTTATATACCCACTGGTGTGTAAAGGTTATAAGGTGCACGTAGATTTCTTGTACGTGGACAGATGCTTCTATCTCAAATCTGCCACGGAGTCTGCCGGCTCTGGAACTCAAATCTCAGGAACAACACAAGGGCAGAGCTAGAGGTAAACTTAAGGGGGCCAGCTACTGGTTGGTGTCTATCTTTCAACTGATTTTACTGGGGGCTGGAGCTGGGTTTATAGGCTCGGTTTTGGACCCTGTAGGCCATAGGGATCTCGAGTCTTATGGAATTATTTGAGCTCTCAATAGATACGGGGACTAGGTAAGGTGGTGATTACTGTTGTGGCACATGGCTATAGGAAGCCTTCATAATGTGATATAACTGAGCCTTAGTAAGAGGTACTATTTTGGCTATACTGGAAGTATTGAGGGGAGGGAGACTGGATCTACTTTGTGAGGAGGACTGGGACAGCTGTGATAGGAGTGTCTCTCTTATTTTGCTCAGTCTTCATTCTATGGTATAGCTGAGGTGCTAATTTGATTATCCGAGTATGCAAGAAAGGTGAATGGGTTATTGTGGGTTAATAGAGGTTAGTAAAGGGGTTAATCATGCATGGTTAGTTCATTGATAGGAAGAATTCCTGTGCTACCTGGCAATGACCCGGAAGTCAAAACAGGGGTCAGGTATACCTCCGCAGGGGTGGGGGTCTCCCTCCTCGGGTGGGTAAAAAAGGGGAGGTGCGCGCCCTCTCTCTGTGATGGTCATCCGGCGGCTGTGGCTAGGAGCTTGCCATATCACAAGTGTTTGTAATAACCCTCTGTTTATGAGACAGATGTGGGTGTTCGTAATACCAAAACCGAAGGTGCTTTGACTAGCTGGTTTAATCGGTTGGGTTGTTAATTGCATGGTTTGCTGGATGTGGTGGAGACTGGGTTGCTAACTCTGCCACATTTATCTGGAAGTATGGCAATAGAAGTTAGTCACTGGCGAGGCGGCTAGCCTCGCACTGACGATCATTTGGTACAGGGTTGTGAATGGGTTGTGAGGGAATAGATGGCATGCAAAGGGTTAGTAAAGTTCTAATGTTGTTCCGTCCTACTAAGGGAAGGTAGGCTGGATAGGAGTATATATATAAAAGGTTGGAGAATGTTAGCAACGGAAAAATCAAGGATATTCAGGAGGTATGGTGGAGAGGCTAGGTCGGAAAGGAGTCGAGGAGCGTGGGGGGTTAATGAGAGGGAGAGGGTTCAGGGGGCTACGTGGAAGTTTGACCCTAAGGTCTCCGGGCGTAGGGGTGGCATTAGACTACAGTTGATATTGGAGTTTGGGGGTTAATGACAGGGAAAGTATGTTAGCCAAATGCTACCGGGGGATGAACAATACGGGGTGGTATATGAGTCTGGAAAGGATAGAATCATGTGGACTGTGGGGCTGGGGGGAAGAGGAGGTTAACTGTAGGTGTGTGCTTGACTGTGGATCAAAGTAGGGAAAAAACATGGTGTATTATTACTCGTCAATACGATGGTTATGGATACTGTTAATCTGACACTATTTCTTGCTGATCTAGTTGTTCCTGGGAACTGCGTTTTCTATGATATATACACCAAAGAAACGACAGTTCGTAGGGTTAACTTCGGTATTGTTTCGTGGTGAAAATGCGTCGAGACAATGGTAACAGAGGGTGGTATATACAATCTCTGGTTGGGGTAAGAATTAAAGTTACTGCATGGTGGCTAACATCTTCAGTCATTGCTGGCTAGGTCTTACAGGAACATTGGTTCTATATACACTGGTGTACCCGTGGGTATCATAGTTTCTTATCAATTAGGACATGGGGTTTTAGCATACTACTTCTCGGATGGGAGAACATACATAGATTTATGGGGGCGGTTGGTCTTCAGAAACTTAGTCTGGCAAGACAAGGTATTTTAAGGGGGTGAACATATTACTTCTTGGATGGAAGAACATGAATAGATTTATGGCTGTCTGAACTGGTTGGCATTGGCTCTGTAAAGTCAGTGAAAATAGGTTAGCCTAAAAAGACCTCGGATGCGGAAATACCCTGAGCCGAACAGGCCAAGTGGGATATCTCTATTGGTCTAACTGGTAAGGTGCCTGCCTCACACCCAAGGGTTGAGAGTTCGTGCCCCCACCAGGGCATGATATTTTCGTGAGGCTATTTCCGCATTTAACGAAGTTTAGGTGTGCTGGTTAAATTGTTCAGATGGTTGAGAGTAAGATCGGAGCTCCATAAATCCTCTTTCGGGTATGGTGTAAAAACCGATCCCCACAGGGCAAGGAAGAGGATAGGAGAGAGCAGGGAGTGTTGTGAGACTCGATTGGGTTGGGTTGTGGAGTTGCCAGCCGCCCAAGCGAGTTGCCAACTGGGCAGTTTGTAGGTGCGTGTAGCATCGCTCAGCGAAGTTGACTCACCATTCCCGTTCATCTCTCTGACGGATTCTCGGTCGATTCGTCTCAAGCTTGTTCCTCTCTGTTCGTTCCTCTCTGTTCGGAGCTTTCGCTTCCCGGAAGGTAAAGTAGTGTAAAGTCAGTGAACATAGGTTAGCCTAAACATACCTCGGATGCGGAAATACCCTGAGCCAAACAGGCCAAGTGGGATATCTCTATTGGTCTAACTGGTAAGGTGCCTGCCTCACACCCAAGGGTCGAGAGTTCGTGCCCCCACCAGGGCATGATATTTTCGTGAGGCTATTTCCGCATTTAACGAAGTTTAGGTGTGCTGGTTAAATTGTTCAGATGGTTGAGAGTAAGATCGGAGCTCCATAAATCCTCTTTCGGGTATGGTGTAAAAACCGATCCCCACAGCTCAACCTAGGGACAGGGCATGGGTGTATTAAATGAATGTGTATTCATGTTCATCATCATGTAGGTAGAGTCTGGCGGGTAAGAGGTGTAGGACACGAAGCAAAATAGAGTAGTGTGGACTGTGGATACGAAGGAGGTGATTGGAAGACATATAACAATTGTGGAAAAGTAAATGAAAGAGATGAACACAATGGCGGATAAAGATAACTAACCTAAGGATTGAAGACATGCATGAATGACAACATTATAGCCGTTGTCCTAATAAGGTGATGAAACCTGGTTGGTCTGCACGTGGCACAATACGACACAAGGACAGTGCCGCTATGTCGTATCAATACTGGTGGCATACTCCGGTTAATATTATATATACACTTAGTTACTAGAGGAACAATGCAAGGGGGCGACTGAGCACGGGGTTACATATATCTATACTCGTCGTGGAAAAATGATATACGAGGTCTAGGGACAGGCATGGGTGTTTTAACCTGGGAGGAACATACATAGATTTATGGGGCAATTGGTCTTCAGAAACTTAGTCTGGCAAGACAAGGTATTTTAGGGTATGTTGATATTGACATCCTAATTTAGGGACAGGGCATGGGTGTATTAACTTTAAGGTGTATTTATGTTCGTCATCATGTAGGTAGAGGTGTAGGACACGAGGGGTAGTGTATAAGCGAGGTGTGGGAAAGGTCAGTGATTAGAAGGGGTAGGCAGGTGTGGTTTGGAGCTGCTTAGCCCTGCGGGCCTCGGCCTGTCTGAACTGGTTGGCTCGGTCACCTGGTCCTTTCGTTCTGTGGGCCTTTCTTTCGGGTGTTTCTGTGTGGTGTTCGCTCGTGGCTTCTGTGGTGGGCTTCTCGTTCTGGGGCATTTTAAGCCCCATGGTCCCGAGCAAGGCCAAGGCCATAAACGATCACCCCTTCCCGGCTGTATTATATGCCTATGTCAAATATTATGTTTTATATACGTATTATATATATATATATATAATATATATATATAAAATTAATTATATTTTTAATGTTTTTATTTGCATCTTTTTTTCCCCCTTCCCTGTTGTGTTGTTGTTGCTGTTTCCCAGGCTGTCCCGAGCAAGGCCAAGGCCATAAACGAGCACCCCTTCAGTTGTATTATATGCCTATGTATAATTTGATACATATATATATATATATATATATATATATATATATATATATATATATATATATATATATACAGTATTTCTCTTCTCCATTTCTCTTCTTCATTCACCCACTTTCATTCACCCACCTTCATTCACTCACCTTCATTCACCCACCTTTATTCATCCACCATTATTCACCCACCCACCTTCATCATCAAAGTGGATATAGGCCTCCTGGGGAAAACCACTATAAAAAAATAACGAGTTTAGTGCAGTACCTCATTGGGTGACGTGGAAACTGCTCATATTTCTCTGGTTTGACACCTTGTATATATATATATATATATATATACTAGAAGGGGTACCCGGCATTGCCCGGGTAATAATACTGTACCACCATAATCACCATCACTACTACAACCACTACTACTATAATAATAATGTATACACCACTATTGTCCAACACCATATGGCACCACAGACACTTTAGACGTGCGGGCGCCTCTGGCACCCAGGCCTGTGGAGGCAGCAAGTCCTTCAGTTCACACCAGACTCTCACATAACCAACCAGCGTCTCGGCGCTCCTGTACTCAACCCTAGCCAATAAAGGATTGAAGAGTACTGGTGTTATATCTCCATTCATCTTTATTATATGGCGCAGTGTATATCAGTATCTGAACCTACATGGAGAACCTGCACTACCTAGCTGAGGCTGCAGCTGCTGTGGAAGCCGGCTTGCCGCCATGCGGTCCCTACATCTACCTCCCAACCGGTCGAGCCTTCATTGCCCGATGCCCTGTCTCCATACCCATCCATCATCTACTTGAATGAAAGGATCGACGCCCTCCAATCGAGTATCGCCACCTTTCTACAGCATCACCAGGACCAGCAGCATCTACAACTACAACATCGCCCCGCGACAGCTCCACCACCGCCCCGCCAGGATCTACAACATCGCCCCGCGACAGCTCCACCACCGCCCCGCCAGGATCTCCAGCCCCACCAGCCTCTACAACATCAGCCCCAGGCCAGTAATGTTACCCACCAGGCTAACCCATCCTTTGCCTCACACCCCACCAGTGATACACTTATTCATCCCTCTACACAGACACCCACACCTCATACATCTCCCCATGTCTCAGTGCCCCACCATATGCCAGTTACCCATGTCTCAGTGCCCCACCATATGCCAGCTACCCATGTCTCAGTGCCCCACCATATGCCAGTTACCCATGGCTCAGTGCCCCACCATATGCCAGTTATTCCCCACATGTCTTTATTACATATGAACATGACTAATCCCCTTACCCACCCTCTCAAGAGCGAATATCTCACACCCTCCCCAACTGACGGCCAGGCCCACACTGGTGTCGGTAGCGACGGTCGGTATTACGGCGGCCATTATGCCCCCCATGGCTATCGTACGGCTGGCACCAACCCTCACGGCGCAGCCCCTTCTGCGCATGACGTCATCATACCACCACCACCTCAAGTCCCTTCCTTCCCAGCCCAGCCACGCCACGCCCCGCCCCGCCCCGCCGGGCTGCCCCTACGCGGCCCCAGGCCGCTTTACATATGCCGGGACACGCCCTACGCAAATTCTGGGCTGATTGGGAGGTCTACAAGTGGCTCGTCCTTCTACCACCTCACGAGGCTACCATCGAGCTCTACCAGACGTGCGACCCTGCCCTTCAGAGCGCCATATTTGCTCACAATCAGGCGTTCTCCTCATTGCCAGAAATCGACCTAGCAACTCTCATCACACAACTCGTCCACCGACAACGGAACCGCGCAGCCGCTCGCCACCACTTCCGGTCTCTTCTCCAACAACGTACTGAACAGATCCGGGACTACGTCACACGTATTACGGAGGCCACTTTGGACTGTGGCTTTACCTGCCCCTGTTGCCACACTGATGTCTCTGACGAACACATACGGGACCAAGTGACTATCGGGATTAGTGATTCGTCCCTTCAGCAAGATGTTTTAACTAAAGACCGCACCCTACCTACCTTACAAGATGTTATCAACTACTGTGTGGGGTTCGAATCTGCGGCACTCGATCAGACGGCAATGCAACCGGGGGTACATGCTGTGAAATCACCATACCAGCGTCTCAAGAGTACTTACCCACGCCCCGCCCCTATCCAGCCCCCCGCCCAACCCACTCAGCCCCCGTCGCCTGCCCCACCACCTCCCCACGTCGGCCCCACTTCATCTCCCACACGTTGCTTGGGGTGTGGCCTATCTTCACATTCACAAGCCCAACGATCTTCGAAGTGTCCTGCATGGGGCAAGACCTGCACGGCGTGTAATAAACCTAACCACTTTGCCAAGGTTTGTAAATCCACCTCTTCCCAGTGCAGTGGGTGCGGCCTATCCACACACTCTCGAGCCGAACGCCCATCCAAATGCCCTGCTTGGGGCAAGACCTGCCCGTCGTGCAACAAACTCAACCATTACTCCACAGTTTGTCACTCCACGCCCTCACCTTCATCCGCGGCTGTTATCATTGGTACTATCAAACAGGCTGTTAACAAACCACCACCCGCACGGCTCCCCTCCTTGCCCATTACCATTTCTACTGCCATGTCGCCCCACTCTCACCCCCCCAGCGTCACGGCCCACCCTGACACGGGCGCCCAAGTATCTGTGGCTGGTTTGCAATTACTACGGGCACTGGGCCTCCAACGCCACCACCTACAGCCTACTCACCAACGGATCACGGCCGTGGGGGGTCACACTCTCCAGGTCCTGGGTTATATGCCAACGACCATTACTGCCACCGACGTTGCCGGCACCCCCTACACTACTGATGATGATATTTTTATTATTCAGGCACAGTCACCGTTATTTATTAGCATTTCAGCTTGTAGGGCACTACATATCATCCCTCCCGACTTCCCCACACCTACCCCCTGCATGGCCGCCCACACAGCCCAACCACCACCCACCTTGACCAGGACCCCTCCACCACACCGGCCCACTTCCCTCCCCTTCCCACCTAACGACCTGCACCTGTCTGACCTTCGTGACTGGTTCTTGTCACAGTTTGCATCTTCAGCATTTAACACCACCAGCGGCCCACTCCCCACGATGTCTGGCCCTCCCATGCACATCCACATCAAGCCTGGCGCATCTCCACGTGCCGTGCACACCCCTGCCCCTATACCACATCATTGGAAGGCCCAGGTCAAAGCAGATCTCGACAGGGACGTCGCACTGGGCATTATTGAGCCTGTCCCCATCGGTACCCCTACTACCTGGTGTTCTAGGATGGTGGTGGTCGCCAAGAAAACTGGACAACCCCGCCGTACAGTTGACCTGCAGGCACTCAACCACGCCTGCCTTCGGGAGACACATCACACCCCGAGCCCATTCAACTTGGCCCAATCCATCCCTGCAGGCACTCGTAAGACGGTCCTAGACGCCTGGAATGGATACCATGCTGTTTTATTCGACGAATCCAGCAGGGAGGCTACGACTTTTATCACGGAATTTGTCCGTTACAGGTATATCAGGGCCCCTCAAGGTTACTTGGCAGCTGGCGACGCCTATACCCGACGCTTCGACGCAATCATACAGGCTGTCCCTCGTAAGGTGAAGTGTGTCGACGACTCCCTTTTGTGGGACTCTTCAGTCGAGGAGGCATTTTGGCACACTTTTGATTACCTGGCCCTCTGTGCAACCAACGGTGTCACTTTCAACCCTGACAAGTTTACCTTCGCCGCCCCTTCAGTTGACTTCGCCGGACTCACCATCACAGACACTGGAATTAAGCCATGCACGTCCATGATTAAGGCCATCCGTGACTTTCCCACGCCCACAGACATCACGGGAGCCCGCTCGTGGTTTGGTCTCGTTGAACAGGTCGCCTGGGCCTTCAGCATCAAACCGGAAATGGCGCCCTTCCGGGAACTTGTGCAGTCCAAAACCCCCTTCCACTGGGATGAGGCACTCGACCGTACCTTTGCCACATCTAAGGACCACATCACACACCTGGTTGAGGAAGGGGTCTGCTCCTTCGAGATCGGCAGACCCACGTGCCTCGCCACAGACTGGAGCAAAACCGGCCTTGGCTTCCTCCTACTCCAACAACATTGTTCCTGCCCCACCGCATCTGCCCCCACCTGTTGCAAGGTCGGTTGGAAACATATCTTCGCCGGCTCCCGTTTTACCACACCTGCGGAGTCCCACTACGCACCCGTCGAAGGCGAGGCTTTAGCAGTGGCTGACGCCCTTGACAGATGCAGAATGTTTGTCCTGGGCTGCCCTGACCTCGTCGTCGTCGTGGACCACAGACTTCTACTGCACATCCTTAACGACCGGTCCCTTGACAACATACCAAACCCTCGCCTGTTCAAGATTAAGGAACGTACCCTACGATACCAGTTCATCATTCAACATACGCCTGGCAAATGGCACCGCGGCCCTGACGCTGTCTCCCGCTACCCGACCAGGCCCTCCGCGGACGCCCATGATGTGCATAGTGCGGCCGCCAGCGAGCTCGATATCCACTCAGTTGCCTTGGCCTCCCTCACCATGCTCGCCGCCATACCTGACCCAGTTGTATCATGGTCTGACCTTAAATCTGCCGGCCAACAAGACAGCGAGTATACCTCCCTTCTTCAGACCATCCCCGAGGGCTTCCCGGACTCCAGAGAGGCGACCGCCCCACAACTACGACAGTTCTGGGGTGTTAGAGACCGCCTCACTTCCGTCGACGGGGTAGCCCTCATGGATCAACGACCAGTCATCCCCCATCATCTTCAGTCCAGAGTTCTCGAGGCCCTTCACTCAGCTCATCAGGGTATGACTGGCATGAAGGCCCGTGCACGTGCGAGTGTTTACTGGCCAGGTATTGACAAGGCCCTACGCAACTGCCTGGATACCTGCCACTACTGCCGCGCCCACGCCCCGTCCCAGCCGAAAGAGCCACTCATGTCATCTGACCCACCCCAATGGCCATACGACCAGGTAGCCGCCGATTTTTTTTCAGCACCAGGGCAAACACTACCTGGTCTACGTCGATCGCTTCTCCAGCAATGTCCACATCTTCTACCTGCCACCAGGTAAATGTGATGCTCACCACCTCATCTCGGCGTGCCGTACCCTCTTCACCCACTACGGAGCACACCGGGTACTGGCGAGCGATGGTGGGCCCCAGTTCACAGCCGGGGACTTCCAAGAATTCCTGGCACATTGGGGTGTGTCACAGCGGGTCAGCTCTGCGTTCTACCCTCAGTCTAATGGCCGCGCCGAGCTGGCTGTTAAAGCAGCCCGCCGCATCATCGCGGACTGTACATCCCCCACTGGCTCTCTAGACAACAACGCCGCAGCCCGCGCCCTCCTCCAATACAGGAACACACCCCTCTCGACCATTGACAAGTCACCAGCTCAACTTCTCTTTGGCAGGACCCTACGGGACCACGTCCCCTGCAATCCTGCACTTCTCCACCTCCACCCCCACTGGCTTCTCTCGGCCGAAGCTCGTGAGGCAGCCCTTTTTCACCGTAACGCTGCCCTAGCCACATACTATAATGCTTCAGCCCGGCCTTTATCACCACTCCACATCGGTGACCGGGTCTCCGTCCAGAACCAGGGGGGCAACAACCCGACACGGTGGAACAAGACTGGCACTGTAGTGGAGGTGCATCCACACCGCCAGTATACCATCCGGGTGGATGGGTCGGGGCGAGCCACACTCCGCAACCGCCGCTTCCTACGACAGCTTCGTCTACCGCCCTCCACTCAACCTACACCGCCCGACTCCACCATCGCCTCGTCGGACGCCAATAGGGGGGGGGGAGATATAATAATAATGTATACACCACTATTGTCCAACACCATATGGCACCACAGACACTTTAGACGTGCGGGCGCCTCTGGCACCCAGGCCTGTGGAGGCAGCAAGTCCTTCAGTTCACACCAGACTCTCACATAACCAACCAGCGTCTCGGCGCTCCTGTACTAAACCCTAGCCAATAAAGGATTGAAGAGTACTGGTGTTATATCTCCATTCATCTTTATTATAACTACTACCATAATCACCATCATCAATCACTACTACCACAATCATCGCAATACTACTACTACCATAATCACCGGCCTCGACCTCCCTGTGCCTCATTAAGCGGCGACCTTGATTTCGGCCGCTAAATGACCTCCGATTTTGGATCTGACCTCATCCGTACCCACATTTTGGGGGACTGCGAACAACTTTCGTTCCATACACCTTTTCGATCGGAGGCCTCCTTCTGCCCCAAACGGCCATTTTTTCATTTTTTTTTCTATTTCGGCCTCGAAACGACCTCCGATCGTGACCTCGCCCCCTCTATGACCTGACCCAGGTCAATTGACACCCACATGCAAAGTTTCAGCTCCCCAGGTCCAACACTGCGGCCTACTACTACTACCATATTCACCGGCCTCGACTTCCCTGTGCCTCATTAAATGGCGACCTCGATTTTGGCCGCTAAATGACCTCCGATTTTGGATCTGACCTCATCCGTACCCCCATTTTGGGAGGCTGCGAACAACTTTCGTTCTATACACCTTTTCGATCGGAGGCCTCCTGCCCCAAACGGCCATTTTTTGTATTTTTGTTTTCAATTTTGTTTCAATTTCGGCCTCGAAACGACCTCCGATCGTGGCCTCGCCCCCTCTATGACCTGACCCAGGTCAATTGACACCCACATGCAAAGTTTCAGCTCCCCAGGTCCAAAACTGCGGCCGTCTATTAAGAACGCACAGACAGACAGACAAACAGACATACGAACTGATTTAATAATATAGATATATATATATATATATATATATATATACCGGTATATATATATATATATATATATATATATATAATTTATATATACACACACACATAGGCCTACACACATTTTTTTTTACCATTCACTTTATTTCATTTTTTATTTTGTGTGTGCGTGTACAAATTTTGTTTTCAGGAAATATATTTGTATACCAGGGAAATCTGAAGGAAGTTAAGCAATTTTGAGGCTTCTTGATCACTGTCATCCCAAGTTGAGAAACCTCAAGATTACCCCTCCATTCAGTTGGATGTACGGCACCCCGAAGTCCTTACACTGTCTGTGAGTTAAAGAAAACCTATTAAGGGATCTTTGTTACCTGTGGCATCCCATCAGTTAACATAGAGGCCTCTAATAGGCTGTATCGGCAATATTAAAGCTTGAAGTGCATCCCTCCACTTCTACTCTTGATATTGTAGTTACGGTAACTGTGCCCTATAAAAGGAACTGTTTTATTACTGGCATCCCAGTGATTAACATAGCCACCTTCTCTAGGTTACGCTTTCCCTAGTTGAAAGTTGAGGAACTCAGGCATCCCTACTCCTCAATACTTTCACTATTGAAAGTTCACAAGTGTCTTATTAGAGGAACTTTGTTAGTATTGGCATCCCAGTATTTAACATAGTCGCCTTCTCCTAAGTTACACTTTCCTTAGTAAAAGTTGAGGTACTCACGCATCCCTATCCCTCAACACTTTACTAGCAAAAGTCTACACTCCCACTTCTCACAGGAGATCTTGGCAGCCCACGATCTTTTGTTATAAGGGCTTGGCGAGAACCTCACGGGGACTATCAGACATAAGTCCTAGGTGCATTTCGTCTGTGGCATCCCATTAGACTTTGCAACTAAAAGGTTAAAACACCGCCCTGAGTTCCTTGAACCTCTTAAAACGGTTAGAGACAGTCAAGAAGATAAGTACTAAAATCTTCTTGTGTTCGTCTTTAAAGACCCCATTTCAAGAGTACCTTAATAGAACTTCATCACTGGTTAATATAAAGGTCAGGATAGACGAGTATAAATGATAAAGCTATAGGCTCAAATACTCGCGTTACTCCGATATGGTGCCCAACTGTTTAAGTACGAGTTACGGAGCCATATTTAAGACCCCACACCCATTAGCCCATCTGTAAAATTACTTGACACGACCGGCCAACCTGGATGGCCTACGGAGACTCAGAAGACTTCAAGCAGCTAGTGTTCTACATCTCTAAGAAAAGATACCTAAGTCGATGCCAGTGACGAGGCAGAAATAAGTTTGAGTTCAAAAAGTGATAAAAATATTCAGAGTTTGCTAAACTCCTTATTTAGAAATAAATCCTCAAAGTGTTCATCAACGAGAATTTATAGAAACAGATTCCCTATAATAGTGTACCAGTGTTAAATTCGTTTAGTACACCTCTCTAACTTAAATAAGGAATCAAATCCAAATAAGACAGATTTCGCATAACAATCATAAAAGTCATATTTCCGACCAATAAACTCCTTATTTTTAAGAAAATAATTCAAAGTGTACATAAATTAGAATCTATAGAAACAGATTCCCTCTACAAGTGTATCAAAGTTAAAATCAGTTACTACGCCTTCCTAACATAGTAAAGAGAATTAAATCCAAATAAGACGGATTTTCGCCTAAACTAACACTGAATTTATACCGACCAGTGAAAATATTTTAGAGTCCACAAAACTTGAATTCAATCTTGCTAAGTATACCAATGTGCAAGGATATATATTCATAGAAAAGAAATATAGTGACTTATCTTAACCTCGTCAAATACTAGTACAGTAGCTGATTATACCCAAGTTACGGGTAAAGTGAACATGAAGGTAACTGATTAAGTGTTTATACAATCTTTCGAAAGGAGAATATTGATTTGATCCTAAAGAAAGGAAATTCAATTTAAGCCGCATTGAGCATACCTGATCTCCATCTACAGTAGATCTGCGATCGTGCTATATTATATTTAATTAAGTTGTAGCCTACCATTTATGATCTCATGTTAACACATTCTTGTTCAATAATATGTACTTAGGGAATAAGTGAAATAAAGCTGTATTACAAACTATATTTTGGCATTATATGTATCCTCTATTGTCTTCATTATATGTACTTGTATCAACTTGGAATTCCCAGTCTCTAAAGAACTCACCTGAACTAATAGTTAAACCTGAATAAAATCAGGGCATAACAAAAATATATAAATTAACACGTAAACCTTGCAACCACATTAAGGTAAATATCTTTCAGCAGGACACTTGCAGTACAATAATAATATAGAATATATAATTGGAAGTGGTATTGATTAATAGCAATGCAATGAGTTTGCATTTCTAAGCAAGTATAGGTTTTATATAGCGTTTAACATCAATTATATAATATCACCCTAATGTATAAATCATCTTTTAAAAACAAATTATGACACTTAAGACATAACTAGGGAGCATATGATAAATAGTCTAATTCTACTATACAGGATGGGTATACTGTATGGTAATACTGCGGGTTTTATGAAGGAGCAGGTATTATTTGCAATTAAAGATCCGGTCGAGAGAGAAAGAGTTAAAGTATTCAAGTGAAAACCTGGAGGTGGATATACAATTATTACGCTCATTTACAACTTTCACATAACATCAGCTGTAGGAAAATGCGGCACTAATAATTTTCAATGAGAGAGTCAAGGAGATGGCTACATGAACCCTAATTAAGACACGAAATAGATAAGCATGAATAAAACAAAGCTATTTAAAACACACTATACTCGTCTGTTTAAGGCAATTGCAAGTTGCGGTATAGAACTCAACAGAGGTCATAATCATATTGTAAGCCTTTGCAATATTGGTGTATTTATTGACTAATTCAGTTGACCTGGTTTGGTTGTTGTAATTCGTTTTGCAAGAATAGCTACAGAGATTTTTGTGGTTGAAGAGATAGGCATTGTGGGTGTTGTTTTCTTACTTTGTGAGGGAAACCATTCAAAATTGAATAGCTGGGTGTCTACTGGTGTGGCCTGATTTAGTGGATACGGTGAAGCGTGGAGGAGACAAGATAAAGGGCAGGTGATCTGTGTGCTGGGGTAGCTGTTTTATGGCTGCTTGATGTGGATTAGGATAAAAACGATGGGTTTGATATGGGTTTCGATTTCCTGGTTAGGTAAGTGGAAGAATTGGAGGTGATGGTACTGGTAGAATAGCTGATGAAGCCATTGTTGGGCTAGATTTGGATGGTGAAGGCTGTGGCAGTGTAGTTTGTTGTAATGTTGGTTTCGGTGGATTTAATGTTGGTACTGCCAGGAGTAGTATAAGTTTATGAGCTAATAAAAGTAAGGTGAGTTGGTGTGTAGCTGATATGCAGTTGCATCTGCAACTTGCAGTTTTTATTTTTACGAGGCGAGGCGGTACTTTTTGCTGTGTTTCATCTCATCAGGTTGGTTTGACTTGAGGTGGCAGGCAAGGACGTTGTGTATTCTCTATTGCCCGGGTGGCAGTTTCATGGTGATTAAGGTGGAAAGGTGGGAGCTAGGGGGCCATGAAGGTTTTACTTGTGTGAGCATAGTTTTAGGTGGTGGAAGTGATAGTGGCAGTCCATGGAGTTGTGTGTGTATGTGTGTGTATATATATATATATATATATATATATATATATATATATATATATATATATATATATATATGTATATATATATATATATATCAGGTTAATACCTTTATAATCAACCCATAATAGGCGCATATGGATAAGTATTAATGCTATTAATGGCACAATGAATATTTTAGTGACGGAAACACCTCAAATACGTCAGCACAGGGGGACGTTTCCAATTACCCCCATGCGCACTTCAGAGGTTAAGGGACTAGCCACTGGTTGGTGTCTATTTTTCAACTGATTTTACTGGGGGCTGGAGCTTGATTTATAGGTGTGGTTTTGGACCCTGTCGGCCATAGGGATCTCGAGTTTTGATGGACTTATTTGAGCTCTCAATTGATACGGGAACTAGGTCAGGGGGTGATTACTGTTGTGGCACATGGCTGTATGGAGCCTTCATACTGTAATATAACTGAGCCTTAGTAAGAGGTACTATTTTGGCTATACTGGAAGTATTTAGGGGAGAAAGACCGGATCTACTTTGCGAGGAGGTTTGGGACAGCTGTGCTAGGAGCGTCTCCCTTAAATTGCTCAGTCTTCATTCTAGGGTATAGCTGAGGTGCTAATTTGGTTATCGGAGTATGCAAGGAAGGTTAATGGTTTATTGTGGGTTAATAGAGGTTAGTAAGGGTGTTAGTCATACATAGTTAGTTCATTGATAGGAAGAATTCCTGTGCTACCTGGCAATGACCCGGAAGTCAAAACAGGGGTCAGGTATACCTCCGCAGGGGCAGGGGTCTCCCTCCTCGGGGGGGTGAAAGGGATACGTGCGTGTCCCTTCTCTGTGATGGTCGTCGGGGTGGCTGTGGCTGGGAGCTTTCCATATCACAAGGGTTTGTAATAACCCTCTGTTTATGAGACAGATGTGGGTGTTCGTAATACCAAAACCGAAGGTGCCTTGATCAGCTGGTTTACTTGGTTAGGTTGTTAATTGCATGGGTGGTTGGATGTGGTGGAGACTGGGTTGCTAACTCTGCCACATTGATCTGGAAGTATGGCAATAGAAGTTAGTCACTGGTGAGGCGGCTAGCCTCGCACGGACAATCATTTGCTACAGGGTTGTGAAAGGGTTGTGAGGGAATAGATGGCATGCAAAGGGTTAATAATAATAATAATAATAGTTCTTAAAGCTAGCGCATGCTAAGCCAGCTAAGGATAGCTCAATAAGGCCGATTAGGCGTATTTCCATTGGGGTCCTGTACTACTATCCCATCCCTTTGCTCATGAGGGATGGTAACGACTCAGTGCTTGTGAAAAATCTTTAATGCGCCGAGCGTGGGCGCGAACCCGGGCCTTCTGGGTGGAAGTCCGAGACGCTAGTCACTACACCAAGCGAGCCGCTTAGTAGCCGTTAGTAAAGTTCTAATGGTGTTCCTTCCTACTGGGGGAAGGTAGGCTGGATAGGAGTATATATATAAAAGGTTTGAGAATGTTAGTAACGGAAAAGTTAGGGATATTCAGTGGGTATGCTGGAGAGGCTAGGTCGGAAGGGAGTTGAGGAGCGTGGGGGGTTAACGAGAGGGAGAGGGTTAAGGGGGGTTACGTGGAAGTTTGACCCTAAGGTCTCTGGGCGTAGGGGTGGCAATAGGCTACAGTTGGTATCGTAGCCTGGGGGTTAATGACAGGGAAGGTACGTTAGCCAAACGCTACCGGGGGATGAGCAATAAGTGGTGGTATATGAGTTTGGAAATGATAGAATCATGTGGACTGTGGGCTGTGGGGAAGAGGAGGTTAACTGTAGGGGTGTGCTTGACTGTGGATAAAAGTAGAGAAAAACATGGTGTATTATTACTCGTCAATACGATGGTTATGGACACTGTTACTCTGACACTATTTCTTGCTGATTCTAGTTGTTCCTGGGAACTGCGTTTTCTATGACATTGGATGTTATGGTGGGAATAAAATCATCAACCATCTCATGTATGCTGATGATCTGGTCATTATTGCACCATCTTCTGCGGGTCTGAGCAAACTTCTTGATATATGTGAATCTTTTGGTAGTAAACATTGTGTTAAATTCAACCCACTGAAAAGTGCTGTTCTTATATTTAGATCAAAATTACTGTATAAAAGTAAACTGCCAAATTTCTCACTCAATAATCAAATTATTCAAGAAGTAAACAAAATAAAATACCTGGGACACATTATCTCAAACGATTGCTCAGATGATGCAGATATCGGCCGTCAGCGCAGACAGCTATATTTATGTGGTAACACCATCTTGAGAAAATTCCACATGTGTAATTGGGAAACTAAAGTCACTTTGTTCCGGACATATTGTTCCTCTATGTACACGGCCCATTTGTGGTGGAAGTATAAGAGAGCCACCATAAATGGTCTGTGTACATCCTATCATAATATACTCAAGATGTTCATTGGTCTCTCTAAATATGAAAGCACTAGTATGGTGTGCACACTGTTGGATGTGCAGTGCTGTCGGGCTGTCATCAGGAGACTGGTGTACAGCTTTTCGCAGCGACTGCAATCCTCCAGTAACACGCTGATTGTAGCTCTTTGGTCTAGTGATCATATCTATGAATCCCGTATTATATCTCACTGGCAGAAGCTGCTGCACACATAGTATGTAATGTAATATATAGGTCTAATTGAACTATGAGCAATGATCTGTGCAATAGGTGATAACCAACATTGAGCAATAGCCTTAGTTAGCCTATCTGTGTTATATTGTGACAAAATGTGATATGTGCTCTATTCTGTAAATAGGCCTACTGTATTTTTATTTTATTGTTTCTTTATTAATATATCTTTGTGTATAATTATTATCTGTGCTCTGACGAGAAGTGTATGTGATATGGACCATTAGGTCGTACTGTATTTATACTGTATCTATCTTATGTGTCTGGAATAAAGAATTATTATTATTATTATTATTATTATTATATATCAAAGAAAGCGGCAGTTCGTAGGGGTAGCTTCGGTATTGTTTCGTGGTGGAAAGGCGTCGAGACAATGGTAAAAGAGGGTGGTGTATACAATCTCTGGTTGGGGTAAGAATTAGAGTTACTGCATGGTGGCTAACATCTGCAGTCATTTCTGTCTAGGTCTTACAGGAATAATGGTTATATACTGTATACACTGGTGTACCCGTGGGTATCATAGTTTCTTATCAATTATGACATGGGGTTTTAGCAGATTACTTCTCGGATGGAAGAACATACATAGATTTATGGGGGCGGTTGGTCTTCAGAAACTTAGTCTGGCAAGACAAGGTATTTTAGGGGGTTAACATATTACTTCTCGGATGGAAGAACATACATAGATTTATGGGGGCGGTTGGTCTTCAGAAACTTAGTCTGGCAAGACAGGGGGGTTAACATATTACTTCTTGGATGGAAAAACATACATAGATTTAGGCCTGTCTGAACTGGTTGGCATTGGCTCAACCTAGGGACAGGGCATGGGTGTATTACATTAAGGTGTATTCATGTTCATCATCATGTAGGTAGAGGTGTAGGACACGAGGGGTAGTGTATACGCGAGGTGGGGGAAGGGTCAGTGGTTAGAAGTGATAGGCAGGTGTGGTTTGGAGCTGCTTAGCCCTGCGGGCTTCGGCCTGTCTTAACTGGTTGGCTTGGTCACCTGGTCCTTTCGTTCTGTGGGCCTTTCCTTCGGGTGTTTCTGTTCCCGTTTCCTGGTGGTGCTCGCTCGTGGCTTCCGTGGTGGGCTTCTCGTTCTGGGGCATTTTAGTTTGAATGTCCAAAGTCCAATGTCCAAAGTCCAATATCCAACAGTTTTCAGGGTTTTATTGGATATTCAACTCTAGGCTAATCAATATCCAGTAATGTTTGAATGTCCAAAGTCCAATGTCCAAAGTCCAATATCCAACAGTTTTCAGTTTTTTATTGGATATTCAACTCTAGGCTAATCAATATCCAGTAATGTTTGAATGTCCAAAGTCCAATATCCAACAGTTTTCAGGTTTTTATTGGATATTCAACTCTAGGCTAATTAATATCCAGTAATGTTTGAATCTCCAAAGTCCAATGTCTAAAGTCCAATATCCAACAGTTTTCAGGTTTTTATTGGATATTCAACTCTGGGCTAATCAATATCCAGTAATGTTTGAATGTCCAAAGTCCAATGTCCAAAGTCCAATATACAACAGTTTTCAGGTTTTTATTGGATATTCAACTCTAGGCTAATTAATATCCAGTAATGCTTGAATGTCCAAAGTCCAATGTCCAAAGTCCAATATCCAACAGTTTTCAGGTTTTTATTGGATATTCAACTCTTGGCTAATCAATATCCAGTAATGTTTGTGTTATGCCCTGTTTTTCTACAGGATTAACTTGGGTAATGTGAGTTCTAACTGACTGGGTATAGAAGGCTGCATGCACAATACAAGGTATGAGGAATAGAGAACACAAATAAACACACGGTAACAAGACACACGATCACTTTTATTGAGGGACACACTTCTGTATGTTGTTTGATGATGATTAATCTGACGCATAAGAAGATATGAATATTCGTACAAGACAATTGATAGAATTTAACAAACTAGCATTAAGTGGATCTGGATGGAGCCTAGTCTCCCTCTTCCAACGTTCAGGTATTAATCTTCTGATCACTGGCTTTATTAACAAGTTTATATATTGGAGACCATAAATATTACTTCTAGATTCCTATTCAATGTTATATTGATCACTAGTAGCTCTGGTGCACAAGGAGTAATTCATAGACTAGATTAGACACGCGTATTTGAGAGCAAGGGAATTCTAGTAACCTCAGGGGGGTACTGATCTAAGTTTTATATTCTTGTATCAGAAACACATAGAACGCAAATCAGTGGGCGAACATCAGATATCACTAGGGTTTCATGGTTATATATTAGTATCTGGATATATGAGTAATTACGAGAGTTAATATCGCCTGTTAATTAATAAACACTGATACGCTTAGCACTTCCTAATGGAATGGTCATATATGAATTATACTGGGACAAAGATATAGCCACTTCGTAGAAATATTAATAAGTGAGTCTCTACATAGCACTGTAACACTGTAGTGCTGATAGAATGAATCTTGGGTCGTATTTGATTGGTCTGGTCCTGGTTATCTTGCGTCCGTGAGGTTAGGGGCTAGCGACTGGTTCCGCGGCCGTCCAGATGGTCCATATGTAGAAGTTCTCAAGACGGATCTCTTGGCGATCGTTGCTGGCTACACTCTTATATCCCCACTGGTTTATGTGAAGGTTATAAGGTGCACGTAGATTTCTTTTACGTGGACAGATTCTTCTATCTCAATCTGCCACGGAGTCTGCCGGCTCTGGAACTCAATTATCAGGAACAAAACAAGGGCAGAGCTAGAGGTCAACTTAAGGGACCAGCCACTGGTTGGTGTCTATCTTTCAACTGATTTTACTGGGGGCTGGAGCTTGATTTATAGGTGTGGTTTTGGACCCTGTCGGCCATAGGGATCTCGAGTTTTGAAGGACTTATTTGAGCTCTCAATTGATACGGGAACTAGGTCAGGGGGTGATTACTGTTGTGGCACATGGCTGTATGGAGCCTTCATACTGTAATATAACTGAGCCTTAGTAAGAGGTACTATTTTGGCTATACTGGAAGTATTTAGGGGAGAAAGACCGGATCTAGCTTGCGAGGAGGTTTGGGACAGCTGTGCTAGGAGCGTCTCTCTTAAATTGCTCAGTCTTCATTCTAGGGTATAGCTGAGGTGCTAATTTGGTTATCGGAGTATGCAAGGAAGGTTAATGGTTTATTGTGGGTTAATAGAGGTTAGTAAGGGTGTTAGTCATACATGGTTAGTTCATTGATAGGAAGAATTCCTGTGCTACCTGGCAATGACCCGGAAGTCAAAACAGGGGTCAGGTATACCTCCGCAGGGGTAGGGGTCTCCCTCCTCGGGTGGGTGAAAGGGGTAGGTGCGCGTCCCTTCTCTTTGATGGTCGTCGGGGCGGCTGTGGCTGGGAGCTTTCCATATCACAAGGGTTTGTAATAACCCTCTGTTTATGAGACAGATGTGGGTGTTCGTAATACCAAAACCGAAGGTGCCTTGATCAGCTGGTTTACTTGGTTAGGTTGTTAATTGCATGGGTGGTTGGATGTGGTGGAGACTGGGTTGCTAACTCTGCCACATTGATCTGGAAGTATGGCAATAGAAGTTAGTCACTGGTGAGGCGGCTAGCCTCGCACGGACGATCATTTGCTACAGGGTTGTGAATGGGTTGTGAGGGAATAGATGGCATGCAAAGGGTTAGTAAAGTTCTAATGGTGTTCCTTCCTACTGAGGAAGGTAGGCTGGATAGGAGTATATATACAAAAGGTTTGAGAATGTTAGTAACGGAAAAGTTAAGGATATTCAGGGTGTATGCTGGAGAGGCTAGGTCGGAAGGGAGTTGAGGAGCGTGGGGGGTTAACGAGTGGCAGAGGGTTAAGGGGGGTTACGTGGAAGTTTGACCCTAAGGTCTCTGGGCGTAGGGGTGGCATTAGGCTACAGTTGGTATCGTAGCCTGGGGGTTAATGACAGGGAAGGTACGTTAGCCAAACGCTACCGGGGGATGAGCAATAAGTGGTGGTATATGAGTTTGGAAATGATAGAATCATGTGGACTGTGGGCTGTGGGGAAGAGGAGGTTAACTGTAGGGGTATGCTTGACTGTGGATAAAAGTAGAGAAAAACATGGTGTATTATTACTCGTCAATACGATGGTTATGGACACTGTTACTCTGACACTATTTCTTGCTGATTCTAGTTGTTCCTGGGAACTGTGTTTTCTATGACATATATATCAAAGAAAGCGGCAGTTCGTAGGGGTAGCTTCGGTATTGTTTCGTGGTGGAAAGGCGTCGAGACAATGGTAAAAGAGGGTGGTGTATACAATCTCTGGTTGGGGTAAGAATTAGAGTTACTGCAGGGTGGCTAACATCTGCAGTCATTTCTGTCTAGGTCTTACAGGAATAATGGTTATATATACACGGGTGTACCCATGGGTATCATAGTTTCTTATCAATTATGACATGGGGTTTTAACAGATTACTTCTCGGATGGAAGAACATACATAGATTTATGGGGACGGTTGGTCTTCAGAAACTTAGTCTGACAAGACAAGGTATTTTAGGGGGTTAACATATTACTTCTCGGATGGAAGAACATATATAGATTTATGGGGGCAGTTGGTCTTCAGAAACTTAGTCTGGCAAGACAGGGGTTTAACATATTACTTCTTGGATGGAAAAACATACATAGATTTAGGCCTGTCTGAACTGGTTGGCATTGGCTCAACCTAGGGACAGGGCATGGGTGTATTACATTAAGGTGTATTCATGTTCATCATCATGTAGGTAGAGGTGTAGGACACGAGGGGTAGTGTATACACGAGATGGGGGAAGGGTCAGTGGTTAGAAGTGATAGGCAGGTGTGGTTTGGAGCTGCTTAGCCCTGCAGGCTTCGGCCTGTCTTAACTGGTTGGCTTGGTGGAAGGGAGCTACTGACGGAAAACTGTCACACGGGAAATTTTGTTGGTGGGGAAATAGCTGAGCATTTCTGGGGGAAGGGGGGGAACATGGTTGGGTCCCTAGGTCGTCACGCGTGAGGGGAGGATTAACGGCGCGTGTGGGAGGGTCAGGGTGGTGAGAGGTGAGCGAGTTAGGAAACGGGATTTGTTGGGGGGACTGCGGCGGGTTGGTGGGGGAAGAGTTAGGTGTAGAACAGGGGTTATTGGTAGAGGACTGATGTATTGATTTGGGGTTGTTAACAGGACGAATTTTAGGAATCTTCTTGGTGGCAGTCACGGTCTGGTTAGCGGTTATCTGGGGTTGGTGGGTTTGTTTGACATTAACAGGACGAGTTTGGGGAATTTTCTTGGTGGCAGTCTCGGTCTGGTTAGAGGTTATCTGGGACTGGTGAGTTTGTTTGACATGAGAGGGCGAGTCAAGTTTGGGGTTTCGAAGTTTTCTAGGGGTGTGAATTGTGTGGGGGTGGAAGGGAGCTACTGACTGAAAACTGTCACAAGCTACCAACGGAAAACTGTCACAAGGGAAATTTTGTTCGTGGGGGGATAGCTGAACATTTCTGGGGTCATGGGGAAAATATGTTGTGGTAGGCCTACATAGGTAGGCATAGCTAGAATACGGGGCATGTTGGGGGGGGGCTGCGGAGGGTTGGAAGGGGGAAGAGTTCACTGGGGTTGGACTTTCACTGGAAGTCATTTTGGAAGGGTGCACGGAGTCTTGGATAGGGGCTGAAAGGTTGGATAGGGGATTCATCGAACTGCGTAGGCATTCTTCTCTGATGGAGAGCATATGTTCTTCGAATAAGCCATACGGGTCGAGATGGGCGGTGATGTGGGGTGGGAGGATGTTTAACAAAGCGGTGAATAAGAGTTAATTTTGTTGGTCGTAATCTTCATAGCTATACGTGGTCCTCACGTATCTGTAGAGTTGTATGAGGGTCACATTTATATCCCCTTCATACTTGATCTCGTCGACTTTTATTATTTTGGGGGCGACGGGGAACCCAAAAGTGGATCTAAGGTCCGGATCACGAAGGATCGAAACTGGTTCCAGGTAAACTCTGGCGTATTCTGTGCCACCATTTGGTGAATAAATTCTTTAAAGGTAGGCTTATCAACAAGTTGGGAAACGGCTTCTCCCAACTGTATAATATGCACAATTGCAATGCCGATTTTTTCGCGGTCATTATGAAGTACCACATCGTACACTGGCTTTATTATGTCTAAGTAACTGGTGATATCATACGTGTTTACATCATACTTGGGAATGTGTGCGAGTGGCTGAAGATTTCGCGATGTTGCCATGCTTCTACTGTTCCAAACTTGCAGTGTAATGCAACCTTTTATCCGAATCAAGAACCACCGCTGCCGCCAATGTTATGCCCTGTTTTTCTACAGGTTTAACTTGGGTAATGTGAGTTCTAAATTGACTGGGTATATAAGGCTGCATGCACAATACAAGATATGAGGAATAGAGAACACAAAGAAACACATGGTAGCAAGTTACATGATCACGTTTATTGATATACCACTGCAGAATACTTGTGTAAGACAATACAATAGAATTGAACAACACTAGCATAAGTGGATCTGGATGGAGCCTAGTCTCCCACTTCCAACGTTCAGGTATTAATCTTCTGATCACTGGCTTCGATTCCACAGGTTTATATACCGAAGATCATCAATGTTACTTATAGATTCATATTCACTGTTAGATTTATTATTTGTAGCTCTGGTGCACAAGTAGTAGTTCACAGACTAGATTAGACACGCGTATTTTAGAGCACGGGAATTCTAGTAACCTCAGGGGGTACTGATCTAAGTTTTATATCCTTGTTTCAGAAATACATAGAACGCAAATCAGTGGGCGAACGTTAGATATCACTAGAGTTTTAATATCTGAATAAGGTAATTACGAGAGTCAAGGTCGCCTGTTAATTAAAGAGCACTGATCGCTTAGTACGTCCCAAATGGAATGGTTAAGTATGAATTACACTGGGCAAGGTCTTAGCCACTTCGTTGAAATATTAATTAGTGAATCTCTAAACAGCACAGTAATATGTAGTACTGCTAAAGGGAATCTTGGGTAGTATCTGATGGGTCTGGTCCTGGTTATCTTGCGTACATGATGTTGGGGGCTAACGACTGGTTCCGCGGCCGTCCAGGGGGGCCATATGTGTGAAGTTCTTCAATACGTGGGCAGGTCCTTCTATCCAAATCTGCCACGGAGTCTGCCGGCTCTGGGATCTCACTCCGGAACACACAAGGGCAGAGCTAGAAGTTAACTGCAGGGTAGTGACCCCTGGTTGGTGTCTAGCTTTCAACTGATTTGACTGGGGGCGGGAGTTAGATTTATAGGCTCGGTTCTGGACCCTGTAGACAGTAGGGATCTCGAGTCTTATGGACTTAATTGAGCTCTCAATAGATATGGGGACTAGGTAAGATGGTATTTACTGTTGTGGCACAGGGCGATAGGAAGCCTTTATATTTTCATATAACTGAGCCTTAGTAAGAGGTACTATTTTGGCTATACTGGACGTATTTAGGGGAGAGAGACTGGATCTACTTTGCGAGGAGGATGGGGACAGCTGTGATAGGAGCGTCTCTCTAGATTGTTCAATCTTCATTCTATGGTATAGCTGACGTGCTAATTTAGTGATCAGAGCATGCAAGAAAGGTAAATGGTTTATTGTGAGGTAATAGAGGTTAGTAAAGGTGTTAGTCATTCAGGGTTAGTTCATTGATAGGAAGAATTCCTGTGCTACCTGGCAATGACTCGAAAGTCAAAACAGGGGCCAGGTATACCTCCGCGGGGGTGGGGGTCTCCCTCCTCGGGTGGGCAAAAAGGGGGAGCTGGGCGCCCTCTCTTCTGTGATAGTCGTCCGGCGGCTGTGGCTAGGGGCTTGCCATATCACCAGTGTTTGTAATAACCCTCTGTGTATGAGACAGATGTGGGTGTCTTTAATACCAAAACCGAAGGTGCCTTAGCTAGCTGGTTTTACTCGGCTGGTTGTTAATTGTAGGGTTTGCTGGATATGGTGGAGACTGGGTTGCTAACTCTGCCACATTTATCTGGAAGTATGGCAATAGAAGTTAGTTACTGGCGGGGCGGCTAGCCTCGCACCGACGACCATTGGGTGCACTAGACATATCGAAAGCCTTCGATAGAGTCTGGCATAAATCTTTAATTTCTAAACTACCGTCCTTCGGTTTCTATCCCTCCATCTGTGCCTTTGTCTCTAATTTCCTTTCCGGCCGTTCCATAGCTGCGGTTGTGGACGGCCATTGTTCACTTCCTCACCCTATAAACTCCGGTGTTCCTCAGGGCTCTGTCCTATCTCCTATTCTCTTTCTAATTTTTATAAATGATCTCCTTAACTGTACCTTAATTCCCATCCATTCATACGCAGACGACTCAACCTTACACTGCTCCATTAGTTTTTCAGAACGCCCCAGCCAGCAGTCCCTCAACGACAAACGTAATGAAGCCAGAACTCTTAAATTCTGATCTAAATACTATTTCCAATTGGGGCAGAGAAAACCTTGTTAACTTTAATGCTTCCAAAACCCAATTTCTCCATCTATCTACCCGTCAGGATCTCCCAGCGGACTATCCCTTATTCTTCAACAATACAAAAATCAACCCTTCATCTTCTCTCAATATTCTTGGTGTCTCTTTTTCTTCTGCTCTCATTTGGAAGGACCATATTACCAGTCTTGCTAAGGCAGCCTCCCAGAAGCTGGGTGTGCTCAACCGCCTTAGGGGTTCTTTTCCCCTGCACAGCTTCTTGCTCTGTACAGGGGCATAGTGCGCCCTTGTATTGAGTATTGTTCACATGTGTGGGGAGGTTCCTCTCACACCGCTCTCCTAGACAAAGTTGAAAGGAAGGCCTTTCGTATCATTAACTCCCGTCCACTCACCAACTCTCTGCAATCTCTCTCTCTCCGCCGCAATGTTGCATCTCTCTCGCTATTCTATCGCTACTATAATAATCAGTGTTCCTCAGAGCTATCCCAGTGCATACCACCTCCTTTACGTAGGGCACGTGGTACCCGTCTTGCAACTCAATCCCACCCCTACTCTGTGCAACTCTCCAACCCAAGAGTGAAACGTTACTCTCAAACTTTCTTCTACTCAACATCTGAGCTCTGGAACTCTCTCCCAGAATCAGTCTTTCCCTCTTCCTATGACTTAAATTGCTTCAAGCTCCGTGTGTCCAGGCATTTTGGCTCGAACGTCCCTTGATTTTGGCCCTGTCACTCTTTCAACTATGGGGGAGGCACTCGCTATAGGCAGTTATGCCTTTTGCCTCCCTCAATCACATAGAAAAAAAAAAAAAAAAAAAAAAGGTTGTGAATGTGTTGTAAGAGAATAGATGGCATGCAAGGGGCTAGTAAAGTTCTAATGTTGTTCTGGCCTACTAAGTGAAGGTAGGCTGGATAGGAGTATATATATAAAAGGTTGGAGAGCGTTAGTAACGGACAATTCAAGGATCTTCAAGAGGTATGAGAGAGAGGCTAGGTCGGACAAGAGTCGAGAAGCGCGGGTGTCTTAATGAGAGGGGGGGGGAGAGTTCAAGGGCTACAGGGAAATTTTGCCCCTAAGGTCCCTGGGCGTGGGGGTGGCATTAGGCTACAATTGATATGGAAGTTTGAAAAGGCAGTAGAATACGTTAGCCAAATGCTACCGGGGAATGCAACTATGAGGTGGTATATGAGTCTGGAAAAGATAGAGTTATGTGATCAGTCCGAGGGTTATGGATACTATTAGTTGGCCCTGGGAACTGCGTTTTCTATTAAATATAAATATCAACAACAGCGGCAGTTCGTAGGGGTACTTAGTTATTGTTTCGGGGTACTTATGACAGATATTGATAACCAGGTTATCTTATATAATCTCTGGTTGGGGTAAGAGGTGTAAGACACGAAGTAAATTGGCGTAGTGTGGACTGTGGATACGAAGGAGGCAAGGGGAAGACGTATGACAATTGTGGAAAGTAAATGGAAAAAGGTGAACACAATGGCGGATAAAATACTTAACCTATAGGATTGCATACATCGATGAACGATGACATTATAGTCGTCGTCCTAATAAGGTGATGAAACCTGGTTGATCTGTACTTGGCACAATACGACACAAGGACACTGCCGCTATGTCGCATCAATGCTGGTGGCAGTTAATATTATAGACTTAGTTACTAGAGGAACAATGCAAGGGGCGACTGAGCACGGGTTACACATATCTATACTCGTCATGGAAAATGATATAAGAGGTCTAGGGACAAGCGTGGGTGTTTGAACTTCTAAGATATATAACATCTACTTCTCGGATGCAAGAACATACATAGATATAATTATGGCTGTCTGATGTGTTGGCATTGGCTCAACGTCGGGACAGGCATGGGTGTTTTTAATATGAATGTATATTCCTGTTCATCATCTTTGTAGCAAGGACAGTGCTGCTATGTCGTATCAATGCTGGTGGCAGTTAATATTATAGACTTAGTTACTAGAGGAACAATGCAAGGGGCGACTGAGCACGGGTTACACATATCTATACTCGTCATGGAAAATGATATACGAGGTCTAGGGACAGCGTGGGTGTTTTAACTTCTAAGATATATAACATCTACTTCTTGGATGCAAGAACATACATAGATATAATTATGGCTGTCTGATGTGTTGGCATTGGCTCAACGTCGGGACGGGCATGGGTGTTTTTAATATGAATGTATATTCCTGTTCATCATCTTTGTAGTTAGGAGTGTAGGACACGAGGGGGTTAGTGTACGTGAGGTGTGGAAAATGGTCAGTTTAGAAAAGGTAAATGGGTGTGTCCTGGAGCTGTTTAGCCCTGCGGGCTTGGGCCTGTCTGAAATGGCTGGCTCGGTCAGCTGGTCCTTTCGTTCTGTGGACCTTTCCTTTGGTGTTTCTGTGTGGTGTTCGTTCATGGCTTCTGTGGTGGGCTTCTCATTCTGGGGCATTTTACTTTGTAATACAGCTTTATTCTCAATAACACTCAGGTAGAAGGTACGTAATAGAATTCCACGAACATTAGATGTTGGAGCACTCAGGTAGGTTATTGGACTTATTACAATCTCCCAGCACTTATCGCGGATTTGGATAGAGACATACTTCCCACTTTCAACGTTCAGGCATTATTCTTCTGATCACATTGCTTTATGATACGTAGGGTACATGAATCACACAGGTTAGGTATTTCGCTTTGTTAACTCTCTCTGGTAATATGACTCTTAATCAAGGATGAAAGTATAAGTAATGTGGTTATTGCCCAAGAATTAACGTAAAGGGATAACTGTAACTAGTTGCACTGGTCTAGGATGTTCACTTGTCTAGGTGATACTTCGGACCGAAAATATCAGTGAGGGCGAATCAGGTTAAACCTGATGGCAAGAATAATTACGGGAGTCAGTTCGCCTAAGCTAAATTTCACTGATATATATTAATGTGTACTAGCATAATCACTTGTTTCCTAACATCAGAGAAAGTTGAGACACAATCGAATACACTGGATGGTTGATAGTTAATAGCACCGTAACACTGGTACTCTGTGAAGTAACACTGTGATGGAGTTTTCCTGGTTATCTTGCGTTAGTGATGTTGGAGGTTAACAGTAGCTCTGGGGCCGTCCAAGCTGTCCGGTAGTGTAGAGAAGGTTTGCAGATGGGCTTCTTGCGGGCGGTTGTGCACCTTTTTGGCAACAATTGCTGATGGGGTAAGACAGTCGATTGTTGCCAAGGAGTTATTCTTGCCGAGTCCTCACCTAAGAGTTTCTCACATAATCCCTTCTAACATAACAAGATCTTTCTGCCTTAGATCAGTTATGAGTTATGATCGTTCGTAGCTCAAGTAGCGTATGGTGCACTATCAGAAGTTAATGAAACAATCAATAATTTGTGAATTTGTTGTCTACCAATATAATATTACTGCCGGTAGTCCCGATCGCAATAAAACATTCGTAAAGGGTTAAATCACTTCCTCACAGAGTTGCACAGATTATGGAACGCCGAACTATCGTGAATCTTGAGGGGGGGAGGGGGTATTAGAAGCCACCGCAGTGTGGCCAGCCGTTGCTCTGGGCTCTAATATTCAACTGCTCGACTGTTGTCTCTGTGTCTTATTTATAGGCAGGTCAAGGAAGCTTCAGGAATGTTCTAGAAGTATTGGATGTCAGTGCTATGAAAGTAGTTAATTTATTCTAGTGAACTTAGGGGGTTAGGGAGGGGGTCTTTAATGTGGCGGTAAGTAACTTGTTATCTGATTTATGATCGTGGATATCTTAACTCTAGTATGAGGTACTAGTAGAGTTATTTAGGCGGATTTGGTGAAGGTTTTTTTAGGGACTACTTTGCTGGCGGCCAATGTGAATAGGCTGGGAGGTATTATTCATCAATTCACCTAAATTATAGGTTTGACTCCTGTAAGGAGATAAAGAAAACCTAATATTTAGTAGTGGCCCCGTAATCATTGACGAACATGCCTATTACATAAGGCATCCTCTTCAAACACTAATCCGCCGTAGTTTGAATCTACCGCGCAGAGCATTTAAAATCTGAGGAGCCTTCATCATGAGCGCACGCGACCTCACTCATGGCTTCAGTCATTATGAATTGGGTTCTCACTACGAAAAAACTTCGTAAAAAATAAAAACAAAAAGAAAATAAGAATAACTATCCAATAAGCTTTCCATCATATCGTGGATGTACTTGTGTGGATCTTTGACCAGACGCTGATTCAGGCGTCATTCTTCCTTCACTGACATATCAAGTAAACCAAAATCCTTAATACATCAACGAATGGGAAGGGGATGGTCGGGAGGGCCCCAGTCGTCAATGATTACGGGGCCACTACTAAATATTAGGTTTTCTTTATCTCCTTACAGGAGTCAAACCTATAATTTATTAGTGGCCCCTCCATCATTGACGAACATGCCTGATTTCTAAGACTGGAGGGGGACATTCGTAATCATATCATAACTCTAGAAAAGCAGATAATCAAACAACCACATAGTATTCTTACTTTGAAAATATATTTAAATACGGCACAGCCCATATATATACAAAAAAGGGTTCAAGCAGGTGCGTGCTTCAAAGAAGCCTGCTTGACAAAAAAGGGTAACTCTGGAGATTCTGTGAACAGATCTGTAGTTACAAAGGCACCCCACTCAACGAGTGGTGACAAAAATAACAAGTTATAAGTTTACATGTGCACATAATAAACCCCATAATATTCGTGGAAATATTTTGCAAAAGATCTCCACTGTTTAATACTAAATTGCTTTCACAGCTAAAACTACTATAACAACCCAGTTGTTTTGTACTAACATTGTACTAGCACAATTTCTCGCAGATAAATTTTCATATCACATTATCCATAAATTGTATCACAGCTCTTACATTCCGGCGGGGTCTAGGGTGTCCTATGTTACACTGACTGCAACCCCCCCCCCTTTTCCTTGAAAGTAAACAAAAGTGACTGAAGGGCCACCTAGACCCTCTGCCTTAAAGCTTATACATGGTAAGGAAGGTTTGTCTAGAGCAACTGACAAGTATTTAGTCAAAAACGTATGATTAGACGCCCACAACTGTGTGGACGAAATATCTTCTACTGAAAAGTTCTTCAGGAAACGTAAAGAGGCTGCCCATTTGCGTAAATCGTGGGCCCTACCCACAACGCCGGGATTACTCTCTTTAATGACTTCGACCAGAAGAGAAGCTAATCTCCGTTTCAGTAAGCGTTTACCCGTACTCGCTACCCATAAAGCACCTTGGGGGTTTAGAGGAGCCACTCTCAAATATTTGATTAGAGCTTGCACTTGACATAGATTATGGTGCACCTTTCCCCTTTTTAACGCCGGCACCGTGAACTCAGAAAACACGTGTGCACTGTGCTCATTCTTGGCTACAAATCCCGGGGAAGGTGCAATGTGAATACATTCATTAAGTCTACCAAACCTAAGGCAATTAGGTGTGTTGCTCATCGCCGCCAGCTCAGACACTCTGTTCCCGGTGGCCAAAGCCAAAAGGAATACAGCCTTTTTTAAGAGTAATGCAAAATCTGCAGTATTTTGGTACAGACGAGAGTGAAGTAAAGACAATGCCTTGTCCAGAGACCAAATAGGCATGAGCTGACGGGGAGGTGGGCGGAGTTTAAAACATGCCCTCATAAAACCTGTTTCCTCCGCTACCGGTATGGAGAGACCTGTAAGGTCTAAAAAGGGCACTCTAATCGCAGTTAAGTGATTTTTTAACGTTACCACAGATAAACGTTTCTGCTCAAACAGATAATTTAAATAATTAAAAATAGTGCTACTGAGGGCACAGTCTGTTCTGTTCTAATGATCCAAGAAGTAAAGGCTTGCCAATGTGATTGATACTGTCGTTTCGTAGACTGAGTATATTGATTTAATAATTTATTGGTCACATCTCTACCGTATGGTGCTAGCCACTTGGCCTCCTGATTGTCCATAATGCAAAAGTCAGCGAGGTCGCTAGGTTGCCAATCGTGTCTAAGTGGAAATACCCGACCGGGAGCGACACCGGGTGCGGGCACCACGTCTTTAATTGCTGGTACCACAACTGTGCCGGCCACAGGGGCGCGACTAGCGAGACTAAGCCTCGATAATCTCGTAGTTTGTTCACTACGTGGCACATTAGTGACGCGTCTGGCGGCGGAAACAGATAGATGGAGCTCCATCTGTTCCAGTCTGTCACTAGGGCGTCTGGCCCCCCTGCCGGCGTGTTCGTCCGGCGGGTGAGGTATAGAGGGAGTTTGTGAGTCTCCTCGGACGCAAACAGATCCACTTGTGAATGGTAGAGCTCTGCAATCATTTGGTTGAAAATGGGTTGCTTGAGCTCCCATTCTACTGTCGTGCTCTGTCTCCGGGACAGAGCGTCTGCCCAGACGTTTGCTACGCCTGGGAGATAAGATGCGTGAAGATAAATGTCTAGTCTATTGGCTAGAGTAAAAATTTCTTTCGACACGTTTAGCAACTTCCTTGACCTCGTTGACCCCTTTTTCTGAATACAGTGAACTGCATTCAGATTGTCCATTCTAAAGGCCACCGACTTGCCCCGTAAAGCAGAGCCGTGAGCCTGAAGGAAATACAAGGGGACTAGTAATTCTTTGACATTGATGTGGGAGATTTCTAAGTGGGACCAAAGCCCCTGACCCTGGTGCCCCTGATTTGACTGAAATCCCCAACCTATTGTGCCTGACGCATCCGTGTCTACCCATACCGTTGGCGGAGGAGAGGTCCATGACATTATTGAGTGCAACATTTCCCTCTTCACCCAGACCACTAGTAAGGTGTGGATTAATTTTGGGATGGGCCATAACTTTCCCGCCGGTAAGAGTGGGAAATATTTGTTGCCTTCCAATATTAAACGTTTTACTTTCAACCGGCCCAACATTACATTTAGTTGAATCCAGTTGAGAGAGCCGACCAGAGACTCCCAGACCCTCCGTGTTGTAGTCAGACTGTAAAGAAACATGAACAGTTTCCTGCGAAACCTGTTGCGATTGTCCACACTCTGACTCAGAATGAGAGCAGCTGTATCCCAGACCAGCCCTATCCACTGAATTACTCGTGAGGGAACAAGGTTTGACTTTACCAGATTTACCTTGAACCCTAGAGTTTTGACATGATTTAAAATTATGTTGACATGTTTGATGCATAATTGCTCTGTCTCTGCCACCACCAGCCAGTCGTCTAGGTACCACAAAACTCTGATTCCTTGCTTTAACAACGGCATCAGGGCTTGCCGGACTAATTTCGTGAATAATCGAGGTGCCAGGTTCAAACCGAATGGCATCCTTTGAAAAACAAAATTTTGGTGCCTGATCCGTAAGGCCAGAAACCTTTGAAATCTTTTGTTTACCGAGACGTGCCAATAAGCGTCTGTCAGGTCTAGGGAACACATCCAACCTCCCGGCGGAAGTGTTAGCCTGATTTGGTGTACTGTTAACATTCGGAATGACTCGTTGTGAATGTGAAGGTTCAGATAAGACAGGTCTACGACCGGTCTCATCTGAACACTGTCCCTTTTGGGAACCAAAAATAGCTTGGACGTGAATACAGGGTAATTTGGGGGGACCGGGATGATGACATTCTTGGCAATCATTTCCTGGACCAGTGACTCCACCTCTAAAGAAACAAAATTCGCCGTTGTCGGCTGACGTAAGCGAGGTCGCCGGAGCCACTGCCAAGTGATGCCTTTGCGTGCCACCATCCGTGCCCAAGTGTTTAACGGCCATGCTTGGTGACACGTTCGGAACGACCCAGTTAGCAGACAAGGGTTCGCCGGCTGTACTACCCTCGGATCCGCCGGCCTTAAGACTGGCACCGGGAGTGAGAGAGACTTTAGTTTTTTGATGGTGGTGGAGTTGGTGGTGGTGGACGCTTCGCCGGCTGGCTGGCGTTGGCCGAAGACGGGCCCTGACCTGGCTTATTATGGCCGCGTCCTCTCTGACCTGAAAACCTACTCTGTCTATGCCTGTACTGACCTTGAGGGGAGGAGGAGGACTTAGGTGGAAGAAAGGGCTTAGATCCCCCCGGCTGAGCCTTAGCGACTGGCCTGGGTTTGGGGAAGTTAAAGGCAGGTTTCTTAGAAGGGGTGGGACTGTGTTTAAAGGCCTGAGCCATATTAAACACTGTTCGCCACACGTCAGGGGACATTAAAGAGGGAGTGAGCACTGGTGACATGACCTCCTGATTCGCAATGCGATCAGGCAGTTTTCGAATGACATCATAACGACATTCTGAGGTCTTGTCTTGCTCGTACCGCAAAAAGCAGGTAATTCGGTACTTTCAGTACATAATTGAGTATGTAGCGAGTGAGAGAGGGAGGAGGGAGCTGAGATTTGTGTCAGTAGGTTCGCCGCGGTGGTCTGGAGCAGTCATACGCTCGCTAGTCTCCTGCCACCACTTGTCTCTCTCTCTCAGCCACATTACGTGCTGAAATTGCCACTCGACCTATGTCGAGCGCCGCCACATAGTCCAGCTTTATTTAACTCGACTTATGTTGCTCGCCGCTAAATAAGGGTTAAAGAGGGAGTGAGCACTGGTGACATGACCTCCTGATTCGCAATGCGATCAGGCAGTTTTCGGACTAAGGACATTCTGAGGTCTTGTCTCGCTCGTACCGCCTCAAGCAAGGCGGTGCGTATGTCACCCAAAGATTGGATTGAAGACTGAAGAAGCAGTCGCCGGGACAATTCAACCGATCGTCTGGCATCCGCGTCTGCGATTGCCTGAGTGGACCGGAGAAAAGACTTTGCTACCTGTTGAGACACTATGTATTGAGAGAACAGGCAAAAAGCTTTCCCCCTTAGCCTAAATTCTCGGTCTAGGTAAGTTGGGGTAGGGGTAGTGAAAGGGTCTTTTAGCTCACAAAGATTAATTTTAGGGGCAGCTAAGAAAGCAAACAAAGCTGAAGGGACTCCGCCGGCAGAACACACTGGCATGGAGAACCAAGAATGAGTATCTTGAGGGATCTGGTGGGAAGTTTGGAAGTAAATGTGGTCGCAAAGTTTTGAGCCTCTGTCTCCCATTCCACCCAAGGTCCTGGACCCAACTGCCCCACCTTCAAGACTGGATTAGCTGCTGCGTCTGTGACGGTTTGCAAATCGAGTTCTGGAGTGAGAGCTGACAGACTCTTAATGTCATTAAACCCATCATGCTTAGACCAGTCTGAAAACAATTTTGAAGCTGAGGCAGAGGGTAAAGCCGGCTTAGCAGTATAAACAAAATAGTCCTGGTGATAATAACTAGGTATAGCCTTTATGTTGACATCTAGTACATTTCCCAAAGTATCCAAGGCCCTTAATTTCTTAGATTTATTGCCCTGGATGACCCACTCACGCGGTACTGGGAGTTCCCCTGACAAGGTAGGTTGGGCGAGCTCTGGTTTAGTGGGGGTCAAAAGGACCCATGACTCGTCTGGTCCGTAAAGCAAGGGCATAGCTACCTTTCTGAGAGGCGCTCTGTCTAGAGGGGGCAGATTGACATCCGTTATAACCCTTACATTCGAAGTGGTCAATGCCGCCGTAGCAGGCCTAGTAACCACTGATGGTGACAGAGGGGGAGGGGGAGGGATCTGAGTCAAAGCAATAGAAGTCATCAGAGGCCGTACCGTAGAGCTTGTCGTGGGAGCTCCCAAGTCCACTGTGGGAGTTTCCTGCTGTTGGCCCACAAATTTAGATAAAGCATTACTAAGTAGCCCATCAATTTCCTGTGCAGTGACAAATTGACTTGATGATGTACTCACTGGTGAATCATTAAGATCTTGCGCGGCATCTAAGCCTGAACCTGACTCTTGCCCTTCCATATCCGATATAATTGAAACCTCGTCTTTATCATCCTGTTCCTCCTGAGAAGATCCCGCCGAAGCTGGGGTACCACCTTGTTGCCAAGATAAGTCAGGAATAGAGGATGGGATCGCCGCGTCCCGGTGGACGTCAGCCACTGTGTGAATAGTTTGAGCCGGAAGTGGGTGGTCAGGCCCTGGCCGAGAATATCGCCAAACACCTAGGCCTTGGCCTACACTCCCTTGGGAGTCCGAAACACTCTCAACCACTGAGCCCCCTGAACTCTCCAATTCCAGGGTTAAAATGTTAATGGGTAAATCATCTTTAGGTACAGGCACTATACTGGACCCATGAGACCGAACACAAACTCTGTCTGGGGTAGAGGTACGATGAGAAGTACTAGAAACTGGCGAATGTCGGGAGGCCTTTCTATCATGGGAATCCTTTTTTGAAAATTTATGGCTGCGGTGTGACCGTGAACTACTCTTCGATTTGGAGGATTTATCGCCGTGACCACTGGTGGAACTTTCTGTCTTACTCTTCTTACTCGATGGTGAAGAGGCAAGACTAGGCGGCTGGTGTCTGAGAGGTGACCTAGACCGAGATCTCTCCCGAGACGAGGAGGCTGCCGCCGGGGGTGTAGGCTCTCGTTGACGTTTCGCAGTAGCAGCAGGAGAAGACACCAGTCTCCGCCGGCTTACGACTAGTTACTCGAGAGGAACGTTTAGGGGGAGGGTGCTCAAAAAGAAGCCTATCCCAAAGAGGGACGTTGTCACATTGAAGTGACTTATGAGCCACAATCGTAGTATACGCTGACATCTGTTGCCGAACCTCTCGTAAGGCGACCGCTGCGGTCTTATCATTATCTCGGAGGACTTTGACACTTAATTGGGAGCAAAAGGAACAGTTGCGCATCACCCACAGACCCCTTGAACGGTCTAGACATTTAACACACTTGTTGCAAAGAGTGTGCGCAAAAATAGGGATACCGGCACAGGTAGGGGTAATGCATAAAGCAAAAACTGGGGCAAAGGTAGCCATGACAGAAACTGGTGGGAAAACTACTGCAGGGTCTGTATTGGTCCGCCGGAGCCCAGCTCTGGAAAAAAGAAAATTTCCAGGAATTAATGCTCATAAGGTTAACCCAACATGTTCGCACACAAGTCTTAATAACCCGCCGGGTAACGACACGTAATGTCACAACGATCACAGCTCGCTACGCGGCGGGGTTCTATAAAGATTTCCGAATATCTAAACATGTCTTAAGAAAGTTAAGAATACCCTCTGACATAATATAAAGGACCAGTATGGCGTTTATAAACATAATCTTTCCGGTGGTGACTGTTTCAAGATTCAATTTTGGAAAACAACCCCCCACAAAGACGCCAGCACCTGAATTATCTAGCAGAATAACACAGGGCAGGCTGATACGAGATCTGATTTCTAACGAATTGTCACAAAAGATCGCCGTAAGTTTGAAGGCGGCGATACATTAACGTATCTCTCAAGTAACTGGTTAACTAAATTGAATTGTAAATTACTTATTTCCTCCTCCCAGGAGCACCCGCCGGGTGTGAAAAATTTGTGAAAAAGATGTTAACCCTAATTGAGCCTTCGATCGCCGTAAGTGTGAAGGCGGCGATACATATAGTATCACTAAAATGGATCGGTTAACTAAACTGAATGACCAAGTCGTTCATCCCACCCTACCAAGGTGCACCCGCCGGGTGAGATGTAAAAATGTTAACCCCATAAGTTCCTGTCCCCACTTCTTTGTAAAAGATCGCCGGGGAGGAAAGCCCTCAACAACAGCTAGGTTTTTCCTTTGGTTTGTAAAACCGGGTAGAAAAACTTCATAACATATGTCCGCATGAACAATGTTAGATGGGTACAGCCAATCTGCCGGGAATCATAGGGAGACTGAAACAGGCACCAACACAGAGACGCAGTCCTGGAGAGCCACAGACACCTCATCGCCGGGGACACAAGCCTGTGTTGAAACCACGCGTGGCCCAACACGGCTCTCGGCCGGGTTTTTCATGGTGTAACCGAGAAAAACCTGCCGGAAAGTAACCCACCCCGTTCAGAAACCATCTGAACGCACATAGGACCCGAGAGAAAGCCAAGCACGACTAGCCTAGGGCCCACACAATAATCCGTGGAATTAGCCAATACACAACTAAACCAGGAAACATACATAGTCCGTGGAATTAGCCAATACACAACTAAACCAGGATACACATGACACAGTAGGACATATTTATAAAATAAACAATAACACTTGTACATGTGGCAAAGCTACGAGCGGCTGGCTAGGCCTAAGCAGACGGCATAAGAAATGTTGAAATATAAACAAAAAACACTGGAAATATAACAACAGGAACCACCGCCAACACACCACTGTAGCAAATACTTCCGACAAAGGGGAGACTGACTCGGGACCCATAAAAAACTTCACTAAGTGAAGAAAAATACGCTGGGAACGTCAGTAAGCAACGCTTACCTCATCAGAAAGATAAAAGGCAGCATAAATAACGCGTAATGAAAGCCGCCTGCATCACAAGCTAACTCAACTGTGAAAAGATCACATGTCCACAACAGGACCACGAGGGTACAACCGAAATAGATGCCCCAAACACACGACCCAAAATACACTGCACTGCGGGCAACCAGCCCAGGACACACCTGCTACGCATATCCTAACCTTACTCGATACATCCCGGAGTAAACAAATGAGAAAAAACTCACTAGGGATGCAGCAAATGCGGAACCAGCGGAGCGTGGGGAGACACGTCCGGGCAGGCTGAGCGCAGAGCAGAGAAGGAAGAATGATGCCTGAATCAGCGTCTGGTCAAAGATCCACACAAGTACATCCACGATATGATGGAAAGCTTATTGGATAGTTATTCTTATTTTCTTTTTGTTTTTATTTTTTACGAAGTTTTTTCGTAGTGAGAACCCAATTCATAATGACTGAAGCCATGAGTGAGGTCGCGTGTGCTCATGATGAAGGCTCCTCAGATTTTAAATGCTCTGCGCGGTAGATTCAAACTATGGTAGATTAGTGTTTGAAGAGGATGCCTTATGTAATAGGCATGTTCGTCAATGATGGAGGGGCCACTAATAAATATCCTTCTCTGGTCTAGCTGACGTGCTATTCGTAATCTAGGATGGGATAAGGAAGATTTTGGTTTTGGTTAAGGATGGGATAGGATGGTATTTGGATAGGTATTTAGATTTGTAGGTCATAACCTGTTGGAAACTCACCTGTTGTCTGGCAAGAATTTGCTGGTTTGCGCGGGTCAGGGTAATTCTCCGCGGGGGTCGGTGGGGTCCCCGTGGGGTCGGGGGGCAGGCCGCTCCCTGAATATGGTTATCGAGAGTTCTTGTTAATTGGTTTGAGATATGAGTTCAGGTTGTCAGGAGGTATCTTCCTAGTTAGGGTTGATCACTACATATAGTTTTCATGTACGAGGATCACTCGTGGGTGTTAAGAATAGTGGTTTTGTGAAAATGCAAGTCATGGGGAAATTTACATTTTTAAGGGGGGACGAGAGGGGGTCGTCCTAGTCTCGCGCCGGCTATTGTTCTGGTTCAGGTTGTGAGTGGGGCTAGGGAGTTAGAGGATAGTTAAGGGGGGAGTACAAGGATAGGTCCTTACCTTCCGTTTGTTGAGGTTAGTGAACGAACTGAGTCGGCATGTTAGAACGTTCTTATGGCGTCTTTACAGGGGGAGGGTTGTGAATTGTAAAGGGGGTGGTTTGAGGCTAGGCGCCGCGCCGCTTGTGACCTAGCGGTGTGACCCTTAATGCGCTGGACATAGGGGTGGCATTTCCCTACGATCGAACAGGTAGGGTGGTGTGTGCAGCGGGGCGTGAAGGATAAGAGGACAGGATGACCCAAAACAGGGTACCACTGAGCATAGGGTCACGAAGCAAAACAGAGTAGTGTGGATTGTGGATACGGAGGAGGTGATTGGAAGACGTATAACAATTGTGGAAAAGTAAATGAAAGGGAGGAACACAATGGCGGATAAAAGATAATTAACCTAAGGATTGAATACATGCATGAATGACGACATTATAGCCGTCCTCCTAATAAGGTGATGAAACCGGGTTTGGTATGCACGTGGCACAATACGACACAAGGACAGTGCCGCTATGTCATATCAATACTGGTGGCATACTCCGGTTAATATTATATAATTATACACTTAGTTACTAGAAGACAAGGCAAGGGGGCAACTGAGCACGGGGGTACATATATCTATACTCGTCATGGAGAGAGAGATACGAGGTAGCTTTCCTGCATCTCTCCTGATAATCGTCTGCAGATTGGTCATAGTGAGTTTATCCGAATTAACAGGCCTAAATCAATACAATAACTGGCATAGGGTTATCGGGTGTATTGAGTCGTGGTTAAAGGTTGTTACATAACTCGTAATTAACTTATCTAAATCAACAGGCATAAATCAATACAAGAACTGGCAAGGGACACAATTTGACAGACGAACAATGCAATGTGAGGTTATGTATAGCTAACTGCTAAAAATGGGGGAACGAAGATAGGTGTCTTCTCTTTTTACAAGTTCCCTAAATTATGTTAACATTAGGGAGTTGGTACATCAATAAAATAGCAATGTGGATCTCAGTGAGTTAGGGGGCTGTCTAGTGTAATTTCATAATTAATCTCGGAATTACTCCTAGGTATTTTGTCTAGGGAAATGGAGGTTGTATTGGGAAGGTTGGGAATATATAGTTAGTGGATAAAACAACGGGAGGTTAGAGACATAGAATTGCTAGAATTGGGGGGGACTATGATTGTTATATAACTAAATACAGGGCTGACGTAATCACGATCTGATTTGGTGTGAAATGGAAGCTAAGGTGTCTTTTAGATCGCCTCGAACCTACACAATGAAAGTATTATAGCCTGTATGGTGGTTACATAATTAAATACATACTTAGGTGGTACATCAAGAATATCAGTGAGTAAAGTATTGTGGTTTGTATATTAGAAGACTGTGATTGAGAGACGTATAATATGTGGAATGAATTGGGAGAGAGAGAGAGACCAAATCGGGGATGGAAAAGGGACCGGGGATCTCGTTGGGGATGGGGGTTTCGCTCTCAGGATTTTCGTTCCTGTGGCTCGTTAGGGGTGGAGGTTTCGCTCTCAGGTTTTTCGTTCCTGTGGTATTTTAGTTTGAATGTCCAAAGTCCAATGTCCAAAATCCAATATCCAACAGTTTTCAGTTTTTTTTTGGATATTCAACTCTAGGCTAATTAATATCCAGTAATGTTTGAATGTCCAAAGTCCAATGTCCAAAGTCCAATATCCAACAGTTTTCATTTTTTTATTGGATATTCAACTCTAGGCTAATTAATATCCAGTAATGTTTGAATGTCCAAAGTCCAATGTCCAAAGTCCAATATCCAACAGTTTTCAGTTTTTTATTGGATATTCAACTCTAGGCTAATTAATATCCAGTAATGTTTGAATGTCCAAAGTCCAATGTCCAAAGTCCAATATCCGACAGTTTTCAGGTTTTTATTGGATATTCAACTCTTGGCTAATCAATATCCAGTAATGTTTGAATGTCCAAAGTCCAATGTCCAACAGTTTTCAGGTTTTTATTGGATATTCAACTCTAGGCTAATCAATATCCAGTAATGTTTGAATGTCCAAAGTCCAATATCCAACAGTTTTCAGGTTTTTATTGGATATTCAACTCTAGGCTAATTAATATCCAGTAATGTTTGAATGTCCAAAGTCCAATATCCAACAGTTTTCAGGTTTTTATTGGATATTCAACTCTTGGCTAATCAATATCCAGTAATGTTTGAATGTCCAAAGTCCAATGTCCAAAGTCCAATATCCAACAGTTTTCATTTTTTTATTGGATATTCAACTCTAGGCTAATCAATATCCAGTAATGTTTGTGTTATGCCCTGATTTTATACAGGATTAACTTGGTATAGGTGAGTTCTGCAAGACTGGGTTATTGGATTTCTTGCAAAATACATAAAGAGAATCAACAGAGGACATAGATAATCTCGGATAAATGGTTTGTAATACAGCTTTATTCTCAATAACACTCAGGTAGAAGGTACGTAATAGAATTCCACGAACAATAGATGTTGGAGCACTCAGGTAGGTTACTGGACTTATTACCATCTCCCAGCACTTATCGCGGATTTGGATAGAGACATACTTCCCACTTCCAACGTTCAGGCATTATTCTTCTGATCACATTGCTTTATGATACGTAGGGTACATGAATCACACAGGTTAGGTATTTCGCTTTGTTAACTCTCTCTGGTAATATGACTCTTAATCAAGGATGAAAGTATAAGTAATGTGGTTATTGCCCAAGAATTAACGTAAAGGGATAACTGTAACTAGTTGCACTGGTCTAGGATGTTCACTTGTCTAGGTGATACTTCGGACCGAAAATATCAGTGAGGGCGAATCAGGTTAAACCTGATGGCAAGAATAATTACGGGAGTCAGTTCGCCTAAGCTAAATTTCACTGATATATATTAATGTGTACTAGCATAATCACTTGTTTCCTAACATCAGAGAAAGTTGAGACACAATCGAATACACTGGATGGTTGATACTTGATAGTTAATAGCACCGTAACACTGGTACTCTGTGAAGTAACACTGTGATGGAGTTTTCCTGGTTATCTTGCGTTAGTGATGTTGGGGGTTAACAGTAGCTCTGGGGCCGTCCAAGCTGTCCGGTAGTGTAGAGAAGATGTTGCAGATGGGCTTCTTGCGGGCGGTTATGCACCTTTTTGGCAACAATTGCTGATGGGGTAAGACAGTCGATTGTGTGGCGGTAAGTAACTTGTTATCTGATTTATGATCATGGATATCTTAACTCTGGTATGAGGTACTAGTAGAGTTATTTAGGCGGATTTGGTGAAGTGTTTTTTTAGGGACTACTTTGCTGGCGCCCTACGTGAATAGGCTGGGAGGTATTGCTCATCAATTCACCTAAATATCCTTCTCTGGTCTAGCTGACATGCTATTCGTAATCTAGGATGGGATAAGGAAGATTTTGGTTTTGGTTAAGGATGGGATAGGATGGTATTTGGATAGGTATTTAGATTTGTAGGTCATAACCTGTTGGAAACTCACCTGTTGTCTGGCAAGAATTTGCTGGCTTGCGCGGTTCAGGGTAATTCTCCGCGGGGGTCGGTGGGGTCCCCGTGGGGTCGGGGGGGGAAGGCCGCTCCCTGAATATGGTTATCGAGAGTTCTTACGTTAATTGGTTTGAGATATGAGTTCAGGTTGTCAGGAGGTATCTTCCTAGTTAGGGTTGATCACTACATCTAGTTTTCATGTACGAGGATCACTCGTGGGTGTTAAGAATAGTGGTTTTGTGAAAGTGCAAGTCATGGGGAAATTTACATTTTTAAGGGGGGACGAGAGGGGGTCGTCCTAGTCTCGCGCTGGCTATTGTTCTGGTTCAGGTTGTGAGTGGGGCTAGGGAGTTAGAGGATAGTTAAGGGGGGGTACAAGGATAGGTCCTTACCTTCCATTTGTTGAAGTTAGTGAACGAACTGAGTCGGCATGTTATAACGTTCTTATGGCGTCTTTACAGGGGGAGGGTTATGAATTGTAAAGGGGGTGGTTTGAGGCTAGGCGCCGCGCCGCTCGTGACCTACTGTAGGCAGTGACCCTTAATGCACTGGACATAGGGGTGGCATTTCCCTACGATCGAACAGGTAGGGTGGTGTGTGCAGCGGGGCGTGAAGGATAAGAGGACAGGATGACCCAAAACAGGGTATCACTGAGCATAGGGTCACGAAGCAAAACAGAGTAGTGTGGATTGTGGATACGGAGGAGGTGATTGGAAGACGTATAACAATTGTGGAAAGTAAATGGAAGAGAGGAACACAATGGCGGATAAAAGATAATTAACCTAAGGATTGATTACATGCATGAATGACGACATTATAGCCGTCGTCCTAATAAGATGATGAAACCGGGTTGGTATTCACGTGGACCTCGAAAATATCCCGCAACCCCAATAATGTACTACCCGAGTTGACGTCAGGTATAGTGTAGGAGGAGAGGGAGGTGAGGGAGGAGGAGCTATATTCGGATTCTTTCTGGGTGGGCGTGAAAAACGTGCAGTTGATTTCTGAGGGGGGGAATTTTTGATGACAGCTAGGGTGTTGGTCTTGGGTTGGGCCGCTAAAAACTTTCGGATGGTGATTAGATCTTTAGGGAAATCAACGGGGTAATGCACAGTGAAGTGTTGTAGGATGGAAAGGGGTAACACTTGCACGAGGTAGACAAAGAGAATTTGATTTTGTTGCTCCACGGGAAGAGCAGGGAATGCAGCTCTTACTTGCTGGCGAATGGAGGCAATTGTGGCGTCTAAATCGCCTTCGAACTTTATGTCTTTAATTTTTGCAAAGGCGACGGAAATACCTAGTGATGGCCTAATGGCATCGATTACAATGGGTCTAAATTGATCCCAGGTGAGTTCAGGGGTTTCCTGTGGGGCAACGAGGGAAACGGCTTTTCCCAAGTGCGTTAAGAGGACGGCTATTTTTGCACGGTCCGTGTTATACGCCAAATCTAGCACTGGTTTCACAATGTCCATGTATGTTTCTATGTCGTAGGTCTTCCCATCGTATTTCGGAATGGGAATGTGAGAATAGGCTGCCATTTTTCGATGTTACCATGCCTCTACTGCTTCAAAAAAATGCAATGCAATGAAATCTTCTATCCGAATCAAGAACCACCGCTGCCACCAATGAAATGCTGGGTGTGAAGGGAATTTTTCTGTCCTGACAACTCCCCAGGCCCACTTAGGGTCAACCTTTCCTGGGGCCTGGCGCGGGGCTCGAACCTCTGAAGGGAGTTTAACCCTCCTAAAAACCCACAGGTTTTGAGATGCCTTGGGTGGGGTTCGAACCCTGGTTAGTGACCATGGCCCCTAGGTCAACCAGGCCCGCACGCTAACCCACTGTACTACCACGGACGTACACAAGTATAGTAACCTTAGTCCGATTTGTAAGAACCAGGTGATAGTCTCGTGGTCTTTCACGTGATGAGTTTATTGGACTTCCCATCAACGACTATTTTACACTATACCTGACGTCAACTCGGGTAGTACATTATTGGGGTTGCGGGATATTTTCGAGGGCATTACAGTTTGAATGTCCAAAGTCCAATATCCAACAGTTTTCAGTTTTTTATTGGATATTCAACTCTAGGCTACTCAATATCCAGTAATGTTTGAATGTCCAAAGTCCAATGTCCAAAGTCCAATATCCAACAGTTTTCATTTTTGTATTGGATATTCAACTCTAGGCTAATTAATATCCAGTAATGTGTGAATGTCCAAAGTCCAATATCCAACAGTTTTCAGGTTTTTATTGGATATTCAACTCTTGGCTAATCAATATCCAGTAATGTTTGAATGTCCAAAGTCCAATGTCCAAATTCCAATATCCAACAGTTTTCAGTTTTTTATTGGATATTCAACTCTAGGCTAATCAATATCCAGTAATGTTTGAATGTCCAAAGTCCAATATCCAACAGTTTTCAGGTTTTTATTGGATATTCAACTCTAGGCTAATCAATATCCAGTAATGTTTGAATGTCCAAAGTCCAATGTCCAAAGTCCAATATCCAACAGTTTTCAGTTTTTTATTGGATATTCAACTCTAGGCTAATCAATATCCAGTAATGTTTGAATGTCCAAAGTCCAATATCCAACAGTTTTCAGGTTTTTATTCGATATTCAACTCTAGGCTAATTAATATCCAGTAATGTTTGAATGTTCAAAGTCCAATGTCCAAAGTCCAATATCCAACAGTTTTCAGGTTTTTATTGGATATTCAACTCTTGGCTAATCAATGTCTAGTAATGTTTGAATGTCCAAAGTCCAATATCCAACAGTTTTCAGGTTTTATTGGATATTCAACTCTATAGGCTACTCACTATCCAGGGTGACTGGACGACTCGGCCCATGGGACAACTCGGCTCGGACAGCTCGGCCCACTTTTGGACAACTCGGCCACGACGGCGAGACAACTCGGCCCATTATTTGAGACAGCTCGGCCCCATGTTTTGCTATGGGGCAATTTGACGAGACCAGTCAGGATTAGGATGGGGGAGAGCTAAGTGGAGGGTTTATGGGTGAGGCCATGTATGCAGCACCAAATCCTCCTGCGTATGCGCGGCCTTTTCCCTAATATTTTTATTATGTTATTTAGGCTCAACTGTTAGGTTAATTTAAGTTAGGTTAGGTTAGGTTAAGATAATATAATAGTATAAAGGAAAAAAACATCGTGCCAAGGGGCCTAAAATTCTCACGCATGCGCAGAGGACAGGATTTTCAGGATTTGGTGCTGCATACATGGCCTCCCGTTTATGGCATAGACTACATATAACCTAGACACAAAAGAAGACCCCACAAATCTGTAAATAGTGATCCGGGCATTCGAGAGATGGCAGCACGATCGCAAAGGACAATGGGAGGTGAGGGTCCCCACGAAGACATTATATTGACTATCCTTGTCCTTGGTCCTCATTAATTCGTAATAATCCCTACCTTGTACTAATAACGGGGACTGGACGACTCGGCCCATGGGACAACTCGGCTCGGACAGCTCGGCCCACTTTTGGACAACTCTGCCACGACGGCGAGACAGCTCGGCCCATTATTTGAGACAGCTCGGCCATGACGGCGAGACAGCTCGGCCTATTATTTGAGACAGCTCAGCCATGACGGTGAGACAGCTCGGCCCCATGTTATGCTATGGGGCAATTTTTTTAATATAGCTGTGAAAAAACCTGTAGCCTTGAAATTCGTGATTGTATCTAACCTTGTGATATAGCTGTGAAAAAGCCTGTAGCCTTGAAATTCGTGATTGTATCTAACCTTGTGTGTGTATATATATATATATATATATGTATATATATATATATATATATATATATATATATATATATATACTGTATATATATATATATTATTCATATAATATATATATATATATATATATATATATTATATATATAATATAGGCCTATATATATATATATAATGACGATCAGACTAAAACACGCCCATTAACCCGGGAACTGCAGGAAGACTCTTAAGAGTTCCCCCGGCGGACTGCGGGAAGACTCTTAAGAGTCAGAAAAAAAAAATCAATTTTAAACATGGCTCCTTGGCCATGCAAAATATCACTCCTCTACCTCCCCTCCTTCCCCACTTTCCTCCCCTCCTTCAGTTATCACCTATTTTCCCTGTTATTCCCTTATTCTGAGGTATATTTTCGTGCTAACATTAGCGAGTTGCAAGCAGGGCATTGTCATCACTGTTAGCAAGCGAGTGCAAGAGAGAGAGAGAGATTATCGATCGACAGTGTCTCTCCAGCCTTGGGGGAAATTGGCGGGAAAGGAGGTTGCCTCACCCATACATTATGTAACTCCCGCCCTGTATCGACGATTTTGACCATCCAAACGCTGTTTTCACTTGTTTTATTGTTGTAACAGGTTAATACCTTTATAATCAACCTATAATAGGCGCATATGGATAAGTATTAATGCTATTTATGGTAAAATTAATATTTTAGTGATGGAAACAGCTCAAATACATGCGCACAGGCAGAGGTGTCTAATTACCCCCATGCGCACTTCAGAGGTTAATATTATTGACCTACCGAATCATTTGTTGTTAGCCATTTCTAGACTGGTACTTTCTGGATTTGAATGATCAGTTGTAAGACTTTACTGGTTTACGGTTTTACTGGGCCGAGCTGTCTCGCCGTGGGCCGAGCTGTCTCGTTTTTACTGGGCCGAGCTGTCTCGCCGTTGGCCGAGTTGTCCTGGCCGAGCTGTCCCGTGGGCCGAGTAGTCTAGCAACCCTAATAACGCTATTAATAATCAATTGAACATTATCCAGAGACTCTGCAGACATGACATAGTTAAATAGACATAAGTAGAGGCTACTGTAAAGGCGCCAGTCATCGTGTAATTGTTGTCATTATGAGGAGGTACACAAGCAAAACTTCTCCAACACCCGCCATTGTTGATGTGAGATTCGGGAGTTGCCAACGTCAATGGTGGGACAAAATATCCCTAGATGTCATAAGTATAAATGTCCAGTTTTAGTGCTACTTGACAAATTAACATCTACATAACATGTAACATACTAATATATATTCAAAATGACAATTTAATTCTTGTTGTGTTGCTTGAAGGTATACAGCTTGCATCATATATGAGTAGCCTATGTTTTATAGTGTATATGTATACTTAATGTTTTCATCTTGCTGATGATGTAATGGTTAAGGTGGCAAAAATATGTGTGTGATAACCCGGGTTCGAATCCCGGTGGATCATATATACTTTAATTAATTTCATTGGGGGTGTGGTGGTGAGATTAATAAAAATAATATTATTAGTAGGTTTAGGGATATTTCTTCGAGAGGCCGGTCTATATGATCTGTGCCCCATGAATATTCTTTCCTCTCACTTAAACAGTAGGCTACCATAGTGCGGTTGGGAATATGAACATGATTAGATTAATATCCAGTATTCGAGAATGGATAATAAGTCGTAGGCGTGTGCATAAACCTTTAACCGTCCTGGTGGTGTAATGGTTAAGGTGGCAAAAATATGTGTGTGATAACCCGGGTTCGAATCCCGGTGGATCATATACTTTAATTAATTTCATTGGGGGTGTGGTGGTGAGATTAATAAAAATAATATTATTAGTAGGTTTAGGGATATTTCTTCGAGAGGCCGGTCTATATGATCTGTGCCCCATGAATATTCTTTCCTCTCACTTAAACAGTAGGCTACCATAGTGCGGTTGGGAATATGAACATGATTAGATTAATATCCAGTATTCGAGAATGGATAATAAGTCGTAGGCGTGTGCATAAACCTTTAACCGTCCTGGTGGTGTAATGGTTAGGGTGGCAAAAATATGTGTGTGATAACCCGGGTTCGAATCCCGGTGGATCATATATACTTTAATTAATTTCATTGGGGGTGTGGTGGTGAGATTAATAAAAATAATATATATCTAATTTAAACTAAATAATTTACAAGTGTTTTTACCAACATTAATTAACTCTTAAATACGTTCCCTCTTTAACCCCTTATTGGCGGCGCTCGACTTAAGTCGTGCACCAATTTGCAGCAAGTTAGGAGCATTATTAAGGCTTTTAAAGGGTTAAAATCGAGTGCAAATGGCCGGGAGCGCAGCGGGCCAGACAGCCGACTCCCAGGGCTTACCGCCGCCCATTAACTCATGTTCCCTGTGTTCTCGAGAGGCCGGCAGTGTAGCCAGTAGTGAGCATAGCTGGGAAAAATATACCGCTATACGCTAAACTCCCATGTTCGTGGCACCACTGCAAGAGAACCACGAGTGCTACGTAGCTCGTTCTGGTCTCATTTTGAAGCTTTTAGCTTTTACTGCCTAGTTTTTTGCTGAATAAATTTCTTTTCATGCAGATACTTGATTGATCATTCAGGAGGGCCTGAATATGCCCAAATGAGCCCAAAACACCCCGCTAGACAAGGGTTAATCTATTGCTCCCTCGTTTTGCGGATATTCCCTTAACTTTGGAAACACTGCAGCAAGCTAGCTGGCAGGCGCGCGCGGCGCACAGACTATCTATAATAAGGACAAGCCACTGAGGTGCTTTGGTTGTTGTACAGTACAATAGTGCTGCCACCAAATCCCTAGGACGCGCGGAAAACTAACCGTGTGACATCACGCTTTCGTATCTAGGTTATATGTAGTCTATGGTTTATGGCGTGTGTGTTATGTGGGCGAAATGTTCGTTTATTGTATAATTATGTCATAGGCTAGTTCTCTCGATTCATAATGTGTAGGCTAGGTTAGGTTAATAAAGAGTTGTCTCGTAATTAACACGGGGCCGAGCTGTCTCGCTGTGGGCCGAGCTGTCCTGGCCGAGCTGTCACGTGGGCCGAGTAGTCTAGCGTTCACTATCCAGTAATGTTTGAATGTCCAAAGTCCAATGTCCAAAGTCCAATATCCAACAGTTTTCAGGATTCTATTGGATATTCAGGATCTGCAGTGTCATCGGTATTTACTACGGCTTGTTATTCCATAACAGTAGGCTATATAAAATTATGTATTTTCTGGTTAACATTACTTATAATATGAATTTCAATTGTGTGATAATAGATTTGCCAAGAAACATTAAATACAACATAAATAATATACGTATTGATCATACTAAACGTATCTAAGCAAACCAGCTTGCTTCGTTCAAGATCGCTTGAGATTCGTCGCTTTGTTTACATCCGAATGTCCAAAGTCCAAAGTCCAATATCGAGCAACTTTCAGCCAGCTAGGATTTGGTACTGCAGACATGGCCTCCCCCATAAACCCTCCACTTAGCTCTCCCCATCCTATATCCTGACTGGTCTCGTCAAATTGCCCCGTAGCAAAACATGGGGCCGAGCTGTCTCAAATAATGAGCCGAGTCGTCTCGCCGTCGTGGCCGAGTTGTCCAAAAGTGGGCCGAGCTGTCCGAGCCGAGTTGTCCCATGGGCCGAGTCGTCCAGTCACCCTTTGTCCCGGGACCCCTGATCGTGTAAAACTATAGTCTTAAATATTCTTCCCCGCCATCACCAAATGGTGAATTGCCCAAAACATTGAAAATTAAAACCAGAAACAAATGTAGAAAGTGGTTTAGAAATAAAATATTCAAAACAGAAAGTAAAATAGTCCTTGACAAACAAAATTGGTTTAATAATAATGGGACACTAGAATATAGGTTTGAGCCCCCGGTGATTCTAAAACCTACACAGGGAGTAATTCAAATAAAATGGAAACGGGAACGAAAAACTTTCCAAAAATCATTATTAATTATGTTGGAGAGGCCAACCGGATTGCTGACACGGCCAATGTGAGTGCTAATGAGATAAACCAAGTAATTTACGAAGCCAGCCAGGCTATTGAAAAAGAAATCACCAGCAAGTCTGGTATAATAAAGCAAAAAACGCTACTCCATCATAGAGATGGCTAGTAACATAGCTCCGCGGATATATAGCCTCCTAAATAACTAGGTTATAGCAAAGCTAAGGCGCAGAACAAAAATGAAAAACAAAGGCACGCGTGTCCAAAGTGGACCGACGAAGCGCCTAACACAAGTACCCTATTTTAACACTTCCTGTGGACGTACCAATGGGGCCGACCGTCCTAGCTAATCTAAACCTGTTCTAGAACATCTCAGACAATTACAAATGAGCAAAAGACTCACTAGAGGTGAACGAATGTCGAATGAAGCGGAGGACAGGCTAGGCACACCTGCTCAGGACGGCCACAGGGGAAGGAAGGCGGGATGACGCCGCAAGCTTCAGCGTCTCGGATAGAATCCACAGAAAGACATCCACAAAGTTGGGAAGCTTTATTACAACAATTCTTAAGTTATTAATTTGTTCTTATTTTTTACGAAGGTTTTTCGTAGTGAGTACCCAATCATAAAGACGATTCCATAAGAGAATGAGCGTTGCACTTATGATGTCGGCACTCTTTCCCCTGTGGCGGTTGTTTCAAACAGGCTGACCGCGGGTGTTTGAAAGAGAGCTATTATATAATAGGCATATCGTCAATGATGGAGGGGCCACTACTAAATATTAGGTTTTCCTTCTTCCCTCCGGGACTCAAACCTATAATCTATTGCCGGATGCCGTGATCCCCGATGGGGTGGCCATGAACGAAAAGGCCCATGCACCTCCTCCCATCCAGTACCGCCTTCACTCATATACTTTTTAACTCCATCCTTTCACCTCTCACTCGGCCTACCTCTCCCTCTCTGTCCTTCCACCTCACTCTCGTACACTCTCTTATAATCATTCTCTCGCTTCCCATACGTTCCACATGGCCGAACCATCTCAAGGTGTTCCTTTTCACACTTTCCAGCACATATACATCCACACCACACCTCTCTCGTTCTTCCTCATTCGTCTGTCTATTCCTCCATGTAACTCCGCACACACTTCTCAAGTAACTCATTTCCCCCCCCTCACACTCTTGGTTTGAGTCTCTTCACCAACGTCCATGCTTCTCTCCCGTAAGTCAATGTCGGGGTTACCACACTGTCATGCAAGGACTTCTTTACTTCCATGCTGACCATCCTATTTCGATCTTGTTACTGCTTTCAGCATTCCTACAACCCTCTTCCCCTATTGCACCCTCTCCCGCACTTCTTCATCCATACTCCCATCTTTACTCAACACACTGCCCAAATACTTAATTAAATGAGCTGACATTCTCCAGAGCCTGATCGTTCAACCTCACCTCACACTCTGTGGCTGCACCCCTTTCAAAGCCCATATCCTTGCTCTTCCCCGCTTTTACCTACAGATTCCGTTTTTCACACACTGTTCCAAACATATTTACCAGCCCCTGCAACTCCCATTCACTATCGCTCATCAGAACTGTATCATCAGCAAACAACAGTACATGCAACTTCCACTTGTTTCCTTCCCTTATCAGAGGTATACCAACATCCACTTCTCTCCCTTGTATTTCTTTCAGGATTCCATCCATATATATATTGAACAACCATGGGGACATCACACACCTTTGCTTTAACCCAACATTCAGATCAAAGAACTCGCTCTGCTCATTCTCCACAACGTACTGACGCCTTTGCACCCTCATACATGCTCTTCACTGCTTTCAGAAACTTGCTGTCTACTCTGTATATTCTCAGTACTTTCCACATACCTTTTCTATCAACTCTGTCATAGTTTTTCTCCAAGTCCATAAAGGCAGCATACAACTTATGTCCCTTCTCCAGAACACATTTCAGGGCAAAAATCTTATCTACACATCCTCTTCCCTTCCTAAACTTGCCCTGCTCGTCACCTGTCCATTTCTCCATTCTCGCTCCGACTCTCTCAATCACTACCCTACTGTACACCTTCCCTACTATGCTTAGGAGGCATATTCCCCGGTGGTTACCACACACTCCTCTTTCCCCTTTACCCTCATACAGGGAGACTATTATGCCTGTCTTCCAGTCATCAGGTGCACTCCCCTTCTCCCATGCTAGTTTACACATTTTCCATACCCATTCAATCACTATCTCACCACCATACCATACCTCAGCATTTCCCCACACACTCCATCTATTCCTGATGCTTTCCCCATCTTCACTCTATTCATGGCGTCACACAATTCTGACCTCCTGATCCCCACCTCCTCCTCCCTCCCATGTCCCATCCAACTGTGTTTGCTGGGGCTTCATTCCTTATATTTAGGAATTCGTTCGAAGTACTCCCTCCATCTTTCGACGCTCTCTTGCTTCTCGGCTATTCTCATCTTTCACACCCTTACTATTTCCCTTGCTACCATCCCTAACTTTCTTGACCTCTTTCCAGAACAGTTTCTTACACTCCCTCCATTTAACACTTAGATTCCTTCCAAATTCCTCATCTGCTCTTCCCTTACTTTCCTTCACTTATCTTTTTTTTCTCCAAGTACTTCGCTCTTTTCTGTCTCTACAAATCTTCATTCCCTCTACTACCCAGCCACTCTCTATATGCTTTCTTCTTGTCTTTGCCTCTTCAGTCCACCACGCTGTACCCTTCACTCCCCTCCCTCTATTCCTTACTCAGCACACCTCCTCACATGCTGCACATACTGTATTTATTAGTGGCCCCTCCATCATTGACGAACATGCCTATTACATAAGGCATCCTCTTCAAACACTAATCCGCCGTAGTTTTGAATCTACCGCGCAGAGCATTTAAAAACTGAGGAGCCTTCATCATGAGCGCACGCGACCTCACTCATGGCTTCAGTCATTATGAATTGGGTTCTCACTACGAAAAAACTTCGTAAAAAATAAAAACAAAAAGAAAATAAGAATAACTATCCAATAAGCTTTCCATCATATCGTGGATGTACTTGTGTGGATCTCTGACCAGACGCTGATTCAGGCGTCATTCCTCCTTCTCTGCTCTGCGTTCAGCCTGCCTGGACGTGCCTCCCCACGCTCCGCTAGTTCCGCATTCGTTGCGTCCCTAGTGAGTTTTTTCTCATTTGTTTACTCCAGGATGTATCGAGTAAGGTTAGGATAGGCGTAGCAGGAGTGTCCTGGGCTGGTTGCCCGCAGTGCAGTGTATTTTGGGGGATCTATGTATGTATGGGGCATCTATTTCGGATGTACCCTCGTGGTCCCGTTGTGGACATGTGAACTTTTTCACAGTTGAGTTAGTTTGTGATGCAGGCGGCTTTCACTACGCGTTAGTTAGTGCTGCCTTTTATCTTTCTGATGAGGTAAGCTTTGTTTCTGACGTTCCCAGCGTATTTTTCTTCACTTAGTGAAGTTTTTTCTGGGTCCCGAGTCAGTCTTCCCTTGGTCGGAAGTATGTGCTACGGTGGTGTGTTGGCGGTGGTTCCTGTTGTGATATTTCCAGTGTTTGTGTATATTTCAACTTTTATTATGCCGTCTACCTAGGCCTAGCCAGCCGCTCGTAGCTTTGCCACATGTACTAGTGTTATTGTTTATTATTTATAAATATGCCCTACTGTGTCATGTGTATCCGGGTTTTAGTTGTGTATTGGCTAATTCCTCGGACTATAATTGTTTCCTGGTTTAGTTGTGTATTGGCTAATTCCACGGATTATTGAGTGACCTTGGGGTTGTCGTGCGTGGCTCTCCTCGTGTCTCTTGTTGTTCAGATGGTGTCTGTTCAGGGTGGGTTGCCTTCCGGCGGGGTTTTCTCGGTTTCACCATGAAAATCCCGGCCGCGAGCCGTGTTGGGCCACACGTGGTTGTTAACACTGGCTTGTTTCCCCGGCGTTGGGGTGTCTGTGGCTCTCCAGGACTGCGTCTCTGTGGGTGCCTGGTTTCAGGCCTCCTTTGATTCCCGGCGGGATGGCTGTTCCCATCTATAAAACGTTGTTCATGCGGACATACGTTATGTAGTTTTTCTACCCGGTTTTACAAAACCACATGAAAAACCTAGCTGTTGTTTTAGGCTTTCCTCCCCGGCGATCTTTTACAAAGAAGTGGGGACAGGAACTTATGGGGTTAACGTTTGGACATCTCACCCGGCGGGTGCACCGGGGTAGGGTGGGATGAACGACTTATGTCTTTCAGTTAGTTAACCAATCCATTTTAGTGATACTATGTGTATCGCCGCCTTTACTCTTACGGCGATTGAAGGTTCAAATTAGGTTATATATCGATTCTTCTCACCCGGCGGGTGCTCCTAGGTGGAGGAACTAAGGAATTTACAAAATTCGATTTCGATTTAACCACTTAATTTAGTGATACAATTAGGTATCGCCGCCTTCAAACTTACGGCGATCTTTTGTGACAATTCGTTAGACATCAGATCTCGTATCATCCTGCCCTGTGCTATTCTACTAAAATATTTCAAGGGCCGGCGTCTTTATGGGGGGTTGCTTTGTTACAAAATTGAATCTTGAGACAGTCACCACCACCAAGAGACTATAAGCGCCATGCTGGACCGTTATATTATATCAGAGGGTATTCTTCACTTTCTTTAACAAAAGATTTGTTTAGATTTTCTGAACCCCGCCGCGTAGCGAGCTGTGTTTGTGTCATTACATCTCGTTACCCGGCGGGTTATTAACACTTGTGTGCGAACATGTTGGGTTAACCTTATGAGCATTAATTCCTGGAAATTTTCTTTTTTTCCAGAGCTGAGCTCCGGCGGACCAATACAGATCCGGCGGTAGTTTTCTCCCACCAGTCTCTGTCATGGCTACCGTGGCCCCAGTTTTTGCTTTGTGCACTACCCCTGCTTGTGCTGGTATCCCTATTTTTGCGCATACCCGTTGCATAAGGTGTGTTAAATGTCTAGACCGTTCAAGGGGTCTCTGGGTTATGCGTAATTGTTCTTTTTGCTCCCAATTAGCTATAAAGGTCCTTTGTGATAATGATAAGACCGCGGCGGTAGCGTTGAGAGAGGTTAGGCAACAGATGTCAGCCTACACTACCATTGTTGCGCATAAATCACTTCAATGTGACAACGTCCCACTTTGGGATAGATTGCTCTCCGAACACCCTCCCCCTAAACGTTCCTCTAGAGTCACGAGTATTAAGCCGGCGGAGACTGGTCAGGGTTCTGTATCCTCTGCTGCTACACCTAAACGCCCAAGAGAGCCTACACCCCCGGTATCCGCCTCCTCGTCTCGGGCGAGATCCCGGTCTAGGTCTCCTCTTAGACACCAGTCATCTCTAGTCGTGCCTCTTCACCGGCGAGTAAGAAGAGTAGGACGGAAGGTTCCACCAGTGGTCACGGCGAGGATTCCTCCAGATCTAAGAATAGTTCGCGGTCACACCGTAGCCATAAATCCTCTAAAAAGGATTCACATAAACGGAAGTCCTCTCGATATTCACCAACTTCTAGTGCATCTCATCATACCTCTACCCCAGACAGAGTTTGTGTTAAGGCCCAAGAGTCCAGTGCAGCGCCTGTCCCAATAGAGGATTTGCCACTTAATATTTTAACCCTGGAATTGGAAAGTTCAGGGGGTTCAGTAATTGAGAATGTTTCAGACTCTCAAGAGAGCGTAGGCCAGGGCCTCGGTGTTTGGCGGTTTGCTCAACCAGGGTCTGACCACCCACGTCCGACTCAAACGAGTCACACAGTAGCCGATGTCCACAGGGACGCGGCGATCCCATCCTCTATCCCAGACTTATCTTGGCAACAAGGTACCCCTGCCTCGGCGGGGTCTTCTCAGGAGGATCAGGAGGAGAAAGACGAAGTTTCTATAATTTCGGAGATGGAAGCACAAGGGTCAGGCTCAGGCTTGGACGCCGCACAGGATACTAATGATTCACCTGTAAGTTCTTCATCAAACCAGTTTGTTACGGCACAAGAAATTAATGGGCTGCTTACTCATACTTTATCTAAATTTTTTGGCCAACAACAGGAAAACCCCACAATGGACTTGGGGGCTCCCAAGACAAGTTCTACGGTACGGCCTCTGATGACTTCGATTGATTTATCTAAGATCCCTAACCCTCCCACTCTGTTAACCTCAGGGATCACTAGGCCTGCTACGGCGGCATTGACAACTTCAAATGTCAGGGTCATAACGGATGTCAATCCACCCCCTCTAGACAAAGCGCCTCTTAGAAAGGTAGCTATGCCCTTACTTTATGGGCCAGACGAGTCATGGGTTCTTTTGAACTCCTCTAAACCAGAGCTTGCCCAACCTACTTTGTCAGGGGAACTCCCGGTACCGCGTGAGTGGGTCATCCAGGGCAATAAGTCAAAGAAATTAAGGGCCGTGGATACTTTGGGTAATGTTCTGGACGTAAACATCAAGGCTATACCTAGTTATTATCACCAAGATTATTTTGTGTATGCTTCTAAGCCTGCTTTACACCCTGCCTCAGCTTCAAAACTATTTTCAGACTGGTCTAAGCTGGATGGGTTTAATGATATTAAGACTCTGTCAGCTCTCACTCCTGAACTAGATTTACAGACCGTCACAGACGACGCAGCTAATCCAGTTTTGAAGGTGGGACAGTTGGGACCAGGACCTTGGGTAGATTGGGAGGTAGAGGCTCAAAACTTTGCAACCACTTTCACTTCTAAATCTTCCCACCAGATACCTCAGGATACTCATTCATGGTTCTCCATGCCGGTGGGTTCTGCCGGCGGAGTCCCGTCAGCTTTGTTTTCATTTCTAGCTGCCCCTAAGATTAATCTTTGTGAGCTGAAGGACCCGTTCACTACCCCTACCCCTACTCACCTAGACAGAGAATTTAGGCTACGGGGAAAAGCTTTTCGCCTGTTCTCGCAGTACATAGTATCTCAGCAGGTGGCTAAGTCTTTACTACGGTCCACTCAGGCAATCGCAGATGCGGATGCTCGAAGATCGGTTGAGTTATCCCGGCGACTGATTCTTCAGTCGTCAATCCAATCCTTGGGTGACATACGTACCGCCTTGCTTGAGGCGGTACGAGCACGACAAGATCTTAGGATGTCGTTAGTTCGCAAGCTACCTGATCGCATTGCTAATCAGGTGGTTATGTCACCAGTGCTTACTCCCTCTTTAATGACCCCTGAAGTGTGGCGAACAGTGTTCAATATGGCACAGGCCGTTAAGCACAGTCCCACCCCTTCTAAGAAACCTGCATTTAACTTCCCCAAACCCAGGCCTACTAAAGCTCAGCCAGGGGAATCTAAACCTTTTCTTCCGCCTAAGTCCTCCCACTCCCCCCAGGGTCAGTACAGGCATAGACAGAGTAGGTTTTCAGGTCAGAGAGGACGCGGCCAAAATAAACCAGGTCAGGGCCAGTCTTCGGCCAACACCAGCCAGCCGGCGAAGCGTCCAGCACCAACCCCACCATCAAAAAACTAAAGTCTCTCTCACTCCCGGCGCCTACCTTAAGGCCGGAGGAACTGAGGGTAGTACAGCCGGCGAACCCTTGTCTGCTAACTGGGTCGTTCCGAACGTGTCACCAAGCATGGCCGTTAAACACTTGGGCACGGATGGTGGCACGCAAAGGCATCAACTTGGCAGTGGCTCCGGCGACCTCGATTACGTCAGCCGGAATTTTGTTTCTTTAGAGGTGGAGTCACTAGCCCAGGAAATGATTGCCAAGAATGTCATCATCCCGGTCCCCCCAAATTACCCTGTATTCACGTCCAAACTATTTTTGGTTCCCAAAAGGGACAGTGTTCAGATGAGGCCGGTCGTAGACCTGTCTTATCTGAATCTTCACATTCACAACGAATCTTTCAGAATGTTAACAGTACACCAAATCAGGCTAACACTTCCGCCGGGAGGTTGGATGTGTTCACTAGACCTGACAGACGCCTATTGGCACGTATCGGTCAACAAAAGATTTCAAAGGTTTTTGGCCTTACGGATCAGGCACCAAAATTTTGTTTTTCAGAGGATGCCGTTCGGCTTGAACCTGGCACCTCGATTATTCACAAAACTAGTCCGGCAAGCCCTGATGCCATTGTTAAAACAAGGGATCAGAGTGTTGTGGTATCTGGACGACTGGCTGGTGGTGGCAGAGACACAACAATTATGCATAAAACATGTCAATATCATTTTAAATCATGTCAAAACTCTAGGCTTCAAGGTAAATCTGGTAAAGTCAAACCTTGTTCCCTCACGAGTAATTCAGTGGATAGGGCTGGTCTGGGACACCGCCGCTCTCACTCTGAGTCAGAGTGTGGACAATCGCAACAGGTTTCGCAGGAAACTGTTCAGGTTTCTTCACAGTCTGACTACGACACGAAGGGTCTGGGAGTCTCTGGTCGGCTCTCTCAACTGGATTCAACTAACTGTCAAGTTGGGCCGGTTGAAAGTAAAACGATTAATATTGGAAGGCAACAAATATTTCCCGCTCTTACCGGCGGGAAAATTATGGCCCATCCCGAAATTAATCCACACCTTACTAGCGGTCTGGGCGAAGAGGGAAACATTGCACTCAATAATGTCATGGACCTCTCCTCCACCAACGGTATGGGTAGACACGGATGCGTCAGGCACAATAGGGTGGGGATTTCAGTCAAATCAGGGCACCAGGGTCAGGGGCTTTGGTCCCACTTAGAAATCTCTCACATCAATGTCAAAGAATTACTAGTCCCCTTGTATTTCCTTCAGGCTCACGGCCCGGCGTTACGGGGCAAGTCGGTGGCCTTCAGAATGGACAATCTGAATGCAGTCCACTGTATTCAGAAACAAGGGTCAACGAGGTCAAGGAAGTTGCTAAACGTGTCGGAAGAGATTTTTGCTCTAGCCAACAGTCTAGATATTTATCTTCACGCATCTTATCTCCCAGGCGTAGCGAACGTCTGGGCAGACGCTCTGTCCCGGAGACAGAGCATGACAGTAGAATGAGAGCTCAAGCAACCCATTTTCAACCTAATGATTGCAGAGCTCTCCCATCCACAAGTGGATCTTTTTGCGTCCGAGGAGACTCACAAACTCCATCTATACCTCACCCGCCGGGCGAAAACGCCGGCAGGGGGGCCAGACGCCCTAGTGACAGACTGGAACAGATGGAGCTCCATCTATCTGTTTCCACCGCCAGATGCGTCACTAATGTGCCACGTAGTGAACAAACTACGAGATTATCGAGGCTTAGTCTCGCTAATCGCGCCACTGTGGCCGGCGCAGTTGTGGTACCAGCAATTGAAAATGTGGTGCCCGGACCCGGTATCGCTCCCGGTCGGGTATTTCCACTTAGACACGATTGGCAACCTAGCGACCTCGCTGACTTTTGCATTATGGACATTCAGGAGGCCAAGTGGCTAGCACCATACGGTAGAGATGTGACCAATAAATTACTCAATCAATATACTCAGTCTACAAAACGACAGTATCAATCACATTGGCAAGCCTTTACTTCTTGGATCGTTAGGACAGAACAAACTGTACCCTCAGTGGCATTAGTTTTTAATTATTTGAATTATCTGTTTGAGCAGAAACGTTTATCTGTGGTAACATTAAAAAATCACTTAACTGCGATTAGAATGCCCTTTTTAGACCTTACGGGTCTTTCCATACCGGTAGCGGAGGAAACAGGTTTTATGAGAGCATGTTTTAAACTCCGCCCACCTCCCCGTCAGCTCATGCCTACTTGGTCTCTGGACAAAGCTTTGTCTTTGCTTCACTCTCGTCTGTACCAAAATACTGCAGACTTTGCATTACTCTTAAAAAGGCGGTTTTCCTTTTGGCTTTGGCCACCGGAAACAGAGTGTCTGAGCTGGCGGCGATGAGCAACACACCTAATTGTCGTAGGTTTGGTAGACTTAATGAATGTATTTCCATTGCACCCTCCCCAGGTTTTGTAGCCAAGAATGAGCATAGTGCACACGTGTTTTCTGAGTTCACGGTGCCGGCGTTAAAAAGGGGAAAGGTGCATCATAATCTATGTCCAGTGCAAGCTCTAACCAAATATTTGAGAGTAGCTCCTCGAAACCCCCAAGGTGCTTTATGGGTAGCAAGTACGGGTAAACGCTTACTTAAACGGCGATTAGCCTCTCTTCTGGTAGAAGTCATTAAAGAAAGTAATCCCGGCGTTGTGGGTCGGGCCCACGATTTACGCAAATGGGCAGCCTCTTTACGTTTCCTGAAAAAAATTTCAGTTGAAGACATAGCGTCCACGCAGTTGTGGGCGTCTAATCATACGTTTCTGTCTAGATACTTGTCAGTTGCTCTAGACAAACCTTCCTTACCATGTATAGCTTTAAGGCAGAGGGTCTAGGTGGCCCTGCAGTCACTTTTGTTTACTTTCACGGGAAGGGGGGGGGGGGGGGGGGGCAGTCAGTTGACATAGGACACCCTAGACCCCGCCGGAGTATGAGAGCTGTGATACAATTTAAGGTTAAAATGTGATATGAAAATTTCTCAGTGAGAAATTGTGCTAGTTCAATGTTAAGTACAAAACAACGGTGTTGTTAGAGTAGTTTAGCTGCGAAAGCAATTTAATATTAGAATAATGGAGTTCCTTTGCAATTTATCTCCAAGTTTATGTTGGGGTTTATTATGTGCACATATAAACTTATAACTTGTTATTTTTTGTCACCACTCGTTGAGTGGGGTGCCTTTGTAACTACAGATCTGTGTTCAGAATCTTCAGGGTTACCCATTTTTTGTCAGGCAGGCTTCTTTGAAGCACGCACCTGCCTGAACCCCCTTTTTCTTGTATTTTTTCGGCCTACGCCGTTGTTAAATATATTTTCAAAAGTAAGAATACTATGTGGTTGTTTTTATTATCTGCTTTTCTAGAGTTATGATATGATTACGAATGTCCCCCTCCAGTCTTAGAAATCAGGCATGTTCGTCAATGATGGAGGGGCCACTAATAAATTATAGGTTTGACTCCTGTAAGGAGATAAAGAAAACCTAATATTTAGTAGTGGCCCCGTAATCATTGACGACTGGGGCCCTCCCGACCGTCCCCTTCCCATTCGTTGATGTATTGAGGATTTTGGTTTACTTGATATGTCAGTGAAGGAGGAATGACGCCTGAATCAGCGTCTGGTCAGAGATCCACGATATGATGGAAAGCTTATTGGATAGTTATTCTTATTTTCTTTTTATTTTTATTTTTTACGAAGTTTTTTTCGTAGTGAGAACCCAATTCATAATGACTGAAGCCATGAGTGAGGTCGCGTGCGCTCATGATGAAGGCTCCTCAGTTTTTAAATGCTCTGCGCGGTAGATTCAAAACTACGGCGGATTAGTGTTTGAAGAGGATGCCTTATGTAATAGGCATGTTCGTCAATGATTACGGGGCCACTACTAAATATTAGGTTTTCTTTATCTCCTTACAGGAGTCAAACCTATAATATCTACCTTAAACACTTTGCTCACCTCCTCCATACCCTCGAGGTCAAACCTACTTAGTCGTCTCTCTACTGCTCTCCTCCTCCTGCAACCTCTACACCCTCTTTGCCACTCCACCTTCCTCCAGCTCTCCTCACCCACTTCTTTTGTATCCTAATTTTAGCTACTACTACATTGTGGTCAGACAGACCCCCCACCCCAATACACCCTAGCATCCGGCACTGAATTCTTCATTAGTTCATCCACACATATATAATCAATCATTGTGTCGGAAGGTGTTGGCTATCCACAGCTTCCTCCCTACACGTACGTCCACAAGTGCACTACCATTCCCATTCACCTCTGATGGTACACCCCACCCTCCCACCACTCCATCAACTTTCCTATCACCCACCATCCCATTCATATCCCCAATCATAAATATTCTTTCGTTCTTGCTAAACTTATCCAGGCACACTTCAACATTCACCCAGAACTCCTCTTTCTCTCTTAGTTTTATCCTGTCGGAGCATATACACATACAACCACCCGTTTGTATTCTCACTCACACAATCCTTGCATCCACAGAACCAGTCTCTTACACGCTCCTTCCATTTGTTACTTACAAACACGCACCTTCTTTCGCTCCCTTACTCACTCCAGCACACACTCCCACTCTCTTACACATGTACCCCTCCATTTGGTCTCAGTCATTCCACATACATCCAGCCTGGCATTCACTAACACTTCCAGGACCTCTCTCTCTTTTGTGTTGTCATTCATGCCTCTTACATTCCAAATCGCAATCCTTAGGCTGTCCATCTATAGATAGATATACAGTAGATATTATTTGCACGTTCCTGATTTTCTGGGGAAGCTGATGGGTTCAATTACCTATGTAAATAGAGACTGCAATGTATTCATATTTGTTTTCACCAACCCACCAATTAATTAACCTAACTAATGAAATCAATGAAAGTTATGAATACATGTGGTATTCCAAAGACTCGAACCTAGGATACTCGCACTGAAATTCCGCACACTAAGCTTTACTCTAGCATACCTAATCAGTCACAAGGAATAATAAGACCACTAGTAGTATAAAATGTAAATATATTTCTCATTTAAATAATTATTATGTACATCTGAGATTAACAACAATACTGGAAAAGATTAAACCTCCCTGGGCTTGAAGCTTCTCCACGGGTATTGAAGAATCTTGTGTGCGTACTGCCTGTCACAGATAGCCTGGTTTGCACTTTTATTTATTACTCAAATTTATTATCATGTGGATTGTTGCATTAAATATTTTATATATAAAATATGGAGTTATCTATCGGATTAAAGTAAGTTTTAAACATCCTTATCCTTTTTTGAGGAAAAAAATAACTAAAAACATGCCAATTTTCTTGATATGATCATTCTCCATATTACTAATACTGTATATTGTGAAGTACCGTATACCTTATGATTTTTGTTTGATAATATGCATAACTAATCTAATTTATAATGCTAATGATGGATTCATACAATTGAAAGATCTGTAAACGGATACATTTAGATGTAATATTTTAGGATAGCTTCAAATGAATAACCAAACTTTAATATACAAAAATTTCAATGGGTGGGTGGCTGGGTGCAAGAGCTGACGATGACAAAAGACAGTAAACACACAAAGGCCTGACATAAAGATGTTGTATTGGTGGCGATGGTGTTGCTACCAAGTCTAGGCCTCTTCATTCTTTTAGCGTCAGGATCTATGTTGCGCTAGGATTCTGCTTTCATGCCTGTTACACCTTAAGACTAAACAACAAAGGATTACCATAAACATTGGCTAAGCAAAGGAAAAGATCAGTCGACCTAACACAAGAGTTTTTGTGGTGTTAAGAAGGAATAAGCTACTCATTTTGTTTCTGTTACCAGCATAATATGCAAGGTCAAAAATATTGTATTTTATCAGTTACATCTCTCATAAAAAAAATATTAGAACTAAATTTAAAGTCAGGTATTTTCTACATTTTGACAGTTTACCTAGTCTGAAAACATCCAAATATTGCAGTTTTAAGCAGATATACATTCATGCAAATCTGTAAAAAAATGTGGTAAGGAGCAGTTTGATCTCATATCTTGAAGAGAAAGTTGCAGAGGTGGGAACTGGCTTTAGTATGTGAACATAGCCGATCATATAAAAGCTATATATAGTAGCAATTTGAGTGAAGAATTCCGGCACAAAAAATATATAAATGTGTAGGTCGATCACTTCTTTACACCACAGGAGCTCAAAGTTTTCTCTGACACTTGCAGGGAACAATATATTACCAACAATTACACATAGCTCATCAAACAGACTTCACTCACTCGTATTACTGTACTTTAAATTGGACATGCATCAAGGTACAACAGTTGTGAGTAAATGAGAATATTAAGCCACTAGCACCAGGCAAGAGAGACAGTGTGGCACTAAATCATATAAAAGAGAGTAATTGGAAAGAGAGGATAAAGGATACAATACAGATATGAGGTCTAATAGAAGGAATTCATAAGATTTATAATTATGCTGCAAATAGACCGATGTAATTTGAAGACAAAACATTTAGTTGATGCAAAGGCCTTTATATATTGAAGGTGCCTTGTGCAAAGGGTGAATAGGTTAATTACTGACAAAATACATACATAAAACACATTATGTAAACCTAACTTTAAGCATGCAAAAATCAATCATACGCTCATACGGTGCCAAGAAGTTACATTATTCAGATTTCCCATTTTATATGATTATGCTAATACTGTAGCCACCTAAGGTAATATATTCATACATGTAAATGTCAGAGAATTAGCTGCATTTCTAAAGAGAACCCGGAAAAGAAATAAGCAGTGTTGCATTACTTATTAAATGAAAATAAAACGATAAAAAGCAAATACTGTATAAGGATAAATGCAATTTTTAAATAATTCATAACTTTCACAACATTGATACAGTAGAACCTCTCAAATAGGATAACTTGTCATTTTGTAAGCGGTGAGTCATTTAGTAATGGATATCAACAGTAGATGCTTTTATTGTGGTTTGAAAGAGAGCAATAACAAATTATACCTTTGTGTGCAATCCATTGGGAGCCTGATCAAACAAAAAGACCTGATGTAACTAAAGGGGGGTCACCTGCTTTTTCTCTCTTTCTCTGACTTGTATCCATGCGGCCCTAATCAGCCTACTGATTTAAGACAATTATACCCATCCAGGTGTCGATTTACTTCTGGCGGGCGATAGCGAGTCAGCATTGTATGGAGAAATCCGGCTTTACCGGAGACATTTTTCTATTGAAAAATATAAAAAGGTAACCTGCTGACAAAAACATAATAAAAAATAAGCTGGCATGCTACCGCATGGATAGGGATATACGTCTTAAAACAGTAGGCTGAATGGTGTCAAATGATTACAACCCAGAGAGAGAGAGAGAGAGAGAGAGAGAGAGAGAGAGAGAGAGGAGAGAGAGAGAGAGAGAAGAGAGAGAGCGAGAGAGAGAGAGAGAGAGAAGAAGGTAGACAGAGCAAGAGAGAGAAGAGAGAGAGGAGAGAGGAGCGAAGAGAGGAGAAGAGAGAAGAGAGGAGAGAGAGAGAAGAGAGAAGAGAGAAGAGAGATTAGGAGAGAGAGAGAGAGAGAGAGAGATGAAGAGAGACGAGAGAGAGAGAGAGAGAGAGAGAGAGAGAGAGAGAGAGAGAGAGAGAGGAGAGAGAGAAAAAATGAGAGAGAGGAGAGGAAGAATGAGAGAGGAGAGGGAGAGAGAAGGGGAGAGGAAGAGAGAAGTAAAGAGAGAGAGAGAGAGGAAGTAGAGAGTGGGGAGAGAGCAAGAGAGGAAGAGAGAGGAGAAGAGAGAGAGAGAGAGAGAGAGAGAGGAGAGAAGAGAGAGGAGAGAGAGAGAAGAGACGAGAGAAGAGAGGAGGAGGAGAGAGAGAGAGAGAGAGAGAGAGAGAGAGAGAGAGAGAGAGAGAGAGAGAGAGAAAAAATAAAAAAAAAGGGTGAGGTGGGCCCCTTAAATGTAAGTTTGTTCTGCACCTTAAGGGGTTAATTATAGTACATGTTGACATTAAACATACTACTGTAATACTCAATTTTCCAGGGTAGTATTTGTATACTGTATATTATAATATTTCACATACTAATTGGACCACCGTATACCAACTGGCCTCATCAGAGTTTGAAAAAGCTACTATGATTATGGGATCCCACACAAGGCTTATATTATCCATTTATCTTTGCATAAATAACCACAGATTACTGCATTACCGTACTATACGTGACAAGTGGTACATCGGCATAATATTAAGTGAAAATCCCACTTGTTATAATGTACTGTACAGGATACCTCGCATGGTGTAATCATCAAGTGGTACATCGGCATAATATTAAGTGAAAAACCCACTTGTTATAATGTACTGTACAGGATACCTTGCATGGTGTCATCATCAAGTGGTACATCAGCATAATATTAAGTGAAAAACCCACTTGTTATAATGTACTGTACAGGATACCTTGCATGGTGTCATCATCAAGTGGTACATCAGCATAATATTAAGTGAAAAACCCACTTGTTATAATGTACTGTACAGGATACCTTGCATGGTGTCATCATCAAGTGGTACATCGGCATAATATTAAGTGAAAAACCCACTTGTTATAATGTACTGTACAGGATACCTTGCATGGTGTCATCATCAAGTGGTACATCGGCATAATATTAAGTGAAAAACCCACTTGTTATAATGTACTGTACAGGATACCTTGCATGGTGTCATCATCAAGTGGTACATCGGCATAATATTAAGTGAAAAACCCACTTGTTATAATGTACTGTACAGGATACCTTGCATGGTTCATCAAGTGGTACATCGGCATAATATTAAGTGAAAAACCCACTTGTTATAATGTACTGTACAGGATACCTTGCATGGTGTCATCATCAAGTGGTACATCGGCATAATATTAAGTGAAAAACCCACTTGTTATAATGTACTGTACAGGATACCTTGCATGGTGTCATCATCAAGTCATGTTCATTACTTTGGCTGATGTAATTCATGTCATGTCAGCAAATTTTAATATGGTATATAGTGAAATAACATGCAAGCATTTAAAAGGTCATACAGTACTGTACAATTTAAGGGGACATGGGCCGGTTTTCTGGACCACTTTCTCCCTCATGTTTAGCCCCATTAGTTTTCAGATGTTAAGATGTTTGCCCCATTAGTTAGTCGATTTTAAGAACTTTCGCCCCATTTCTTCGTCAATATTTAGACCTTTCGTGCTATAAAGGTGTCGATTTTTTCCCTGGCGAACGATAGTGAGCCTGTAATGTTGGAAGAACCGGCCTTTGGCCGGGAAATTTTTCAACCGAAAAATGTACAAATTAATCTACAAGGGGGATCTAATGGATGTTTTTTTTTTAATTTGATGGAGGTCTAGGGAGGAAACTAGAAAAATAATGAATACATGCCAAAATAATGAATACATGCCAAAATAATGAATACATGCCAAAATCGCCCAAAAAGTGAACCATCCCCCCTTGAAGTGTTTATAGTTTATACTGTAGCCTACTAGTAATATTTCTTTTACATAATTAATATTTATCTTTTCAATGACTACTTTGAAAGGGAGGAGAGGAGCAATATTCCTGAGGACAACTGTACTTGACATTGTTTCATTACACACAGGAATTAGCTCGTACTTGGACATTTAAAATCATGGAAGACATTTTTTTTAGAATAGTATTTGGACACTATACAAATTTATAATATGAGAGGTACTACTGTAAACTATTATAATATGAGAGGTACTACTGTAAACTATTATAATATGAGAGGTACTACTGTAAACTATTATCGTTGTGAGGCCTTGTGCTAAATAAACACAATGCAGAGTTATGATGTGACACATTTTCAAGAGGCAAACTCAGTACCTTACCTGCCCTGGATACAGTCATAACTAAAGTTCAACCCATCTTGATTACACCAATCCATCATGATGAGCCATTCTACTTAATTGCCAGTGTTGTCATATACAAATTTATGTTCCTCCTATACTACTACAGGTTTGGCAAATTTCATCTCGCTTGGACTATAAAGAAGCATCAATAGAATCATCAGTAGTCTATATTTATGAACAGCGTTATACTCATGAAGCCAATTCAAGCAATCTTGCCAAACAAACTCAGATTATCCTGTTCAGGTCTAAAGGGGTATCTCACCAGAGATTTTATTGTTTACTCTTCAACGAAAACTTTATTAGACCATTTTGCATAGTTATCGGAATCTGAAGTGAGTATTAATTTAAATAATGTAAATGAAAGAATTATATTTTAAGTTTACTTGATAAGCTGCCACACCAGTGTCGACGATAAAAGATAAGAGGAAAGGCGCTCGAGTGATAATCAGGATATAGCAGTATGATAATGCTTGATGGTGAGAAATGTTACTGTACACATCATGGAACTCTTGGCCAAATTATGAAGGAAACTATAATAAAGGGTGTTATTCACTACATGTACGGTCGCGCTAATAAGTCATGTCCCAGCTGTCATTACGTTTGGCTAGCTCTGTGCTGTATTAATGTCTGGTCAGATGTTGAATAGGGTGGGTAAGTCTAGGAACATGTTAGTACATTTCACTCGATATGACGAAATGAAGCTTAGACATGGCTGATACCAATTATTGATAAAAACATACTTGGTGCCGACTGCCGAGACATCACTTATTAGCGCGATTGTACAGTACACACCTCATAAACCACATTGCATTTATCACTGATATTTGTGTATCATTGTTATCTGCTCTGTATACACATTATCACTGATATTTGTGTATCATTGTTATCTGCTCTGTATACACATTATCACATTGCAAAGATAAGATAGTTATGATAATACAGAGTACAGTATTTACTTCACAGAGGTTCATGGGATGCTTGTAGAGAGTAACACCTTAAGGGGGGATGGGTCGGTTTTATGGACCACTTTCTCCCTCATGTTTAGCCCTATTACTGTAGTTTTCACGTCCTGACTGAGATTTAGACTAATCCTTCGGGCCAGCCCTATGAGAGTTTTGCTTCAAAACTCAGCGGTCTGGTTAAACTAATTGAAGAAAAAAAAGTGTAGTTTTCAGATGTTAAGATGTTTGCCCCATTAGTTAGTCGATTTCAAGACCTTTCGCCCCATTTCGTCGTCAATATTTAGACCGTTCGTGCTATTTAGGTGTCGATTTTTTCCCTGGCGAACGATAGTGAGCCTGTAATGTTGGAAGAACTGGCCTTCGGCCGGGTAATTTTTCTACCGAAAAATGTACAAATTAATCTAGAAGGGGGATCTAATGGATTTTTTTTTTTAATTTGATGGAGGTCTACAGAGGAAACTAGAAAAATAATTAATACATGCAAAGGATCGGCCAAAAAGTGAACCATCCCCCCTTAACACAAAACATAGACTTTAGCAATTTTCCATAATAGAAGCTGTGAACATGGATACCAACTACAGTACCACAATTTAGGTGGAGCTAAAACTATGAGACAAAGACATCTTAACTTATTGCTACATACAGCATAATATATACGGTAGTCTATTTTGTTTTCACCTGCTGGGAAATTCAATCCCTTAACACTTCATGGAAAAATATGAATTTACTACATCTCTCCATCATATTAATATCAGGTTTTCCTAATAGCATATTTAACAAATTTATGTAATAGTGGGGTAATCACGATGGGGATATGGCAATTTACCATCAGTTGAAAACAATCAGACTACATACATGTACTGTATATTGATAGTTGCCGCAGACAAAATTCTAAAGTTGGAGCAGCTCGTTCCAACTTGGGATGACTCATACAGTTATTGTTAATATGTATGCATCAGCTTCAGATAACATAGGAAGTTTTTGGTGTAAAGTTAATGCATTATCAGTTTAAATAGAGAGATACCAATATTTATATAAATATTAATCAATATTTATTAATCTCTAAAATGGAAGAACTGAAAACCAAATGTCATATGATACTAGAGAACTGTACATTGCAAAGAAAGTATATTGCATATATTAGACAAAGTAAATATATAGTAATCTATTTAGCAGATTCAGCAAACTGCCGTAGGAGTACTGTTGAAAGAAATGGTCGTCAAAATTTAATAATGAACAGTCACGCTCAAAAGTAGTGCCGTACCTCCAAATTTCAACTTGGATTAACCCTCTAATAAAGAGAAAATACTATACCGGTAACACACAAGCACAAAGCCTGTATATTCAAAACATATTTAGCTTTGTTAACACTTAAAGAGCAGGGCCCGACTTAAGTCCGTATCTAAAAAGCAGCAAGTTAGGAGCATTATTAAGGCTTTTAGGGTTAAAATAGAGTGCAAATGGCCGGGAGCGCAGCAGGCCACACGGCCGACACCCAGGGCTTACCGCCGCCCACTGACTCACGCTCCCTCTGTTCTCGAGAGGCCGGCAGTGAGTGTAGCTGGAAAAAATATGCCGCTATATGCTAAACTACCATGTTGGTGGTACCACTGCATCAAAACGACGAGTGCTACGTAGCTCGTTCTGGTCTCATTTTGAAGCTTGTAGCGCCTAGTTTTTTGCTGAATACATTTCTTTTCATGCAGATACTGGATTGATCATTCAGGAGGGCCTGAATATGCCCAAAATAGCCCAAAACCCCCCGCTAGACGAGGGTTAAAGAGCAAAGTTCATTGAATCAGATAACCCCAGAACAACAACTCCAGAACCACCATTGTTAACCCTTTCATCTACTGGATCCTGGGATACTTAACCCCTTCAGCATCATGACATAATTTTCATCATAATCTGGTTACCATTAGACAATTTTCTTTAGCTTATAATCTACCTCTAGGACTCAAAGGGGTAAATACGATCTTAATAACATACATCCTTCTCAAGCTGCACAAAACCGTCTAGCTTTAGCCAGAATCAAAGGCAAAAAGACGTCATGGTGCTGAAGGGGTTAGAAGCCTGTGTGATCATCAGGGGAGTTCACAAACTTTAGTTTAGGGTTTTCAACCCCTGAGTTGTCTTTGAGTAAGCTTTTTGGCAGAAATATAATTTTAGAGAGCTAATTATGAGATTAAGATAATTTTATATATAAATACTAAGCAGCATCTTAGAAGCCTGAAAGGGTTAATATACAATATGCTCAGTGGTCTGGTTAAACTAATAATATATATATTTTTTTTTGCCAGATGCCACCATTCCCGAGAAGGGGTGGCCATGATTATTAGGCGTTTGTCACGAATCGCTAGGTCAAGTTGCCCGGGCTTGACATCTACCAATAATATTTTGACAGTGTGGGCTTGATCCGCCACCCCTTGTTCAGCAGCTGACGCTCTACTGACTATGCCATGGCTCACGACAATAACCTTATACAATTAAATATAAGCAATTTGGTGTTTTAGGGGGTAAATAGTGACGTCATGTCAGGGCGAAAGAGTACTGTACCTATATTAAACTAACTGAACTAAACTGAGTACCGGTATTCAATTTGAGTATTCATTTGGCTGGGAATGGCTGGTAAGTTTCACAGTGGTAAACATCATGTGGCAACACTGAAGGAAGCCCCATTCCGGGTGAGCTGAGGAGGCTTTGTTTCTCCGTCGTAGCCCAGCAGCCAATGGAGTCAGAGTCATGGAATGTAAGTTATATAAGTTTCCAGTGAGGGGAGAGGGTTAAAGAGATCATGATATTACTCTAGCAATTTTTGCCATTTATTTACATCTAGCAACATTCTAGCAACTTTTGAGAACGGTATTTTGTTTTAAGCTTTGGTAACCCTGGGACCAAGCTGGTATTTATTTCTGTAGAATTATCAGCTGTGTGAGGGTGTGGGTGGGTACAACAGTCTCGGGTGGAAGTTGATCTGGTGTCATACTTAGAATAAAAGCTATTTTAGCAAGGATTGGAACAGTAATGAGTGTAGCATTACTAAGTCTGTTGAACACATCCAGACTAGCTTCTGAACTGGCCTTTGTATCGACGTTGTATGTAACCCAAGAGCGTTCTGCCATGACGTCATCACCCCCTTAAAATCGAAATTTATTGTATGGATTTGCTAAATATTTTAGAGTAAAACTTATAACAAATCAAAACACATATGCATAATTTTGTCAAATTAATATGCTTTCAAAAGTGACAAAAAACAGGAAATTATTTGGGTTCAGCTTTGCTCTTTAAGGAGTATTTTTGTCTACAAGAGAAAAAAATATAAGTTGTAAAGTATTGGTGGCACTTTTGAATGTGACTGTATATGACATTAACCATAGACTACAGTAGATCTGGACTTGACACGAAAATGGAACTTTGAAGTATGGGACCCAAAATCGGAAAACGAACCCCCTAGCTCGAACCTCGAAACCGCAAAAATTTGATATTTTCGAGGTTTCGAGGTTCGAATTTGGAAGTTCGTTCTCCGATTTTGGGTCCCTTACTGCAAAGTTCCATTTTCGTGTCCAGTCCAGATCTACTGTAGTCTATACATTAACAAATTATTGTAGCCCCAAAGACTGTATCTGAAAATGCAAATATATATATACAAGTACTGTATATGATAGCCAATACAAAATGTATACAATATAAAGGCATTGATGCCGACAGAGAAGAAAACACTGTGATGACGTTGTAACTTCCTTATAGTGGACAATATTTCACTTTGACAAGCTTATAAAGCTTGTCAAAGATAAACATTGTTCACTACAATAAAGGTCCATCTTCTGTATGGTGTTATCTTCCCAGCCAATGATAACTTACACAGTACATCAAAGATAAACATTGTTCACTACAATAAAGGTCCATCTTCTGTATGGTGTTATCTTCCCAGCCAATGATAACTTACACAGTACATCAATGATAAACATTGTTCACTACAATAAAGGTCCATCCTCTGTATGGTGTTATCTTCCCAGCCAATGATAACTTACACAGTACATCAAAGAATAAACAAGAAATAATTAATCAGAAGTATAGAGTATGTTAAACAGAAAGTTTGCAGAAACTTGACCTCAAGCGCTTTCCGTTAATAATCTACAAAACTAAATGCAAATTCATAAATCTTCTCAATCAATGCATAAATAAGCTAATGATTAAATGTCATGAAGAAAATTGCATGCATATCATATTATACAAGAACTACATTAGGCTGTAAAACTGGGCACTTGTGCTATTACCAAATGCACCATTCATTATATAAGTGATTCAACATTCACCCTGGATCACCACTCCAGTTCCAGGTTTAACCCTTTCTCAGTATCAGTAATAATTATAAATTAAACAAACAAATAACAATGATGACGATATGGACTAAAACAGCTATCACACCAGAGCTTTTATTCTCAATATTCCATGCTCAACATTTTTCTGGCATAATTTTCTTGTAAAATTTAGACTGGTTTCGAAAACTAGACTGAAGATAGATGAATTTAGGCGAGAATTACTAGAAAAGTTTACCTCAAAAATTACTAGACCAATATTGAGGCATCAATATTCAATTATATTTTCTGGTAACATTTGCTCTGGTATAAACAACTTAGACGGAAGATAGAATAATTTAGATGAAAGAATTATTTAATAAGTTTACCTTTCAATTGACACAATTTTTTCGGCATCATTTCTGATATAAAAAACTAAATTGAAGATAGATCAATTTAGCTGATATAATGAGTTAAAAAATTAACTTCCTAAGCTCCCAGACCAACGTTGAGCATAAAAGTTGAGTAAAAAGCGCTTGTGTGACACCAGCTTAATGGGGGTCACCGGATTTTGTTTTATCTTTCTCTCCTTTTCTCTCTTTCCCTGGCTTGTATCCATTCGGCCCCATTCAGCCAACGGTTTTAGGACATTTATCCCCATCCAGGTGTTGATTTCTATTGCTCGCCAGCATTGTATGGAGAAATCCGGCTTCGCCGGAGAAATTTTTCTATCGAAAAATTTACAAATTTAACTTGCCGTCAAAACAAAAATATATATATGCTGGCTCGCTACTGCTTGCCAGGAAAATATTGACACCTGGATGGGGGTAAACATCTTAAAACGGTAGGCTGAATGGGGCCGAATGGATACAAGCCAAAGAGAGAGGGAGAGAAAGAGAAAAAAAGCACTTGTGTGACACCAGCTTAAGACATCAAATTATAAAAGTAAGGTTATCACAACAGGTGAGGCAATATTATAGTTTACAGACCTATGTATAATAGACCTAAACACACATTGCTACAGTCACAAGCCATCGTAAGCATTAAGGGGGAGGGGCCGCTTTTCTGGTCCCCTTTCTTCCTCGTGTTTAGCCCCATTAGTTTTCAGATGTTAAGATGTTTGCCCCATTAGTTAGTCAATTTTAAGACCTTTCGCCCCATTTCTTCGTCAACATTTAGACCTTTTGTGCTATTTAGGTGTCGATTTTTCTCCTGGCAAACGATAGTGAGCCTGTAAAGTTGGAAGAACCGGCCTTCGGCCGTGAAATTTTTCTACCAAAAAATTTATAAATTAATCTAGAAGGGCAATCTAATGGATTTTTTTTTGTTTTAATTTGATGGAGGTCTAGGTAGGAAACTAGAAAAATAATGAATACATGCAAAAAACACCCAAAAAGTGAACCATCCCCCCTTAACCTACCTCAATCTCTAGTCAACCCAAACAAAGTGAACCATCCCCCCTTAACCTACCTCAATCTCTAGTCAACCCAAACAAAGTGAACCATCCCCCCTTAACCTACCTCAATCTCTAGTCAACCCAAACAAGACAAATCTGTGTTGGTGGTTTAATGGTTTAGGTGCTTATGTTCTGGGTGTGGTGTCCCGAGTTCCAATCCCGGGAGGACCATATGCTTTCATTATAGTTTATTCAAGTACATTGGGGTTTCTAATTGATGATTATTGTTAACCCCTTCTGTACCGGTGATGTTTTTTGTATTTGATTTCAGCTACAATTGGACGATTTTATGCAGCTTAAAAAAGGATATATGGTAGATAAAGGGATTAATCGAGATAGTCTGTGGCCTTTTAATTAATAGACATCCTTCCTTCGCTGAATAAAATCGTCTAACAGCAGCCAAAATATAGTGAAAAGGATATCGCTGGTACAGAAGGGGTTAAGAACGGGGTGTTACTTATACCAAAACACTGAACCCATTTGAGTCTGCATCAAAACAAAACAAGACAATGAGGGATATAATAACGCATTGTACTGTTTGGTCTGAGTTTGATAGATTCATGTGAGTGTAGATAGGACTAGCCACTTGGTACAGGGTGCCCATTAGTACCCTAAATCCATAATAATACTACCAACAAACAAATATTAGTACAGTGCACTCCCGTTATCCGCGCTCCTAGTATTCGCGATCCTTGCTATTCGCGGACACCCCTAAATATCCCATTACTCGTCATCCGCACAAAAAAACAGCAAAATAGCAGCTATTCACGGATTTGAATCGGGCGGGTCGGTGCGCATCCCGATTCTTGCTTTGGTCGGCCATAATGCATTCTTGCGTGACGTCAACACAGCGTCCCAGCTGAGGCAGCAGTTCACAGCCCAGTGTTGGAAAAGTTGAAAACCACCTGTTTACAAGCTTTTTTTTCTGCACGAACCCCTTATCTCCCGCATTTATTAGGGCCTTTAGAGCATTCAGTGATAGGGACAGTGGGCCTGATGGTAATCATGATGGAAATAAATGCCCGGGACCATCAAAACAGAGAGCAAGCGTTCCGACGCTGTCGGACAAAAGCGGGCAAATTATGCCGATGCATAAGGCTAGCCTAGGCTTAATGACTGATTTCAAATAAAGTTTGTGTGGTAAGTTATCTCCTCATAATATGTATTAATAAGTATTCTCCTCAAATAATATGTATTATTGGATATATTTGGGGGGAAATGGGTACTTTATGGGTGACTGGACGAATGTGGAATAAAGTGTGGTACCACACTTTGTTCCACATTCTTCCAGGTCCGTCACCGTATCTGTTTAATCATATTATTGTCATAAAGTAGGTCAAAATAATGGTTTGAGGGTCCAAGATGGCCGAGTCAGGTACGAGCTAAGCCTATTTCCCATTGAAACCTATGTTAAACACTGCCCACGTATCCGCGTTTTCAAGTATCCGCGTACCGCAGTCGGTACCAGTTAGGCGCGGATACGGGGAGCCGATTGTACAGTTAAAGGGATCCTGATTATTTTTTGGTCTATGTATTTGTATATCAATTTATTGTTTAGATTCCTCGCTAAACCTCTATCAAGCTTAAAAGAACACCCCCTAGACCCCCTTTCAAGATAACATTTTAAATTTTTCCGTAGATTTTTTTTCCGGCTGGGTTCCTTCTAAAATTACAGCATTGCCAGGAAAAAAAATTGACACCTAAATGGCACAATAGGTCTTAATATTGACAAAGAAATGGAGCGAAAGGTCTCAAAATCACCAAAACTAATGAAAACAAAAAAACATCTTAAATCTCAAAACTAGTATGCTAAACATGAGGGAGAAGGGGATCCAGAAAAAGCGACTGCCTGCCCCTTGAAATAAAAAAATACTAGCCGGGTTAAAGTAATACTGTAGATCTAGTATCAAACTGTATCAGTTTGACATTAAATCTACATGGTACGGTAACTAAACTAATTTTTGATGGGTACCAGTAGCAGTTTATGGATTTAAGCAGACTAATTGGACCACTGGGGGCCAAAATGATTGATACCCTACCCTCAAACAATACAACGCTATTTATTCCAGACAATTCTATGATTCAAACAGGTGTATGCTTATTATGGCTGGCAATTGTACAGCAGAGGGTAATTCTATCTACAGTGCTCGGGAACAGTATCAAACTGAATGAAGCACTTGTGCCCTATACAGCTCCAAACATTTTAAAGTCTCCCTCAATGAAACATGGCAAGGTAACGTACTAAATGTCTTTAAATTATTTGGAGCCGCCTTGAATAAAGCACCATAGCATCCTACAATGCTTCCATTGATTTGAAGCACAGCGGTTACTTTGTGCTTCAAATGATTAGGATCCTTCTTGAATGAAGCACTAATGCATCCTCTACTGATTTATCATTGAGAGCATCCTTAGCACGGTTAGAAGCATTAACCCTCCGATTCTGAGACATTCTTTATAAACTCCATAACATCCATTGGCAGCAATGTGATATAATTGAGTTAACCCGTTCAGTACCAGCGACGGCAGAGAGCCGTCAGTAGATAAATCACTCCCCAGTCCCAGTGACGGCTGCCAGCTGTCAGAAATATACAATCCTTGTAACTGCCAGTATCAGGCAGTACCTGGTACCACGACATTTGAGCACTGCTTCAAGACCTTGGCAACACTTCTCAGCTTATATCCAAGCCCCCACATGCTGGGAGAGGCAGTATTCCTCTATCTTTTGAGGTGGGAGGTTGTTATATCTTGCCTCTGAAGCCATTTTGGCCACATTGCTTGGGACTGAGGGGTACATTTATACTAGTACCCTATGGTACAGTAGGGGTTAATACTAGTACCCTATGGTACAGTAGGGGTTAATACTAGTACCCTATGGTACAGTAGGGGTTAATGCTAGTACCCTATGGTACAGTAGGGGTTAATGATATAATTTACATGAACAAAGGTTCTTCCTGAAGTATATATTATTACCTGAATATCAGTATAAATTGATAAAAACACTAAACCCAGAATAAAATTGGTCTTGCATTAGCTGGAGTCAACTTGATTGGTAGAATGATGTACAGGTATATATATATATATATACATATATATATCTTACATTGTATTACTGTACAAACATGCAATTCACAAAATTTAGGAAAATCTCTTAGTTAAGTGTCTGAATATGACTTCATTTAGTATCTCCTTTCAGCAAACATTTTGTTTTCATTGTTCTGCCAAACACTAAACAATTTTACACATCAAAGGAAGTCTGTTACTTAGCGTAGTGCAGCCATCGGACCAAGAGGGCTAGTGTAGAGAGTATTACTCTCAGCTGTACGTGCCATCTGTGAGCTCCAGTATACCGGCGCAGCCCTAATAACACCTCCACAGCAAGTGAGGCACCCACAACCACAAACGGACAAATATCATTCATAAAAACAATAAACTTTCCTATAGATCTGTAGTCACTTAAAAGTAGCCTGACGGTGGGCTTTTGTATCTCCTAGGTATGATCACTGTTACCACAGTAGGAGGGAACAACATTGATCAACTATCAGATTAGTCATTTTAGACTAATCCACTCTCATTTGATGTTGGGAAATTCTCCTCCGTCTCTTCCATTTAGGGGACTTGACAGGGATGTTGCAGAGAATCGTGCAAAATGTAGAGCAGCAATGAGGTACCTAAGATATGCATGTATGTATGTATTGCATGTATATACTCAGGCACATACCCCATAGCTGGGGATTATATACCCATGCAAAATGATACCGGTACTGCCTTTCAAACGATGTATGTATGTATGTACTGTATATACACAGGTGGCCGACTCGAGAGAGAGCCCAAACAGGAACAACACAACATAAAAAAAAAAAAAAAAAAAAAACCTATCTAGGTCGCTCAAGAGAAGACCCAAAGACCCAGGCCCATTTGGGGTCTCCAACAAAAGATTTCCAGGTCCCAGACCTCCCGAAGAGGTTCCGGTCTCAGCAGGCAGACACGCAGCGAAGCATTACCACCACAATGCCTGCCCACCTCACATCCAGGAATGACCCTTCATATACACCTGCTCCCCGGACCAGGCACCCAACGACCACATTATCACTTATCTATTCTCACGCATTTTCCATTCATTCCTATTTATTACTACTACTCTTGCCTGTTCTACAGTCATCTCTTTATCTTCCAACGATTGTACTACACAATCTCTCCATCTCAACGAAGGTCTTCCTACCCCTCTACCTCCCTTTTTATCTGACTCATATACTCTCTTTGTAAGCCTTTCATCTCCCATTTACTCAACATGCCCATACCAGCACTGCACCCTTCTGTCCACTCTGGCTGACAAGGGTACCTGCTGTCCCACTCTCCTAAGTACCTCTTCATTCCTCAATCTATCTCTATGAGTCACTCTACATATACCGGTACTACTCTAGCAGTTCATCTCCATCACATCTAGCTTTCTTCTTTCTTGTGCCTTCAGAGCCCATGTCTGAGCCCCATACATCACTGTTGGTACAACTATCCCTTGATAAATTGCACTTTTAGCTTTCATTCTGAGATTTTGTTTTGTCGTTTTACTGTGTTCGTATAAGTTTTGGTTTGTTTATTTTGCAAGTTTTACATTATAATTTCTCACCTTCAACATACTTCCCATTGCTCTGAAAACTTTCTTTCCTTCACATACTCTCTGTTTTACCTCCATTTCCACACCTGCGTACTTGCTTATCACCCTTCCCAGATATTTAAAACAGCTTGTTCCAGTATTTCCCCATCCAGCCGCACATCTACATTCACCCTACGAGCACCTCTATTACACACCATCACTTTACTTTTATTGACGTTCACCCTTAGCTTACTCCTCCCACCTACCATACCAACATTACCAAACTCTTTGACTATTCGCTGCAGTTTCTCCTCAGAATCCGCCACTAACGCTGTGTCACATATGTGTGGAGCACTGAGTCTTAAAATGCTATGTATGTATGTCATCAGCAAACAGCAACTGGTTCAACTCCCAATCTCTACCATTCTTTCCTACTAAACCCAATTGTCTACTGGTACCCATAGTTCTCATATTCACCTCCCTCACCACACCATTCATAAATATATTAAACAACCACGGTGACATTACAAAACCCTGTCGCAGGCCAACATTTACCTCAAACCATTCACTCAACTAATTTCCTACTCTAACACACGCTCTGCTCTCTTCATTAAAACTCTTGACTGCTCTTAACAAATTTCCTCCAATTTCATAAATCCTTAGCACCTTCCACATTGCTTCTCGATCCACACAATCATACGCCTTTTCCAAATCCATAAAAGCCCAAAATATCCCCTTATGCTTCAATAAATAGTCTTTCAAACGATAAAACAATAAAAGGCAGTTTAGCTTCAGGAACCTACCGGTACCGGGTATCTCTGTATTAGATCTTGCAAAAGAAGGATGTCCTTTTTATGAATGAGGCTTGTTTGGCTTTACTTGTGGATGTCTCAAGTTATCACATGGAAATAAAGCACCTCCTGGATATATACACTAAGGCTGCTGCCCCACAAACACGGCTTTATAAAAATATGTACATTCTGGAAAACGCAATTGTAGGTACTGTATGTATCATTAGGTAGACAGAATCACATTGAGTTTCCATCCACTGAACTCTCTCCAATCTCACTGTTTGTTCTTGTTCAGTATGTTATGTCTTAAAACCTTGAGCTTATTTTGATCAATCTTCAACTAAGTTCTTGAATTACAGCCTATACTAGTGCAATGTACAGTCACTACCAAAAGTTGTGTTGCGCCTGCACTACTCCAACCTTATTTTCCTTTCTATTTAAAAGAAGACTTCATCCTTGGCACACCTACCAAATCTTGAACATCTGAAGCTTTGTTTAGGTGTGCTAAGGAGTATATAACTTTGTTTAGGTGTGCTAAGGAGTATATAACTTTGATTTATAGCCAGGAAGAACACTAAATTTGAAGTGGTTGAGGTATTGTCATTAACTAAAGTCCCGTTTCGCTTCTACAACAATAACTTGAAATATATCTCTAGTTTCAACACCTGAGGAAACACTAGACTAAAAAAAAATGCTGTCTAGGTGTATTAACAATAACTCAAAGGCTAAGAGCAAAAATGCTGTCTAGGTGTATTAACAATAACTCAAGGGCTAAGAGCAAAAATGGTTTCAATGCAGGAGGGACAAATGATTTGATGGCCCTTCCTGAGCTTTTACTACGGGATACTGTATTTGCTTTGGGTTTATTTTTAAATTTAAATTTAAATTTTGCAGACGTACTGAATTGATGATATTGGCCTTTATATTAACCCTCTCCGACATATGACGCGATTTTGAGCCTATTAGGGATACTTTAAAGCTTTTGTTACCATCAGGGGTATTTAGAAAACTTTAGTTTAATTACTTCAACCTCTGCAGTTGTCTTTGAGTTAGCTGTGGGCAGAAAACTAATTTTGGAGAGGTAATTATAAGAGTGAGAGAACTCTATTTCTTATTGCTAATCTGGCAACCTCTGCGTCATATGAGTCTGAAAGGGTTAATATTTTTTTCACCAACCAACTTTACTTCTAAACTCAATTAATGAAATCAACAAATACATGTGGCACTCCAAGGACTCGAACCTAGGATACTCACACCGAAATTACGCGCATTTATGCATTACGCTATCCAGTTCATAGGTTCAGTATCTCAGCATAGGCCTTTGGACATTGGCTCTACTTCTCAGCCATAGAATGACTGTCTACAACCAGATTGATAAAGCTGAAGTTAAAGTTGTAGAGCTACCTAAAGACTTAAGTTAGTGGCTGTACAACATGACGATTGTTTATGGCTGTACATCGTGTGGCCAACAGATGGTACTGTGCTGTCCTCCGATTTCAACAAAACCGATACAAGCACTGAGGAATTACTAGATATTTAATTTAACGCAAGATAAAGTGTTGACTAGAATGCATTGAAATACTTTACAGTTTCATTCGTGGTCAGTGCTTGAATCGAGCGACGTCAGTGTTGTTCAGTCAAAATCAACAGTTCGCTATAAACCTTGATGATAATGTGTGAACTCAAACAAGATCTGACACTTCTATGATGTGAACGAAATAATATGGTACTTGTCACAGGCTATAACACAAGAGGGAAAAGTGTTGATTGTTGTTGTCGTTCCCAAGGCTGCCTGGCCGAACAGCCCCGAGGAAAAGTGTTAGTAACTTTAATTACTGTAGGCTACAGTTTTATGAGCAAGGATTTTGGCAAATTAGTGATTTTGACTGAACATCAATCAATCCTTGTGCTGTGGAAGGTGATGACACAACTCTAATAAGGTGAATTAACCCCCTCAGTGCAGAGGTTTTCGCTTACTCTAGCAAGCATTAGACAATTTTATTCACTTTGGGAAGAGCCTTTAAGAATCATAGGGGTAAAAACTATATCAATTAACCCTCTGACTACCACATGTTCTTGTCAACTGTATAAAATTGTCAAGTGAGAGACAAGATAAAATGAAAATGAAGCCATTGTACTGAAGGGGTTAATGTAGTATTGAAAACTGCTTCATTTTCAAACAGAAGGCACAATCTGGATATTTTTTTAACAGAGGACACATGTAATTTGTTGAGGTTCGTATATTAACACTGCTACTGCTACTTGCTCAGCCAATTATCATCAGCGGCAGAACAGTTCGCTGTGAGCGCTGGCATGTGCAACGACCGCAGCCGCTCCACGGTCTTATTGGTGGTCGACCCTAGCGTTAGCACAGCGATTTTCCCTTCACTGATATTTTTACTATTAGAGGGGTCAATTTCCATCGCACTATCCCGCAATACCCCGTCTTTTATCAGTTCCGAGTCCCAGCGAGGGGGCGGACCGTCACCACTATGTTCTTTGGTCATCAAGTGCTTGAAGAGCTCGTAAACACTCCACGAGATAGCGGTGCCGGGCATCTGATATAACACTCGAGCGCGGATCCCCTTGAAGAATCCTGACATGCCATTCATAACGTAAATGGTGCGCAGGGCTCCCATGATGCCGACAACCCTAGTCTGCTGTAGGTGAACCAGAGCAGAGGCTTCTTGTGTGTTCAGGACTGTCTTACACATATCCAAGGGTGTGGTGGAGGCTGCTGCAATCGCTCCGGCTGCTGCTCCTGCCGCCATGTGTGCCTGGGGATTGTACTCTCGGCCAGGATTGAGATTTGTTTGGAATTTTTCATAGGTAGCGATGTGAATGGCATGGAAGGGGAGGTTCATGGCCATCTGGGTGGTGAACGAACGGTAGAAGGCCCTCACGCCCTCTGCTTGGTACAGCTTTCGCAAACAGTCGTAGCATGAACTGTAGGGGCTGTTGAACATCTGCATTCTTTGTTTGATCACTGTAGGAAAGAAAAATTACACTGAATACGGTATACTTATATTTTTTAACAGTACTGTACAGTATATAAATATCTTTTGAAACAAAAATAAGAAATTCATATAACTGTCTGCATACACCTGAATAGATTTTAAGGAACAAGTATTGGTATCAGTAGTTAAAGCTATATAAAATATAATAAACATATAATTCTTCAATATCAATTATATATGGAGGAGGTCTTAGTCGCCAGCTGTTCAGGGGAGTACTGGTACTCCTGGGGGAGAGCTTTAGGTCACCTGCCTACCTATTGTAGAGTTCACCATGCTTCTAGTGGCACCGAAGAGTGCTTCCCCTCATTGTGGGTTGGGATTTAGAGCAGCACACTCCCCTGCAAAGATGGGCTCATCTGGCACTACAGTACAGTATTTGTAATTCGACATCGAGGGCTCGCTTGAAGCTGTCTAAAGAGATGCCCATCACGTCTCTTACTCGCTATGGAAGTTTGTTGAAGAGACTTGGTCCTCTGTGTGTTGACTAAGACTCTCGCAGCAAGCACATAACTCAATTTTTCCTCCGGGAGATATCGCATTCCCAGCCTCTCCTATTACTGAACTTCATGATTATCGGGGTGTGTAGATTTGGTAGTCGGGTACCATAGTCTCTAGCCCACTCATAGATATTCGTGGACTTCAACTACACTGTATTTCTAATTATGGAAATATATCTCTGGAAACGACTATACGAACACAATTTTCTTTACATCAACTACAAATCTATATTTACTACTTATTGATAAGCAAGTTTTATCCAAAAATTATTCCAGATAGTTATAATTGCATAAAGAAAAACAAAGGTGGTCCTCAAATTCTTATGAGTGGGCTAGAGACTATGGTATCCGAGTGTACTATAGGTGGAGTATAAGGATTGCTATATATCTACACTACAGCCTACACTAGCAGTGTATTATCCTTGCCTCATGATGTTGCCTATCACTTATATCCTGATGACACTCGACTGTATGTAAAGATGACAAATAATGATTGATACAAAGATAAAAATGAAATCTCTATTATCTGTTATCAAGATCTGGATGGCAGTGAGGAACCTGAGATCACTATCATCCAAGGAAACAGAAGGGGGTAATGATGCTGAGAATGCACTGACCCCGGATGTGGGCGAATCATAACTTCGTCCAGTGAGTCCAGTCCCAAATCTTGGAGTATACAGTACTTCAACTCAAAATTGAATCATAAGAATAATAGAAACCAGGTCGTCAAAAGTTGTTATCTGCATATTAGAAACTTGTACTCTGTGAGACAGTTCTAAACAGACACTGCCTCCTAACATTGGTTCATTCAATCATCTTAATTTGTGTAGATTATTGTACAGTAATTGTTTATGGGTTGGCCTCCCTAATTATCTATTGCATAAAGTTCAATCAGTGTTAACCGACTCACTCACCAGAAGATGCACTAGTGGCTTCCCATACCACCCTCTAAATACACCAAGGAGCGATTCGTGCCTTCCGAAATAAAATAATTGGCATAAATCCTCAAAAGTTGCAAATCGTGCCTTACGCCGGCTGTGAGAAGCCAAAGAAACAAGGAATTATGTGATATAACTTGCAATACTGTAAGCCTCTAAACAGTGTGACAGTTAACCCCTTAACCCTTCCTCCCCGGGCTGTCTTACCAAATGACGGTCGCCCCTACCCGGGCGATATGGCTGAAAAACGTCTAGGTCTAGACTACCATATTTATGTTTATTTTCACTGCTAGAACTTTCCCACTCATCTATAATCATAATGCGGTTTTCAATCTGTATTTTGGCATTGAGTAGAGCTCTGTAAGTCAACTGGTTTAGTTGTGATGACGATTTCAGTGGAGCCAATATTGCAGAGATGTTGCCAATATGGGGGCTTTTTAGACACTAATTTCATCATGACGTCAGAACAATAACATTGAGGAGTCTTCTCCTTCTTGTTTTCGGAGGTGCGGTGACGAACGCTTGGGTTTGTTGACATACGTCGTACGCACGGCGTTCGGACCAAGCTTAATTAGGCTATTAAGCTCATGCCTTAGATAAGGCATACCGGGTAGCGGCCCTTCTTTCGTGCTGTCCTTACCTAAGGCAGACCGGGTAGGAAGGGTTAAGCACCAGCGTCGACTCATGTCCGACGGCATTGTAAACCGCTGCCACTACAGTACCAGCGTTGGCTATAGTCGACGGCCCTAATTGAACATTGATATAAAGGCTCGTACAGGGTACAGATTTGTATGGAAACTGCTTTAGGATCACACGGAACAATACCGATGGTAGGCAATCCCCCAAGTCCATCCGCGTGCATGTGGGCGCGCGCGGGAGTTATTTGCCAGTATACTGCCTACCCATCACCCAATATTAATTGCGACTTTCCGCCGATCAATGAGTGAAACCAGCCTCAACAGTGCTACTATAAAATAACTGTCATAATAAGACTTTACTGTATAGGATGACTATACAGGCAGGTCCATACTTATGCCACGCAGTAGGATACATGGGGCACATTCTTTTCCTCTACTAATGTGGAGGACCCCTTACCCCCAGGGGGGTAATCTAATTTCTCTCTCCTTTTTTTTTGTATCTTCTTGTGTCCAAGAATTTGATTCCATGAATGCACAGGAAACTCTTTGGTGCCTGTGTGGAGCAGCGGTACTGTTCTAAAACTTGAATGCAAGAACCCGGGATCGAGCCTTCACTGGATTAGTGCTTCATTGTAACTCACCCTCATGGTTTCCAAACCCTCTCTGAATTGGCAGATAACATGTGTAGTAGACCAATGTCACATCAACATGAATGTTTGCATCTGTTTAGTATATAAAGCTTATTACACTGGTTACAGACAACACTCACAACCATAGCCACACTCACAGTACAGTAACATTCAACAAACATGCACTATATATAATACACACAAGTTGGCCACTCGCCTAGGTAGGATATGGCTTTAGTATAAACTACGAATATAATACATACTGTCTACAGAATACGGTATATAGTATAATAATCTAATCTATCTATTGCCAGGCGCCATGATCCCCAAAGGGGTGGCCACGAATGAATCGCCCCAAATGCACCTCTTCTGTCCCCCGTCAGCTGACACCCCTCCTCCTATCCAACAATGTTTTCATGCATATACCTCTCAACTCCATCCTTTCACCTTACTCTCGGTCTGCCTCTCCCACTTTCTCCTTCCACCTCATTCTTGTACACTCTTTTAGCCATTCTCTCGTTTCTCATACGTTCCACATGGCCGAACCATCTCAAGGTGTTCCTTTTCACACTTTCCAGTACATCCACACCACACAGCTCTCGTACTTCCTCATTTGTCTGTCTATCCCTCCATGTAACTCCACACGCACTTCTCAAGTAATTCATTTCCACCCCTCTCACTCTTGATTTGTGTCTCTCCAACAATGTCCATGCTTCACTCCCTTACGCCAATGTCGGGATTACCACACTATCATGAAAGGAGTCTTCACTTCAATCCTGACCACCCTATTTCTTGTTGCTTCTTTCAGCGTTCATACAACCCTCTTGTGCTCATCTTCCTCCATACTCCCATCTTTTCTCAACACACTGCCCAAATACCCGGTACTTAAATGAGCTGACATTCTCTAAAACCTGACCATTCAACCTCATCTCACACTCTGTGACTGCAACTCTTTCAAAGACCATAATCGTACTCTTCCCCGCATTTACCTTCAGGTTCAGTTTTTCACACCTTCACTAATCTCCTCTTCTAACTTCACATACCTCCTCACATGCTGCACACATCTCTTCCTTAAACACTTTGCTCACCTTTTTCACTTCCTACAAGTCAAACCTAACTAATCGTCTTTCTACTGATCTCTTGAACTCTTCCCTGAACTCCTTATGTAACCTTTCCACTCTCCACCACTCCTACCCTACTCTAGCTCTCTTCACCCACTTCTTCTGTACATACATACATAACATTTTAAGACTGAGTGCTCCACACAAACGTGCAGTTTCAGTCTCTTATCCTAATGGCGGCGTTCCAGGCAACACTGTTAAGGGCTGCTTCACTTGCCATTTTTTTTAATTCGAAATCGGCACGTATAGTCCGATCTCAGGTCTTCCTCGGTCCACCCCTTAGTGCAACTCTCTCCACAATCACAGACCTGCATCTTTTCACCTAGTTTTGTTCATCCATGCTCATATCATCCCAGTCTACTTGTACGCATCTCCTCGCTAATACTCTTTATACCTAAGCGTCTCCTCAGCTAATCACACATCTATCTCGCCATTCTCATCTCATTACGTTCCATTCTGTTGACATCCTCTACTTTAACGGCCCATATTTCTGAGGCATACGTCATTGCACTTGTAACACATGAGGCATACACCTTTCCCTTCAGGAGGAGAGGCACTCTTTTCATGGTCAGAATTGGCAGCAGTTCTCTGAACTTCCCCCCAGCCACATCTAATTCTAGCGACAGTGGCAGCCTCGGCTCCACCACCGGCAGAGATGGTATCTCCTAGGTAACAGAACTTGTCCACCAGCTCCAATGACTCATTTCCAAAATTCACAGCCACAGGATCATCATTTAACACAAGCTCGCCCTTGCACACTACACACTCAAATTTCTCAATTTCTGACTCATCCTTTGGCAGGGGTCCTTTTATTCTACTACAGCGCTTACTCCCATGGTGCACCTAACATCGACAGACGCTACACCGAATCGAGTTAGCGCCTATACCCTTTCCCACACACTGCACTTGGGTATGCACCACTCTTTTCCACATTGCCTCGTCTCAATCTACAATGTATAACCTTGGTTTTGTTATTATTGACTCGTAAACCCTTGCTCGCCATGTCCTCTCTCCATCTTCTGAATTTGGCCTCAGTATCTTGCACATTGTCAGCTATCAGGACTAAATCGTCTGCATAAAGCAGTTCCCACGGGAGTCCGGATCTAAAAATCTCTAGACAGTGCCTCCAGGACCATAATAAAAAGGAGGGGGCTTAATACTGAACCCAGATGAACTCCAACACGGATTGTGAACTAACTCAGTACACCTTTCACCCTCACCGCAATTCATGAATTCTTATACATCTTCATTATCACACGCACCAGCCACTCTTCCACACCAAGTTTCCTAATAGCCCACTGCACAACATCTCTAGGCACCCTGTCAAAGGCCTTCTCCAGGTCTACAAACACAAAGTAAAGATCCCTGCCTTTTAGTAAGTATCTTTCCTGTATCTGCCTGTCTATGAAGATAGCATCGGTTGTACCACGTCCTGGCATAAAACCAAACTGCATACAGTATCATCAATGGAGATGCTTTGCCTCATAAAACCCTTAAAGACTCTCTCACAGAGCTTCATGATTTGGTCATGCATTTTCAGGCCCCTATAATTATCTCTATCTAGCGCATCCCCTTTTCCTTTGTATATATTTACTATTACACTTTTGTGCTGATCCTCGGGGAATTTCTGCTCTTTAATAATTGTTTATCATCTCAGTGACTAAGCTGACACCAGTCTTCCCTGAGGCTTTTATCCTAATTTTTAGCTACTACATAATGGCCAGACCCCCCCCCCCCCCCAGACCCCTATATACCCTGGAATCTAGCATATAATTCTTCATTCGTTCATCCATACATACAGGGTGTCAAACGAAAGCCAAGTCCATTATTTTTAACCTTTATTATTGTATATGTAAGGATAAATTTATTGTTTTATAGTTCAAATTATGTCTTTGGAAGTGATATGATGGCCAATACAATTCAATACCACGTCCATTTTCTTGTATTCCTTCTCATATTCATTCAAGTCTATATAATCAATCAGTGCCTTTCGCTCCACTTTCTCTCCCTCCCTCCTCCATTCCATTTTCCATGTGTACTTGTTATGGCTAATTTAGATAAGTGGACTGTATATTATTAATATACATTATTATTAATATACATGGGGGGGAGGGGGCAAACTAGTGAAAGGTTCGAAGGACCAATTATATGGCTAATTTAGATAAGTGGACTGTATATTATTGATATTGAAGAAACATTAACCATATAGAATATAATTACCCTTTGATGAACTCAGCTGGTGATTGGAGGATGGCAGAAAATAGACTAGATGACTGGAAGTGGTTAGTAAAGTAAACAGCGTATGAAAAGAGGCTACAATAGGCTAGATATTTATGTTAAGTTGTGCTAATTAACAAAGATGATGATGTAGTGACTATGGAGTATGAGATGAAAAGTGAAGCGAAAACACCTGGTGAAGTAACTAGGAAAAGAAGGCTTAGCGTGTGTAGCTGGGACGGAGGTTGGCTGGAGAGTGAGCGAGCGCGTTATGTTTGTCTCTGTCGTGACATACCGCGCACGCGCATAACATATGGAAAATGTATCCCATCTTCTTTACAATGAGATACTTATAAACAATCTTAAATAATACAAATATATATATATATGGGAATTATAATCCTACAATACTTTCCCATATACAACTATAGAATAATATATTCTACCCAATCATGGAACGTTCGACCAAGGTTATGGAAGCGTTCAACTTAAGACTACGGAATGATACGTAACGCTACATCAACCCAGATTACGTAACATCGAGACTGTTCATACTAGTTTGAGTACACTAAGTATGGACACTTGTGTATCATTCTGTGTCGGAAGGTGTTGGCTATCAACAGCTTCCTCCCGACACATACATCCACAATTGCACTGCCATTTATATCTACCTCAAACAGCAGATGCCCCCCCCTCCTACCACCCTATCTACTTTATCATCACCCATCTTCCCATTCATATCCCCACAGTAGATGCCCCCCTCCTACCACCCTATCTACTTTATTATCACCTACCGTATCTTCCCATTCATATCCCCAATCAGAAATATTCTTTCTCAATTGCCAAACTTATCCAGGCTTGCCTCAACACTCACCCAGAACTTCTTTTTCAGCTTTATCCTCTGTTGGAGAATACACACACACAACGACCCATGTAATGGCAAATGTGAAGGTAGGGGATAAGTTAAGTGAAAGTTTTGAGGTCAATGTAGGCGTAAGACAGGGATGTGTCATGTCAGCTTGGTTGTTCAATATATACATGGATGGTGTGATTAGAGAATTTAGGGCGGGATCAATGGGAGTTGGAGCTAGACTGGAATCAGAGGGAAGAGCATGGGAGATTTTAACATGCCTATATGCGAATGATGCTGTCCTGTTGGCGGAAAATGTAGAACTTCAGAAAGTGGTCACAGACTTTGACAGGGTATGCGAAAAGAGAAAGTTAAAGGTCAATGTAGGGAAATGTAAGGTAATGGTGTTTGAGAGAAGAATGCATGAAACCATAGATTTTAAGGCAAAATATAGAATTAAGAAGGAACATGAGAAAAGTTTTAAAATAAAAATGAAAAATTAAGTACTGGAAGAGGTTGAAAGCTTCAAGTATTTGGGAGCTGTACTACCGGTATGCAAATATGGTAAAATGGAGAGTGAGATAAAAGAGAGAAAAATGCAAGGGAGAAAGGTGATTGGAGAACTTAATAGTATTTTCAAAGGAAGAATGGTTAGTCAGGAAGTTAAAAAGTCACTGAGAAACAGTGTGCTGCTCCCAACACTCGTATGGAAGTGAAAGATGGACAGCAAGTGACGAGGACCTCTCCAAACTGAGAGCTAAGGAGATGAGCTTTTTCAGAATGGCAGCTGGTGTGAATAGGCTAGATGGGCCAAGTAATAGGGAAGTGTAGGAGTCCTTTGGAATGGAAGAGCAAGCTTTAGGCATTGATTGTAGAGTGGTTGAGTGGATAAAGAGAAGTACTTTGAGGTGGTATGGTCATGTTCAGAGAATGGATGAAGACAAAATGCCAAGAAAGATATATGGGAGTCAGGTGAGTGGAACAGCTAGTAGTGGAAGACCACCTATGGTATGGGAAAAGAAAGTAGAAAAACATATTGAAGAAAAACTGGGGGATTGTGGCACGGGCAAAGGAGGCATGTCTTGACAAAGTAGCCTGGAGACGTTTCTGTCATGGCCATCATTTAGCGGGGGTTTCCCAGAGGGAAACAAGGTGTCGGAAATGATGATGATGATGAACGACCTATGTTAGTACAGTAGGGTCTCACATAAAACGAGTTTATGGTCGATAAACGAGGGCGTTTTATGCGAATTCGTTTTATGTGAACACAGCATTTTGGTGGCGCAATATCGTCAATGTTCACTGTAAGCGAAAATTTTCGTACAAAGCGAACGATATTTCGTACGTTTTGTACGATATTTCGGCGTTTTATATGAAAGCGTACGATATTTTGTAAGTTTTGTACGATATTTCGGCGCTCTATATGAAAACTCCTTGTATTTGCCCCACTTTGGCGGCGGACTCGTTTTATGTGATCACATTCGTTCTGATCGAAAATTAAATATTAATATTTTAGGTCGGTTGTTTTAATCGAGACTCGTTTTATGCGAACACGTTTTATGCGGGACCCTACTGTATTCCCAATTTCATTCTCACCCACAAAACCATAGTCCCTTACATGCTCTTTACACTTGTTACTTACAAGCAAACATGCACCTTTTTTCACTCTCTCATTCTCATTCACTTCATCACACACACCTATTCCACATTCCCATTCTTTCACACATGTACACTTCCATTTGGTCTCAGTCATTCCGCATATATCCAGCCTGGCATTCGCTAAGAGGTTTATATAGCTACAGTACTTAAATAAACATTCAGTATAGTCTTCTACTTAGCACTACTGCTACACAATGATTATAATTAACCAAAAAACTTATTTCAATAGTAGAGCACTTACCGTCTGCTGGGACCATAATTGCATCATGCAGAACTGTCGCCCCACAGCCAGCACCAGCTGTAAACAAAAAATACATATACTTTTTGCATCTGTTTGATTGATGGCTAGATATAAACCATTGCAGACAATCAATTTTTTTTACAATGGCCCATTTGGGTCATTTAAAATCCAAATTATTTCTACCTGTTGATCTTGAATGACATTGTTGAGTCAATGTAAGCTTTTGATTGAGCTTAACAGCATCTGTGCCTCATTTCAAGCTACTTATCACATGACTAACATAGTTTCCCCATGTGTGAAGGCACCTATCAAGTTATTAAAATGTTGTAGTTTGTTATATACCGTACATAATGTAATTACAGTAGTGATTTAATTTTTTTTTATTAAAAATCAAATGTAAAATTAGCAAAGGAGAGAAGAAAGCCAGATGTGATGGAGATGAGCTGCTTGAGGAGTATGTGCGGAGTGACCCGTAGAGACAGATTGAGGAATGAAGATACATAGGAGAGTGGGGCAGCAGGAACATTTGTCGGCCAGAGTGGACAGAAGGGTGCTGATCTGGTATGGTCATGTTGAACGAATGAAAGATGAAAGGCTTAAAAAGAGAATATGTGAGTCAGATACAAGGGGAGATAGAGGGGTAGGAAGACCTCCATTGAGATGGAGAGACTGAGTAGGACAAGCGTTGGAAGATAGAGGAATGACTATAGATCAGGCAAGAGAAGTGGTGATAAATAGGAATGAATGGAGAATAGTGAATAAATGAGTGTTAACACGGTCGTTTTGGACTAGATAATAGTCCTTCAGGCGTCTGGCCCGGGGAGCCAGTGGTAGTGAAGGGTGCGCATGGAAGCATGGTGGTACAGCTTTGCTGCGGGTCTGCCTGCAGAAATCGGAGCCTCGCCGGGGGATCTGGGAATTTTTTGCTGGGGACCCCAAATGGGCCTGGGTCTCTGGGTATTTCTTCTAAACGACCTAGAGCTGTGTGATTATGTGTTTTGTTTTGTTTTTCTGATGTGTTGTGATGTCCCTGTTCGGGCTTTGTCTTGAATACCCCCCCCCCCAAAAAAAAAAAATTAAAAAAATAAACTGGGGTAAGTGCCAGAGTATATAATTACCTACGTACAAAATATATTACATTATATAGGCTATTCAGTAATTATTATAGGAATCATTATTTCAACTCTCATATAATTTTAAGGTGATTCACTTGCAGTGGTCTATGTATTTATGCGGGTGACTAACTGACTATACATCTACAAGGATATTCAATGTGACTCCCTGGTTTGGTTTTCCTGAGTCAGACTTTACACCTGCACTTTTGAGCTGCTCCAGGCACTGTACATGTGATCGGAAGTTAAGATCACATGTTAGGGGTGTGTATGCAGAAGGGTAGTGAGAGGTATGAAAAAGGTTTTGAGGAGACTTAGACACGAGCAATGGGCAAGATCACAGCCCCGGAGATTCCCTCCAGACATTGGCAATTCTCCTTGTAATATTTTATTCATCATTTGTTACTTCAATAAATACGTGGCTGGATTCAACGTTTCCTTTACCTAAATAAGAGAGTAAAGGTGGTGGCGGCATATCTATTACATCTATTTTATATCTACCAATCTACATGTATGAGAGAAGCAGAGCAGAGCAGTACCGACCCAGTAATCTTCAAGCAGCTTAACAAACAACTAAATCTAATAACTCCATAAGGAAACCTCCCAAACGGTTTATCTTTACAATTACCTAATTAAAGGAGACTCATAAACGTCCTTCCTAACAACTTCCTTAACCCTTCTGGCCCGGGTGTCATTTTAAAATCCCTATGCTTGAAAGCGTGCTTTGAAATCCGAGCGGCGAAAATTTCCTTTGCAGGGGCGATCGCAGCGCCACCAAGCCTCAACTACTACCGTTATCAGTTTCTACGTGCCCGCCATAGCCAGTTATAGCAAAAAAATGTCGTCCAACGCGTCCGATTTCCGTGCAGCCTCCCGCGCGCCCCACTGCTACCCCGCTCGCTACTTCTACGCCTGTTGCAAGCATTCCTTTAATGCACAGAAAACCAAGTACAGTAAACCCTCGCTATTTCGGACTAATTGGGGGAGACCCCTGTCCGAAAGGGCCGAGTCCGAACTCACACTTCAGCCATTCGGACTTGTCCGAATGTCTGAAATAATGTCCGAAGTTTATAAGGCCGAAATTCGGCTCTTCGGTCTGAATGCGAAAGAATTTTTCTCAGCCTTTCAGACAAATCCGAAAGGCTGAAATAATGTCCGAAGTTTATACGTCCGAATACACATTCACCTAACCAGACAAGTCCGAAACTCGGCTCTTTGGTCCGAATGCGATTTAATTTTTCTCAGCCTTTCGGACAAATCCGAAAGGCTGAAGCATGAGTCCGAAGTTAAATGTAGTCCGAAAGTGTAGTCCGAAAAGGACGGAGGTATTTTCTCAGCCTTTCGGACAAATCCGAAAGGCTGAACCATGAGTTCGAATTGAAATGCTTGTCCGAAAGCCTTGGAATTCCGAAAGAGTGAAGTACGAAAGAGCGAGGGTTTACTGTACATTCAATTTTCTAACCGACAGAATCTCACTGACTTCCATATATTTTTCAATGATGTAAATATTCCCACTTCCCCTAGTATTGACATTTTCGGTGTAACATTAACTACTAACTTGAGCTGGACACATTATGTTAGAAGCATTGCTAAGAATGCCTCTAAAAAACTGGGACTCCTGTACAGAGTTCGAGAATTCTTCACCGACGAGCAGTTGGCCGTAATATATAAAAGTCATGTGCGTTCTCAGATGGATTACTGTTCACCTCTGTGGAGTGGAAGTGGAGTGGTTGCATTGAGGCAGTTGGACAAAATTCAAAATAAAGCTATTAGATTAATCAATAACCCTGCAATCACACAGGACCTTCCTACATTATCCATACGAAGAAACGTTGCATCCCTTGCATTATTCTACAGATATTTTCACAGCAATTGTTCCGAGGAACTTGCTTCAATTGTGCCGCCTCTCCACATCTTTCCCCGTAGAACTAGGGCAGCTGAGAGCGCCCATGAATTTACACTTTCTCCTCCACAATGCAGAACTTCTGCTTATCAAAATTCATTTATCCCTAGAACTACTACTCTTTGGAATTCATTTCCCTCGAGTTGCTTTCCACAAACTTACAATCTACAAAAGTTTAAATCCAGTTGTTACAAACATTTTATGAATGGAGGATGCCTTTAGGCACATGGACCTTTTTGTTTTATCTGTGTTTTTCCTTCCTCCGTTCATTGTCTCTTAAAAAAGCAAAAAAAAAAAAAAAAAAAGCAAAGGTATTGTTGAGTGATAGTGCGATAGAGAGAGAACTTTTTGCCATTGAAGAAAGCAGTGGCGAAAGCTTGATTGATAAAGAACAGTTTATAAGTGCGAGTGAAGACGATGATTTTGTGGGGTTTGGGGATGATGACAATGTTGACTTGTTTGAGGGAGGAGATAGTAGTGATGATCCTAATGTGGAAGTGTTGCAGGAAGGTGCAGTCGAACATCCGAGTGTGCTAGAGCCTAGGCCTACCCCGTCGCCATCTTTGCGTGGTCACCCTAGGCCTAGCCCTAGCCCGGGACCTTCCCCTTTGCCTGCCCGTACGCCCTTGAAAGTGGGTAAATGCTTTTACAAACAATCTTTAGTGAAAAGTGCAGCCAAGAAAGCACGCAGGGCAGCAGAAAAAGCTAGGGAAGGCGAAGATAGTGATAGTGACGCCGACCCTGGTCTAGCAACCACCCGCATTCTTTTGTCCTGACGCCTTGACCCGGGACGCCGCGCGGGTCACCCACAGCCCTCGGCTTCATCTCGCCCTCAGGATGTGCAAAGGGCCTCTACAAGTGGTACTAGTGGGGCGGCATTGTCCTCCCACAGTGTGCCACCACAGGCCCCGCATCGTAGAGCATTATTTGCAGCGGAGAAGCCCTCGGTTCGCCGCAAAAGGAGCCCAACTCCTGAGGCTGAGGCTCCCATTGTTCAACCTCCCGCCCCCCACGCCCGGTCACTTCTTCACCGGAATTGTCCTCCAAAGAAGATGCTGACGACCCCAACATTGCCCCAAATGACCTGACATCGCCTGAGGAGGAGGAGGAGGACGACGAAGAGGATGTGGAAGAGGAGGAAGTCCCGACACGACGAGTTCGTGGGCGTTTGGCTCAGCCTGCTGACGCCGCTGCCCCTGGGCGTGGGCGTGCAGGGCGTCTGCGTGCCTACTGCGTCTGCATGTGCACGCTCATCCAACTTGTTTGTGTGGACAGATGGGGCGGATTTTGAGCCAGATTGTCCTGCCTTTGACGAGCAGCAGATTGGTTCCGAGGTGTCACCAGCATATCCCTGTGGCCCAAATGCTACCCCCAGTGAACTTTTTTGTGGCTTCTATGACAACGAAGTCATGGAATACCTCGTCGAGGAGACCAACAATCATCATGAGATCTGTGCCAACTTTCTTGGTAGGAAGACCAGTGCCAAGATGGTGGCATGGAGAGCTGTCACTGTGGCAGAACTGTATGTGTTCTTGGCACTGACTATGCTGATGACACATATCAGGAAGCACGCTCTGGCAGACTATTGGATCACTGCCGACCTCATCACAACTCCAGCATTTGGCAAGTACATGTCCAGGGACAGGTACTTTGACATCCTCTCCTATCTCCACCTGACCAACAACATGGCAGTCCACTTTCCCGACTCATTATGGAAAATCAGGAAGCTGTATGACATGATACGTCATCGGTTTACCACCTACCTGATTCCATTTCAGAAGATGTGCCTCGATGAGTCTCTGGTCCTGTTCTGTGGTAGGCTGCATTTCAGGCAGTATATCCCGTCCAAGAGACACCGCTTCGGCATCAAGCTCTTCGTCCTCTGCGACTGCAAGACGGGATATGTGCTGGACTTTGTGGTCTACAGCGGCAGTGGTGGCGAAATTCAGACTGACCCTGACATTGGATTTGGCGGCGCTGTCATGCAGAGAATGATGGAGAAACACTTCCATAAGAACCACATTCTCTACACTGATAACTATTACACGTCACCCATCTTAACCAAGTACCTCCATGACCGCAAGACCGGAACTGTCGGCACAGTCAAGGCCAAGAGGAAGGGCATGCCAACCTACCCAACAAAGACGAAGAAGACGGACATCTTCCACAAGAAGAGTGGCCCCATCCTCTCCATCCACTGGCATGACCAGCGGAAGGTCAACCTCCTCACCACATGCCACAAGGCCGAGATGGTCACCACAGGGAAGGTGGACCGAAGAACGAAAAACCCCATCCAGAAACCAGCTGCTGTCCTGAACTACAACCTAAATATGCGCCTCGTCGACAAGTCCGACATGCAGATGGGCTTCATCGACTGCCTGCGAACATCTTGCAGGTGGTATAAGAAGTTTATTCTGCATAAGGTAGATATGTCCAAAGTTTATATACATACAAGAAGTTAACTCACCGAAGTAAAATTGGAACCTCCGACATCCAGTGTGACGTCACGCCTGGGACAGTAGCGCTATATTTCATATACAAACCTGAAGAATCTAAGGATGTGTGGCTTTGAAAAGCTGAATAACATGTCTTTCATTGAAGTAGGCCCTATACTATATTTAGTTGCGATTAAGTCTAATGACAGTATCTTGTGAGCTTGTCACCACTGTAAGGAGTCATTATTATTTCATTTTCGGGATAAAATCGTTGTATGAAAATCATAGCCAAGGTCTCTGCATACTGTCTGCATGCAGTTTTGGCCAGTCATCAACTCATCATGCTAACCTATTGTGTTCCATAATGAGGATTATGGTGAATTGTCTTAAAAATGGGTTTATGTTGCGATATATTGGTCATGGGGGTGTTTACTGTGTCATAAGATAGTGAAATATTATAGGTTTGACTCCTGTAAGGAGATAAAGAAAACCTAATATTTAGTAGTGGCCCCGTAATCATTGACGAACATGCCTATTACATAAGGCATCCTCTTCAAACACTAATCCGCCGTAGTTTGAATCTACCGCGCAGAGCATTTAAAAACTGAGGAGCCTTCATCATGAGCGCACGCGACCTCACTCATGGCTTCAGTCATTATGAATTGGGTTCTCACTACGAAAAAACTTCGTAAAAAATAAAAACAAAAACAAAATAAGAATAACTATCTAATAAGCTTTCCATCATATCGTGGATGTACTTGTGTGGATTTCTGACCAGACGCTGATTCAGGCGTCATTCCTCCTTCACTGACATATCAAGTAAACCAAAATCCTTAATACATCAACGAATGGGAAGGGGACGGTCGGGAGGGCCCCAGTCGTCAATGATTACGGGGCCACTACTAAATATTAGGTTTTCTTTATCTCCTTACAGGAGTCAAACCTATAATTTATTAGTGGCCCCTCCATCATTGACGAACATGCCTGATTTCTAAGACTGGAGGGGGACATTCGTAATCATATCATAACTCTAGAAAAGCAGATAATAAAAACAACCACATAGTATTCTTACTTTTGAAAAATATATTTAAATATGGCATAGACCAAAAATATACAAGAAAAAGGGGTTCAGGCAGGTGCGTGCTTCAAAGAAGCCTGCCTGACAAAAAATGGGTAACCCTGAAGATTCTGAACACAGATCTGTAGTTACAAAGGCACCCCACTCAACGAGTGGTGACAAAAATAACAAGTTATAAGTTTATATGTGCACATAATAAACCCCAAAATAATCGTGGAGAGAAATTGCAAAGGATCTCCACTGTTCTAATATTAGACTGCTTTCGCAGCTAAAACTACTATAACAACTCCGTTGTTTTGTACTAACATTGTACTAGCACAATTTCTCACTGAGAAATTTTCATATCACATTAACCTTAAATTATATCACAGCTCTCATACTCCGGCGGGGTCTAGGGTGTCCTATATCAACTGACTGCACCCCCCCCCCCCCTTCTCGTGAAAATAAACAAAAGTGACTGCAGGGCCACCTAGACCCTCTGCCTTAAAGCTATACATGGTAAGGAAGGTTTGTCTAGAGCAACTGATAAGTATCTAGACAAAAACGATTAGACGCCCACAACTGAGTGGACGCGATATCTTCTACTGAACATTTTTTCAGGAAACGTAAAGAGGCTGCCCATTTGCGTAAATCGTGGGCCCTACCCACAACGCCGGGATTACTCTCTTTAATGACTTCGACCAGAAGAGAGGCTAATCGCCGTTTAAGTAAGCGTTTACCCGTACTTGCTACCCATAAAGCACCTTGGGGGTTAAGAGGAGCTACTCTCAAATATTTGGTTAGAGCTTGCACTGGACATAGATTATGATGCACCTTTCCCCTTTTTAACGCCGGCACCGTGAACTCAGAAAACACGTGTGCACTGTGCTCATTCTTGGCTACAAAACCTGGGGAAGGTGCAATGTAAATACATTCATTAAGTCTGCCAAACCTAAGGCAATTAGGTGTGTTGCTCATCACCACCAGCTCAGACACTCTGTTCCCGGTGGCCAAAGCCATAAGGAAAACCGCCTTTTTTAAGAGTAATGCAAAGTCTGCAATATTTTGGTACAGACGAGAGTGAAGTAAAGACAAAGCTTTGTCGAGAGACCAAGTAGGCATGAGCTGACGGGGAGGTGGGCGAAGTTTAAAACAAGCTCTCATAAAACCTGTTTCCTCCGCCACCGGTATGGAGAGACCTGTAAGGTCTAAAAAGGGCACTCTAATCGCAGTTAAGTGATTTTTTAATGTTACCACAGATAAATGTTTCTGCTCAAACAGATAATTTAAATAATTGAAAACTAAAGCCACTGACGGCACATTCTGTTCCGTTCTGATGATCCAGGAAGTAAAGGCTTGCCAATGTGAGTGATACTGTCGTTTCGTAGACTGAGTATATTGATTGATTAATTTATTGGTCACATCTCTACCGTATGGTGCTAGCCACTTGGCCTCCTGAATGTCCATAATGCAAAAGTCAGCGAGGTCGCTAGGTTGCCAATCGTGTCTAAGTGGAAATACCCGACCGGGAGCAATACCGGGTCCGGGCACCACGTTTTCAATTGCTGGTACCACAACTGCGCCGGCCACAGGGGCGCGATTAGCGAGACTAAGCCTCGATAATCTCGTAGTTTGTTCACTACGTGGCACATTAGTGACGCATCTGGCGGCGGAAACAGGTAGATGGAGCTCCATCTGTTCCAGTCTGTCACTAGGGCGTCTGGCCCCCCTGCCGGCGTTTTCGCCCGGCGGGTGAGGTATAGAGGGAGTTTGTGAGTCTCCTCGGACGCAAATAGATCCACTTGTGGATGGGAGAGCTCTGCAATCATTAGGTTGAAAATGGGTTGCTTGAGCTCCCATTCTACTGTCGTGCTCTGTCTCCGGGACAGAGCGTCTGCCCAGACGTTCGCTACGCCTGGGAGATAAGATGCGTGAAGGTAAATGTCTAGTCTGTTGGCGAGAGTAAAAATCTCTTCCGACACGTTTAGCAACCCCCTTGACCTCGTTGATCCTTGTTTCTGAATACAGTGAACTGCATTCAGATTGTCCATTCTGAAGGCCACCGACTTGCCCCGTAGCGCCGGGCCGTGAGCCTGAAGGAAATACAAGGGGACTAGTAATTCTTTGACATTGATGTGAGAGATTTCTAAGTGGGACCAAAGCCCCTGACCCTGGTGCCCCTGATTTGACTGAAATCCCCACCCTATTGTGCCTGACGCATCCGTGTCTACCCATACCGTTGGTGGAGGAGAGGTCCATGACATTATTGAGTGCAACGTTTCCCTCCTTGCCCAGACCGCTAGCAAGGTGTGGATTAATTTCGGGATGGGCCATAATTTTCCCGCCGGTAAGAGCGGGAAATATTTGTTGCCTTCCAATATTAATCGTTTTACTTTCAACCGGCCCAACTTGACAGTTAGTTGAATCCCGTTGAGAGAGCCTACCAGACTCCCAGACCCTCCGCGTCGTAGTCAGACTGTGAAGAAACATGAACAGTTTCCTGCGAAACCTGTTGCGATTGTCCACACTCTGACTCAGAGTGAGAGCGGCCGTGTCCCAGACCAGCCCTATCCACTGAATTACTCGTGAGGGAACAAGGTTTGACTTTACCAGATTTACCTTGAAGCCTAGAGTTTTGACATGATTTAAAATAATATTGACATGTTTGACGCATAATTGTTGTGTCTCTGCCACCACCAGCCAGTCGTCTAGGTACCACAACACTCTGATCCCCTGTTTTAACAATGGCATCAGGGCTTGCCTGACTAATTTCGTGAATAATCGAGGTGCTAGGTTCAAGCCGAACGGCATCCTTTGAAAAACAAAATTTTGGTGCCTGATCCGTAAGGCCAAAAACCTTTGATTTTTTTTTTTTTTTTTTTTTTTTCTATATTCCAACTACTCCCTCGCGGGCATAGGCTGAGAGCCTGTACATTCCACCGCTCAACACGGTGAAGCCCGTGAGGTCTTGTTCCAGTCTGGGGAGTGAGACATGTGAAGCATCCATCATGGCTCGAAGCAGCTCCATCTCTGAAGCGGCTGGTTGCTTCGCTCAAGTGCTTCACCGTCTCACCCTCCAGACTCAGACCCTCACTCTCACAATGCCACCTATTGAGCAGTGAACAGTGAGTGGGAGGACTTAGGCAGAAGAAAGGGTTTAGATCCCCCTGGCTGAGCTTTAGCGGTTGGCCTGGGTTTGGGGAAGTTAAATGCAGGTTTCTTAGAAGGGGTGGGACTGTGCTTAACGGCCTGTGCCATATTGAACACCGTTCACCACACTTCAGGGGACATTAAAGAGGGAGTAAGCACTGGTGACATGATCACCTGATTCGCAATGCGATCAGGTAGCTTGCGAACTAAAGACATTCTGAGATCTTGTCTTGCTCGTACCGCCTCAAGCAAGGCGGTGCGTATGTCACCCAAGGATTGGATTGACGACTGGAGGAGCAGTCGCCGGGATAATTCAACCGATCTTCTGGCATCCGCGTCTGCGATTGCCTGAGTGGACCGCAGTAAAGACTTAGCCACCTGTTGAGACACTATGTACTGAGAGAACAGGCGAAAAGCTTTCCCCCTTAGCCTAAATTCTCTGTCTAGGTGAGTAGGGGTAGGGGTAGTGAAAGGGTCTTTTAGCTCACAAAGATTAATCTTAGGGGCAGCTAGGAAAGAAAACAAAGCTTACGGGACTCCGCCGGCAGAACCTACCGGCATGGAGAACCATGAATGAGTATCCTGAGGGATCTGGTGGGAAGATTTAGAAGTAAATGTGGTTGCAAAGTTTTGAGCCTCTATCTCCCAATCTACCCAAGGTCCTGGACCCAACTGCCCCACCTTCAAAACTGGATTAGCTGCTTCGTCTGTGACGGTCTGTAAATCAAGTTCAGGAGTGAGAGCTGACAGAGTCTTAATATCATTAAACCCATCCAGCTTAGACCAGTCTGAAAATAGTTTCGAAGCTGAGGCAGGGGGTAAAGCTGGCTTAGTAGCATACACAAAATAGTCTTGGTGATAATAACTAGGTATAGCCTTGATGTTTACGTCCAGTACATTTCCCAAATTATCCAGGGCCCTTAATTTCTTTGATTTATTGCCCTGGATGACCCACTCACGCGGTACCGGGAGTTCCCCTGACAAGGTAGGTTGGGCGAGCTCTGGGTTAGTGGGGGTCAAAAGGACCCATGACTCGTCTGGTCCATAAAGCAAGGGCATAGCCACCTTTCTGAGAGGCGCCTTGTCTAGAGGGGGTGGATTGACATCCGTGATGACCCTGACATTTGAAGTTGTCAATGCCGCCGTAGCAGGCTTAGTAACCACTGATGGTGACAGAGTGGGTGGGTTAGGGATCTTAGATAAAGCAATCGAAGTCATCAGAGGCCGTACCGTAGAACTTGTCGTGGGAGCCCCCAAGTCCATTGTGGGGTTTTCCTGTTGTTGGCCAAAAAATTTAGATAAAGCATCAGTAAGTAGCCCATTAATTTCTTGCGCAGTAACAAATTGGTTAGATGATGAACTTACAGGTGAATCATTAATATCCTGCGCGGCGTCTAAGCCTGAGCCTGACTCTTGCCCTTCCATCTGCGAAATTATTGAAACCTCGTCTTTCTCCTCCTGATCCTCCTGAGAAGACCCCGCCGAAGCTGGGGTACCTTGTTGCCAAGATAAGTCAGGAATAGAGGATGGGATCGCCGCGTCCCTGTGGACATCAGCTACTGTGTGACTCGTTTGAGTCGGACGTGGGTGGTCAGACCCTGGCTGAGCAAACCGCCAAACACCGAGGCCCTGGCCTACACTCTCTTGGGAGTCTGAAACATTCTCAATTATTGAACCCCCTGAACTTTCCAATTCCAGGGTTAAAATATTAATAGGTAAATCCTCTTTAGGGACAGGCACCGCACTGGACCCTTGAGACCTAACACAAACTTTGTCTGGGGTAGAGGTACGATGAGAGGCACTAGAAGCTGGTGAATGTAGGGAGGACTTTCGTTTCTGGGAATCCTTTTTGGAGGATTTATGGCTACGGTGTGACCGAGAACTACTCCTAGATTTGGAGGATTCATCGCCGTGACCACTGGTGGAACTTTCCGTCCTACTCTTCTTACTCGCTGGTGAAGAGGCAAGACTAGAAGACTGGCGTCTGAGAGGTGACCTAGACCGAGATCTCGCCCGAGACGAGGAGGCGGACGCCAGGGGTGTAGGCTTCTCTTGGACGTTTTGGTGTAGTAGCAGAAGATACAGAACCCTGACCAGTCTCCGCCGGCTTATGACTCGTGACTCTAGAGGAACGTTTAGGGGGAGGGTGTTCAAATAGCAATCTATCCCAAAGAGGGACGTTGTCACATTGAAGTGATTTATGCGCAACAATCGTAGTGTAGGCTGCCATCTGTTGCCGTACTTCTCTTAAAGCTACTTCCGCGGTCTTATCATTGTCGCAAAGGACCTTGACAGCTAATTGGGAGCAAAAAGAACAATTACGCATTACCCAGAGACCCCTTGAACGGTCTAGACATTTAACACACCTTATGCAAAGGGTATGCGCAAAAATAGGGATACCGGCACAAGCAGGGGTAGTGCATAAAGCAAAGACTGGGGCTGAGGTAGCCATGACAGAGACTGGTGGGGAAAACTACCGCCGGGTCTGTATTGGTCCGCCGGAGCCCAGCTCTGGAAAAAAAATAAAATTTCCAGGAATTAATGCTCATAAGGTTAACCTAACATGTTCGCATACAAGTGTTAATAACCCACCGGATAACGAGATGTAATGACACAACGATCACAGCTCGCTACGCGGCGGGGTTCAGAATATCTAAACAAATCTTTTTGACGAAAGTGAAGAATACCCTCTGACATAATATAATTGTCCAGCATGGCGATTATAGTCTTTCTGGTGGTGACTGTCTTAAGATTCAATTTTTGGAACAAAAACAACCCCCCATAAAGACGCCGGCCCTTGAAATATTTTAGTAGAATAACACAGGGCAGGCTGACACGAGATCTGATTTCTAACGAATTGTCACAAAAAGATCGCCGTAAGGTTGAAGGCGGCGATACCTAATTGTATCACTAAATTAAGTGGTTAATCGAAATTGAATTTGTAAATTCCTTATTTCCTCCACCTAGGAGCACCCCCCGGGTGTGAAAAAACGATGTTAACCCTAATTGAACCTTCAATCGCCGTAAGTATAAAGGCGGCGATACATATAGCATCACTTAAAATGGATTGGTTAATGAACTAAATGACTTAGTTGTTCATCCCACCCTACCAAGGTACACCCGCCGGGTGAGATGTCAAAAAGTTAACCCCATAAGTTCCTGTCCCCACTTCTTTGTAAAAGATCGCCGGGGAGGAAAGCCCTTAACAACAGCTAGGTTTTTCATGTGGTTTTGTAAAACCTGGTAGAAAAACTACATAACGTATGTTCGCATTAACAACGTTTTATAGATGGGTACAGCCATTTCCGCCGGGAATCAAAGGGTGCCTGAAACCAGGTACCAACAGAGACGCAGTCCTGGAGAGCCACAGACACCTCATCGCCGGGGACACCAGCCTGTGTTAAAACCATGTGTGGCCCAACATGGCTCTCGTCCGCGTTTTTTTCATGGTGAAACCGAGAAAAAACCCGCCGGAAGGAAACCCACCCCGATCAGACACCATCTGAACGTACAACGGACACGAAGGAAGCCACGCACGACTAACCTAAGTCCACACAATAATCCGTGGAATTAGCCAATACACAACTAAACCAGGAAACAAACATAGTCCGAGGAATTAGCCAATACACAACTAAAACCCGGATACACATGACACAGTATGGCATATTTATCAATAATAAACAATAACACTTGTACATGTGGCAAAGCTACGAGCGGCTGGCTAGGCCTAAGTAGACGGCATAATAAAAGTTGAAATATACACCAAACACTGGAAATATCACAACAGGAACCACCGCCAACACACCACTGTAGCAAATACTTCCGGCAAAGGGAAGACTGACACGGGACCCAGAAAAAACTTCACTAAGTGAAGAAAAATACAAAGGGAACGTCAGTAAGCAAAGCATACCTCATCAGAAAGATAAAAGGCAGCAATAACTAACGCGTAATGAAAGCCGCCTGCAACACAAGCTAACTAACTGTGAAAAAGTTCACATGTCCACAACAGGACCACGAGGGAACATCCGAAATAGATGCCCCAAACACACGACCCAAAATACACTGCATTGCGGGCAACCAGCCCAGGACACTCCTGCTACACATATCCTAACCTTACTCGATACATCCCGGAGTAAACAAATGAGAAAAAACTCACTAGGGACGCAGCAAATGCGGAATCAGCGGACCGTGGGGAGACACGTCCGGGCAGGCTGAGCGCAGAGCAGAGAAGGAGGAATGACGCCTGAATCAGCGTCTGGTCAGAAATCCACACAAGTACATCCACGATATGATGGAAAGCTTATTAGATAGTTATTCTTATTTTCTTTTTATTTTTTACGAAGTTTTTTCGTAGTGAGAACCCAATTCATAATGACTGAAGCCATGAGTGAGGTCGCGTGCGCTCATGATGAAGGCTCCTCAGTTTTTAAATGCTCTGCGCGGTAGATTCAAACTACGGCGTTTTAGTGTTTGAAGAGGATGCCTTATGTAATAGGCATGTTCGTGAATGATGGAGGGGCCACTAATAAATACGCGGAATATAGGCTACGTGGTGGTAGCCAAGAGCGAGAGGGCAGCGCACACTAGGACAGCTGGCTCGTACGATAATTTAAGTGTCTTCATTATTATTTTCCCATTAACATTCTCCCACTAAAACATGATTGCCTGAACAGTATAAACTTCCTTTAAATGTAGTCACCACAACATACCCCGGGTACATGCAGTATGATTTTACTGTAGGTACTGCACAATCGAAAAAAGAACAAGAAAACAAAGATACTTTGAAATATGGCAACACCGTTAAGCCACTCGGGAACACGGACACACACGAACCCCGTTATTATGACTGACATATTCTTTAATTTGTTTTCTTTTTCACCACTATCATGAGTACCTAAAAAATTTCCAGCTTTTGTCTGGTTTAATTATTAAAACTTTCACCAGCATACAATAATAGACCTGGGTAATATATTAAATGCTCTATAAGAGAGTTCGCTATGACAACTGTGCTTTCGTCTGCGTGGAAAGCATGGCCGCAGCCGCTATGCCCTGACATTTACACCGAATCACAATTCTATTTCGATGTAATTGAAATACTTTGATGATAAAAACTATCCCAACCAACATAACCAAACCTAATTCAAGACATACAGTAAACATACATCGACATATACTTGTACTTGGGCGTGAATATAGTAGAAGTATAGCGGCTGCAGGGCATGAGCTTTCTTCGTCTGCATATTTATATCGAATATAATTATAAAATTAATTACTTGATTGATTTTTTTTCATATTCTACTTGTTCTTAATATAAGGTTTTCTTGAATTTCTAGCCATAAAATATGCAAAGCTTCTACCAGTATGAGTTAATAATGGAAAAACAAAGTGGAATGACATACTCCCTATGTTGTCGTCAACATCTACATCCCATGCGTGACGTCACGATTTTACAAGACTAAACATTTTTGGCGAGCTACCAGAAATTTGAGTATCTGGTGGGTCTACTTGTTAGTGTATATACAGTATACTTTAGATATGTCGGCCCTCAATGCCTACAACATCTACCGTCTGTGGACTCCCGGAGCCAAGAATTACAAGTCCCTGCGGAAGTTCCACAAGCAGGTGATACTTGAGCTCCTGGCTAAATATGCGGAACCTGGGAGACCACTACAAGGACCAGGCCAGCTGAACCGCACGGGGTGTGCCGACTTCTTCAGGAAGCACCAGCTCCACCCCCTTCCTTTCAAAGCACCAGGTAGTACAGAACTTTAGGAGTCAGAAGAGGTGCCATGTGTGAAGCCACACAACTCGCAGACCCCACAAAGTGAGCAAATCCACATGGGAATGCCTCGAGTGTGAAGTGGCACTGTGCGCTGGACGGTGCTTCAACGACTTTCACACTCTAGTGCAATATTGAAGTGCCCGTGACACTCTAAAATGTAGGCTAATAGTAATAATAAAACTAAGTATAAGTGAAAGAGACACACATAAGTAATAATAAGTGCCTTTATAACAATATGAACAAGTGAAAGTGACACTAAAATATATATTATAGCTTACCTCTAACAATAAATAAGTGAAAATGACACTATCAATTATCCTAGTCCAGTGAAAGTGACACTATAATAATAATAAAACTAAGTATAAGTGAAAGAGACACACATAAGTAATAATAAGTGCCTTTATAACAATATGAACAAGTGAAAGTGACACTATACTGTATATATTATTAGCTTACCTAACAATACATAAAAGTGAAAATGACACTATCAATTACCATAGTCCAGTATAAATAATAATAACTACTATAATAATAACAATAAAACTAAGTATAAGTGACAGACACACAAATAACTTTATTGAGTGAAAATAACATAATAACTATAATAAATGGCATAATAAACAATAAAAACTCTTAAATCGCTTCCCGGCATAATTGCGGGTAGGGCGACGAGTGCAACAAGGCGTCGTAGCCGGGGGCCGCGGTTGAGTGTTCGGACGCGCCGAGGTAAATACGCGGAAAAAGTTACCTCCACTTACATAGCCATAACTCCGGAACCAGTTGAGCTAAAGAGCTCTACTCAATGTCAGTCTACGCAGCAAGGTAAGGCGCACATTTTGATGTTTGTTTCATTATTGTAGCTCTTATATTAACCCTCCAGCCCCGGCTACGCATTACATAAATATTCCCCGAAACCCGGGTGTTTTGGCCGAAAAACGTCTAGGCTAGGCTACCGTATATTTGTTATTCTGACTGCTTCCCGCATTCCCAAGCGTAGCTGTGTTATTTACCTGTAGAATGGCGTTAAGTAGAGCTCTCTAAGTCAACTGGTTGAGTTGTGATGATGATTTCATTGGAGATAACTTTATGGCAAAAACAGCCACTTTACACTACTTTTCGATACTTAACAACAACATACAGGCACACACGAACAAGCGACGCTCTCCTTCTTGTGGCCGGAGATGCGGGGCGTCGGTCCAGCCGGCTGTTGTTTACATGCGTCGGACCGACGCCTCGCACACCAAGCTCACAGGCTTTGAGCTCATGGGTGTTTAACCCTTAAAAAGCGGCTCACCACATAAGTCGAGTTGAAAAAACTGGCAAAAAACGGGTGAAAAAAGGGTGGAAATCGAGTGAAAATGGGTGGGATAGTAATGATCCATACGTCCGACATCTGTGGCCTCCTGGCCCACACTAACTCCAGTTCCCCCACCGCGCGTGAGGATGACAGTGTAACCAATAGTTCGCTAAAAGTGAGCAAGGTAGCAAAATCAGCTAAACTTCCATCTTCGAGGCAACACTGTCAGTGCTCCACGAGTGCTACGTAGCTGTATGTGGCGTCATTGTGTAGCGATTTCCACCTAGTTTTCGGCGCAATACAGTTCCTTTCATACTGATGGTTGATATAGCAGTCAGAACGGCCCAGAAAGGCCCAAAACGGCCACAGAGCACCCGCTAAAGAAGGGTTAAGAGCCCTTCCGGGCAGCTCGTGTATGCTTTTTTATGGGCGTTCAAGAGCCCTTCCGGGAACCGAGGGTTAAGGGAGATAGGCCTTTGTTTACAAGAGTAATTTTTCAGCCAGATCGCCCGGATACGAGCTCCGTCATTTAGAAAGACAGTCCGGGCCGGAAGGGCTAACTAGTGTCAACACCATCCTAAATTGGTGTCAATGTCTTTCTAACAAATTAGTGAGAAGCTATATTGAAAAAAAAATCTAGGCATTAACCCTTTCGCGCACTGCAGGACGCAATTCCGTCCTTACAGGGATACTTTAAACCTTTGTTACCATCAGGGGTGTTTAGAAACCTTTAGTTTAATTAGGGTACCGTACTTAAACTTCTGCAGTTGCCTTTGAGCTAGTTGTGGGCAGAAAAATAATTTTGGAGAGGTACCGGTAATTATGAGATTAAGAAAATTCTATTTATGAATACTAAAGAGCAACCCCCAGACCTGAAAGGGTAAATAATCAAATTCATATAAAAGGCTTAATAATTTCATGGATGAAATATCGGGTAAGATAACATGTGATAGGCAAGTTTCCAAATCAGCTACACGAGTAGGTTAACCCTTCCTGCCCGGGTAGCATTTTAAAATGCCGCAAATTGTGAAAGCCAGGAGCCCGGGTGGCATTATAATATCCGTATGCTTAAAAGCGTCCTAAGCATGCTTTGAAAGCCGCGCGGCGAAACTTTTGTAAACAAGGTCGATCGTAGCGCCGGCAAGCCTCAACAAGAAGAAGTCCGACCTTGTCCGCCATTGACAGTTATAGCGAAAATTAGTCTTCCAAAGTGTCCGATATGGCTAAATTATGTGCAAAACACTCTCCACGGAAGTCGTCATCACACCTGAACCAGTTAACCTAGAGAGCTCTACTTAATGCCAGTCTACAGATACAAGTAAGGGCTACATTTTGAGATTTGTGTGAATTCTCTAGCTATTAAATTTAAAAAAATAGGCCTATGTTTACATACAACATTTTTTGGCCAGATCGCCCGGGTAAGACTATTAACATTTAGAAATGCTGCCCGGGCAAGAAGGGTTAAGTAGAACTAAAACATAGTTAGGTACCGGGTATAACCCAATCTAATGAATAAATAAATAAATAAATCTAATGAATAAATAAATAAATAAATAAATATGGATGATCCAAGTAGCTTTGTACTGTACTGTATCACCTGGAATTGTGATGCAATATTATCAAGTCAGAACAATTAACTATTTACTCTTTCATAATAAATTAAAGTATGGGAAACTTTAACTGGATATACCCGGTAGTGAATTGTAGCCATTCTATAATTCAGTTTATAGGAGTGCACTTTGACAACTACTATTGAGAAACATGATGTAATGGGTTATGAGACATGGATTAAGTCAGGACAGTTCACATTTATTATAACTTAAATGCTCTCATGGTGAATCAATTGTATGAATTTAAAGTAGGCTAGGTTTTTCTACACAATAATTACACTACCATATTTTGACTTATAAAGGAGAAAAGGATTATCAGTAGGCTACCTTAAGGTACTGGTAACAAAATATAACAAATTATTAGATTAAAGTAGATAAATATATCGCCAAGAAGGATTGATTAACCCTCTCACCACGGAAGGGCTCTTGAACGCCCATAAAAAAGCATATAACAGGTACCCGGATGGTCTCTTGAACGCCCAGTGGTTGAAAGCCTGTGAGCTTCGTGTGCGAGGCGTCGGTCCGACGCATGTAAACAACAGCCGGCTGGACCGTCGCCCCGCATCTCCGGCCACAAGAAGGAGAGCGTCGCTTGTTCGTGTGTGCCTGTATGTTGTTGTTAAGTATCGAAAAGTGGTGTAAAGTGGCTGTTTTGGCCATAAAGTTATCTCCAATGAAATCATCATCACAGCTCAACCAGTTGACTTAGAGAGCTCTACTTAATGCCATTCTACAGGTAAATAACATAGCTACGCTTGGGGATGCACGGGAATGCGGGAAGCAGTCTGATTAACGAATATACGGTAGCCTAGCCTAGACGTTTTTCGGCCAAAACACCCGGGTTTCGAGGAATATATATATAATACATAGCCGGGGCTGGAGGGTTAATGACAGCTTCAATTACATCTGGTGGATCAAATTAAAGGAGGGAGGAATTCTAGGTTACCTAAACATCAGGTAAGGTGTAATGGATCATGCTCACAATGGGAGGGATTGTAGGTTATTGGCAGCTATAACAATTAGATAAAGGGTAAGTGTGGATCAATAGCCTTCTGCAAATCCCCCTATTCTGGTGTACTGTACTTTTATTGCCACTCACCATTGACAAAGTGATTGTGTAGTGAATTACTGGAGCCATAGCGTGCCTTGATGCCCTCGTAAGCCGAGAAGTAGAGAGCATGAGCCGGTCCAGCTCCCAATATTACGGCATTGACTCCCCCAAGCGGCCGCATGATTCCCTCGGCATTCACCATCTTCGTAAGGCCCTCGCGAATGGATCGGTAAGCTGCCTCGGGAGATGGTGCTAAACACTGCATTCTTGTCTGAAACAAATGTTAATTTATTAATAACTTAAGACGACTTGTGTGGCACTATTAGAAACAATTTATTAGGGACAATAGGTAAGTATAGACTCGTAACAATATTCTCAATATCGTCCCCATGGAGGATTTGCGATAACAACAACTTTAAAAAACCGCGATATGACCTATTAAAACCAGAGTCCCGCGCATAAACAAACGTAATTTCGTTGACTTTCCTCGGAAAGGGCTGCGTTGGCGGCTTTGTTTGTTACGCTCGCGGTAATGTTCCTGTCTAATTTGACTGCTTTTTTCGTAATTATCGCCAGCTGTTATTTGCCCCCTGCTGGTAATATGTATGATAATATGTCATGGGGGATGAGGGGAGCCCATTATTGTATCCCACGGCTATTATGGGTAAGCTAATGCAAATCCTCCATTAACTGAATTACTGTACTGTATAAACCCAAAAATAAATAAATTCCTTGGTAAATAAGCCGGCATAACTGATCTTAAGTGTTACTGTAATATATATACCGTATATGATGATGACAATAAGTCATGGGGGGTGAGGCCCAGCCCCCCCTCAACCAATTAGGCCTATTGTATCCCATGGCCTGTGACAAAAAATAATTTACACAACACCTGGCCGTGGGATAAAATAATGAGTTGAGGTGGGCAAAGTCAAACGAAAATAGAGATTATTATTTGTACCGTACTCTTTATTATTGCCCATATCAAAATAAAATTATGATTTATATTTCAAATTATACCTCTGAAAGTGATAAAATGGCCAAAACAATGCTATTTCCTGTTCTTGTATTCCTTCTGATATTCATTCGTCTTAAAAAAAATTGCTCTACTTTGACACCCTGCCCCCCTCACCCACCATGACTTACGGTAGTGTCCTCATCATATATATTACCAGAAGGGCAAATAACAGCAGTTAAATTAGACGCGAATGTAACTGCGAGCGTGTGACTATGTAAACAAAGCGGACAGTACGCCCGCTAACACAACTCTAACCAAGAACTGTAAACCATAAAGACACTTTATATTAAATCATACAATTACGAAATGTCTTACTGAAAGCCTGATTACAACCCCTTTTTAACACAACCACTGCGGCAAATTCGGCAATTGTCATATGACAATGGTTTGGTCTGCACTGTACCATACGGGGGGGACTAAAAGTTACCTTCATTCCCTGCACCTTTTTCATGTATAAACAAGAGCTAGGACGTATTTCAATTATATATCCCTAAAAGTAGAGTAATAGACTTTTCCAATGACTTAGTCTTAATGACACCTGAATCGTGTCTGTACGGCCACTGGTGGGTAGAATGTAGAGTTCGGGCGTACCGCCCACCTTCTTAACACTGCGTGGAGCGGCGGCGGACGCTTGCCATCATGTTCCTGTCTATATTGACTGCCATTGGATACAATAATATGTTGAGCTCCCCCTCACGACTTATTGTCATCACCATATATATCAGGTTGTCAAACTAAAGCCGAGTTCATTCCTTTTAGTCCTTATATATGTTTATGTAAGGCTAAAATTAAGGTTTATAATACTATTTATGTCTTTAGAAGTGATAAAATGGCCAAAACAAAGCTATTATCGCCTTAATTTTCCTGTATTCCTTTTCATATTCAGTCAAGTATTCAAAAAAAATTGCTCCGTTTGACACCCTGATATATATTGCCAGCAGGGGGCAAATAACCAAAAAAATCACCGTCAAAATAGACGCGAACTTACCTTACCTTTGGATGTGTTCGCCGCTCCTCTAGCGGCACCAAGGAGCGCGACGCCCCTCGTTATGGGTGGTGATTTGGTGCAGTAGACTGTTTGAAGCGACAGCTCGCTCCCTTGCGAGGATGGGCTCGTCTGGCACTTTTTGCAGTTCGACATCTAGGGCTCTCTTGAAGTTGTCTAACGAGATGTCCCTCATGTCTCTTACTCGCCGTGGTAGTTTGTTGAAGAGACGTGGGCCTCTGTGTGATAACCAGCCCTCTCGCAGAGAGCCCATAGCACCCCTGTTATTCATCCGGGGGATTTCGCATTCCCAGCCTCTCCTATCACCGCGGTGATCGACCTATGTAGGCCTAAACATGACGACCGTACGCCCGGACACTACATCCATCCCCCACTGGTTGCCGAGCAACGATATTGCAAAGGTAAGGCTAAATCGGTAAAAATTAGCTGTTTTCGCGATTACCAAGTCTACAGGGGAGATAGAGATGTCTCATAGCGACCTCAGTATACACCCAGACACGACGGGCTATGGATGGAAAGGTCCCGCTATGCTTAGACTCGCTTGCCTGCCTCCCAGGCCTTGTACTACGTGGATTTACGGCAATTGTCATATGACAATTGCAGCAGTCATGTCCGTATTTTTTTATATACCGGTAGTATGCCCGCAGTCATTGAGTTAATATAAATATATAAGATAATTATAGGGAATAGGCTCGCCGCCTTATTATACATAATTTATTAGGGACAATGTTGGTCTATGGAATCCTTATAGCCTACTGTACTTATGTATAATCCACTGTGATCACATTTATAAAACTCAATAGGCTATTAACCCGGGAACTGCGGGAAGACTCTTAAGAGTTCCCCCGGCGGACTGCGGGAAGACTCTTAAGAGTCAGGGAAAAAAAAAAAATCAATTTAAAACACCGATTTTTTTTTTTTTTTTTTGCCCCTGGGCCATGCAAAATATCACTCCTCTACCTCCCCTCCTTCAGTTATCACCTATTTTCCCTGTTATTCCCTTATTCTGTGGTATATTTTCGTGCTAACATTAGCGAGTTGCAAGCAGGGCATTGTCATCACTGTTAGCAAGCGAGTGCAAGAGAGAGAGAGTATCGATCGACAGTGTCCCTCCATACTTGGGGAAAAGTGGCGGGAAAGGAGGTTGCCTCAGCCATACATTATGTAACTCCTGGCCTGTATCGCCGATTTTGACCATCCAAACGCTGTTTCCACTTGTTTTATTGTTGTAACAGGTTAATACCTTTATAATCAACCTATAATAGGCGTATATGGAGAAGTATTAATGCTATTTATGGTAAAATAAATATTTTAGTGATGGAAACAGCTCAAATACATGCGCACAGGCAGAGGTGTCTCATACCCCCCATGCGCACTTCAGAGGTTAATAGAAAAAACGCCTAGTCTAATCACTCAGAGCTCTTTCGGACATCCTCACTCAGGCTCACTGTTTACAGTGAGTAGTGTAGTGTAGTGTCCAGTCGTCACGTTTACATGGGTTGACCGTTGATCACCGCGGTTAAGTTTGCGTCTATTTGCCCCCTGCTGGCAATATATATGATGATGACAATATGTCATGGGGGTGAGGGGGGGGGGGGGGGGGCAAAGCCCCCTCAACATATTATTGTATCACGGCAGTCAAAATAGACGGGAACATGATGGCAATCGTCCGCTGCCGCTCCACGTAGCGTAAACGGTAAATTTCTATAATTGCACCTATACGAGCTAAAAAATATATTATCGTATTTAATAGGAAGGTACGACGAGGTAAGTGATGTTGTATAGGTGGCAATATGCGGAAATGGATTATAAGGGCATTCCACCCCCTCTGACAAAAGTCTATCAATCTAGATGTGACACGTTTTTTACATTGTTTCAGAGAGACATTAACCTAACGTAAGGGGGTAAATTATGTATATATTTATTTAACAAGTCATTAGAAACAGGTTTAGTTCCAGAAGCTTGGAAGCTTGCAAATGTAGTTCCGATCTTCAAAAAAGGTGATAAATCGATAGCATCCAATTACCGTCCCATTAGTCTCACATCAATCATAGGAAAGTTGCTAGAGTCTATTATTGCTAGGAAAATTAGAAGCCACTTAGAAAAATTTAACTTAATAAACTCTTCTCAGCATGGATTCACTCAGGGACGTTCTTGCCTTACTAATTTGCTTAGCTTTTTCTCAGAGGTATATGAAGCAGTAGATAGTGACAAGTCATATGATATTATTTATTTAGATTTCAGTAAAGCTTTCGACAGAGTCCCTCATGAGAGATTGATGAGAAAGGTTGAGGCACATGGAATAGGAGGATCGTTGTTGGGATGGATTAGGTCATGGCTAATTGGTAGGAAACAGAGAGTCAGCATAAATGGTACCAAGTCAGAGTGGGGAGCAGTCAAAAGTGGTGTCCCCCAGGGATCAGTATTAGGTCCCCTGTTGTTTCTTATATACATAAATGACCTAGATTTAGGTATAACTAGTAGGATAAGTAAATTCGCAGACGATACTAAAATAGGGAGATCAATTGATTCAGATAGCGATATAGAGTGCCTCCAAAGGGATCTAGATACCTTACATGAATGGTCAGTAAATTGGCAGATGAAGTTTAACATTGACAAATGCAAGGTATTAAAGATAGGGAAGATGCAAACAAATGTTAAATATAAACTAGCTAATTTAGAATTAGAAAATTCAGACTGCGAGAAAGATCTAGGTGTGTTTGTTAGCAATGATTTGAAACCTAGAAAACAGTGTATATGCGTTCGTAATAAGGCAAACAGGATTCTCGGGTTCATCTCTAGGAGTGTGAGTAACAGAACTGCTGATGTTATCTTAAAACTTTACTTGTCATTAGTGAGACCCCATATGGATTATGCTGTCCAATTTTTGTGTCCTTATTACAGAATGGACATAGATCCATTGGAGAGAGTACAGCGTAGAATGACAAAAATGATCCATAATATTAGAAATCTTCCGTATGAAGAAAGGTTGAAGAAATTAGGTTTACATTCGTTAGAGAGATGCAGAGTTAGAGGGGATATGATAGAGGTGTTCAAGTGGGTTAGTGGGATTAACAAAGGGGACATGACAAATGTACTAAAGCTCAGTGATAGCGAAAGAACTCGTACCAATGGTTTCAAATTAGATAAATTTTGTTTCAGAAAAGATATAGGCAAATATTGGTTTGGTAACAGAGTTGTAGATGGGTGGAATGGACTACCAAGTGCTATAGTGGGATCTAAAACAGTAGGGAGCTTTAAGATAAAATTGGATAATCATATGGACGAGAAGGGTTGGGTGTGAAGGGGGATCAGCCGGGTTGGGCCAATCAGCGCTCTGCAGACCCCCATAATCCTGCGTTAATCTCTAACCGTTTTGGTAAGATGATACTCAGGGTATTAGAGTGTTGAGCCTATATTAGCTTTGTAATTGAATTGGGGTTGTGTGGGACAGGGATCTGCCTTGCTTGGGCCAATCGGCTTTCTGCAGACTCCCATTTTCTTATGTAAAAGGGGGGGGGGGGGGGCTTATAATCCATTTCCGCATATTCCCACCTATACCACATCACTTACCTCATCATACCTTCCTGTTAAATACAATAATAATTTGTTTAGCTCGTATAGGTGCAATTATAGACCTATACCGCGTAAACAAGGCGGGCGATACGCCCGAACTCTACTTTCTTGCCCAAACGCCTTCTTTATGCAGTATAATCGATATTTACCCCTTGCTGGCAACATAGCCTAGATGATGATTTAATAAGTCATGGCCTCATGGGGCCTGGGGGGGGGGGGGGGGCTTTCATCTTTTATCCCATTCCCACATTGGAATTATAACTACAGTAGGCCTAATAATGAAAACACCCATTTCTCAAAATGTGGAGGAAAAAACATGAAAAATAATGGTGCGAGCCTATTACCATATAGGCTAGGCTATAGGCTAGCCTAATTATAATTATCAAATCTAGGCTATATTAAACATAAGAATATTATAAATAGCATAGTCAACAAATACAGTTGAAAAATAGACTATAGGCCTACTATAGTCAAAGTCACGGGAGAAAAGAAATTCCCGTTTGGCAACCGTCTTCCAACTTGTTCGAGCTAGTGCATTCCTGTAGTGAATAGCTAAATGATATACAATGATGCTAAAGACAACCGACTTCAGTATAAAACAGTAAAATAAATTGTATTTACCTTTTTTTAAACACAAACCTAAATTAAAGTTATTAAACAAGTATTAGCAGTCAGCTGATGAAATACACTGTTGTAGCCGAGCGTAAGGAACGAAACGGTTGTGGAGTAAAGGGGAGGAAAGAGGAGGATGTTAGATAATATACCATATATCTCCTAATCTCCCATATAAAGCAATGTTGGAAAATATCAAGGAAACAGGCCACAAATTTTCCTGGAAATTTGGAAGTCACCCATCGAATGAACATAACCTATACATCATATTAATATATGTTTCAACTTTCGGAAAAACCGTTTTCCCCATTATCCAACAATCTTAAGATACGGCCCCCGATAGTGGGGACGGCTATGAAGTACAGTACAGGGAAATTGAGGGGTAAAAGACGAAAATAAGGGGTAATATTAGCCTAACCTAACAACCTTACCTAACCTAGTATATTAGGTGGGGGCTGCTGCCTCCACACCCCCGCTGGTTTGGTATGTAATTAATAAAAGGTTGACAGTCGCCAAAAAAAAATTGCGTAATTGTTTAATCGAAGTCCTCTTTTTCTAGTTATTAAAAACGTATTCTATGGTGTATTATATGATATATAGAAGCAATAGAACTGTTCAAATGACCTGGGAAGTGTATATTAAACCAAATACAAAACTTTGAATAATGAGATAAGAGATGTGTTTTGTATCACTTTTCAACCCAAGACCAGCGGGGGTCTGGGGGCAGTAGCCCCCAGGATGCCCAGGTTACCTTAGCTTAGGTTAACCGTTAATGACCAGCTATGTAAATACAGTAGTGAACATTTGGTTTAGTCTGTGCTCAAAAATCCATTTTCTTTAGGAGGCCATAGGCTACACTTAACAATTACCACTTTTTCAAAGTAATTGAAAACGTTTTTTCCGAAAGTTGAAACATAGGCCTATATTAATATGATGTAGGCCTATAGGCTAGGTTATGTTCATTTAATGGGTGACTTCCAAATTTCCAGGAAAATTCGTGGCCGGTTTCCTTGATAAATACCGCAATGTTATGTCACATGTGTATAGGTTTGTAGGACTAGGCACATGTGAACAATGAGCACACTGAATGTAGGTATAAACATAAGACCATAAGAAAATGGGAGTCTGCAGAAAGCCGATTGGCCTAAGCAAGGCAGATCCCTGTCCCACACAACCCCAATTCAATTACAAAGCCCAATTATAGGCTCAACACTCTAATACCCTGAGGATCATCTTACCAAAACGGTTAGAGATTAACGCAGGATTATGGGGGTCTGCAGAGCGCTGATTGGCCCAACCCGGCTGATCCCCCTTCACACCCAACCCTTCTCGTCCATATGCTTATCCAATTTTATCTTAAAGCTCCCTACAGTTTTAGATCCCACTATAGCACTTGGTAGTCCATTCCACCCATCTACAACTCTGTTACCAAACCAATATTTGCCTATATCTTTTCTGAAACGAAATTTATCTAATTTGAAACCATTGGTACGAGTTCTTTCGCTATCACTGAGCTTTAGTACATTTGTCATGTCCCCTTTGTTAATCCCACTAACCCACTTGAACACCTCTATCATATCCCCTCTAACTCTGCGTCTCTCTAACGAATGTAAACCTAATTTCTTCAACCTTTCTTCATACGAAAGATTTCTAATATTATGGATCATTTTTGTCATTCTACGCTGTACTCTCTCCAATGAATCTATGTCCATTCTGTAATAAGGACACCAAAATTGGACAGCATAATCTATATAGGCCTAGGGTCTCACTAATGACAAGTAAAGTTTTAAGATAACATCAGCAGTTCTGTTACTCACACTCCTAGAGATGAACCCGAGAATCCTGTTTGCCTTATTACGAACGCTTATACACTGTTTTCTAGGCTTCAAATCATTGCTAACAAACACACCTAGATCTTTCTCACAGTCTGAATTTTCTAATTCTAAATTAGCTAGTTTATATTTAACATTTGTTTGCATCTTCCCTATCTTTAATACCTTGCATTTGTCAATGTTAAACTTCATCTGCCAATTTACTGACCATTCATGTAAGGTATCTAGATCCCTTTGGAGGCACTCTATATCGCTATCTGAATCAATTGATCTCTCTCTAAGGAACATTATTGTAGAGAATATACAAAAATAATGTAATGGGAGGGAAAGGGGAGGAAGATATCCTGTGTGTGGAACGGTCTTTAAACGTGTTTGAATTCCTTGGCCTCCCTAAACATTATTTTCGTATATTCTTTACAACAATCTTCTTTACACCTACGTTCAAGATACTCATTGTTCACATGTGCCTAGTGCTGCAAACCTATACTGTACACATGTGATATAATAAAAATGCTTTATATGGGAGATATATGGCATATTATCTAACATCCTCCTCTTTCCTCCCCTTACCCACCACCGTTCCGTTCCTTACGCTCGGCCACAACAGTGTATTTCATCAGCGGACTGCTAATACTTGTGATTAGCCTAGAAAAAGGTAAATACAGTAAAATTTATTTTACTGTTTTATACTGAAGTCGGTTGTCTTTAGCATCATTGTATATCATTTAGCTATTCACTACAGGAATGCACTAGCTCAAACAAGTTGGAAGACAGTTGCCAAACGGGAATTTCTTTTCTCCCGTGACTTTGACTAGGCTTATAGGCTAGGCCTTTAATAAAATATAAATAAATTAAAGACGTTTTGATCATTCGACAGTAGGATACCGTCGAACCGTCCAATTAGCGCCGGTGAACTGGCACAGTCGTAACGTCCTGTATTCATAGCCTAATGAGTGGGAGTTGACTGTTGAAGCCTTGAAGAAGTTGATGGGCTTGGTAAATATGTTTGGAGATGAGTGTGTGAAATGGAACCTGAAGGTCAATGAGATAGAGTAAGGTAGGCTAATGTTCTTTGAGAGGGATGCATTTACAGAAGTAATATAGGCCTAGGCTAGCCTATACTGTTAATACAGAGTGTGAGTGAGCCTGTGATTCTGTGGGCAGGGTGTCAATCCACAAAATATGAATTGTGTTATCATTATGGTTTATTATTTTGTTATCATTATAGCGCGGCGAAGGCGTGAGCTCTAGGGGGGGTCCGAGGGCATGCCCCCCAGATTTTTTTTTTTAGAATTTAGGTGTCTAAAACAGTATTTCCTGCAATAAAAAAAACAATCAAGATGGAAAATATGGAGACCAAAATTGTGTCAATTTAGCCTAGGCTAGCCTACTTTTTTTTTTTTTTTCTTTTTTTTTGGGGGGGGGGAGTTTCTGTTATCATTATACAAAAAGTTCATTGCGTTATCACTCAAAAAAACAGCGTCGTTTGACACCCTGTCTGTTGGTAGGCCTATCCAGATGTTTCGCCACCTGGAGGGTTTGCGCAAATTGATTCCATCATTCGCTACTCGCGAGGTTTCGCCACATAGCCTATAAATACTGTATTACTGGTTCGCTTAGCTTCGCTAGCCTACCAAGACAGTAACCAAGTATTCTCGCAACTTTTATTCGTCAATGTTGTAACCTAGCCTATTCTTTCTTTGAATGCTTCAATATGGTGCAAAGCCCACAAACTTGTATTAGGTGCAAACAATGACAGCTGGCGAACCTGTAAGGGGCAAAACCTCTGGATACCATCCTGTGGACTGGTGCTCAACAGCAAATTTACCAAAATTCACTAGTGACTAAGCTATTGACTAGCCTAGCCCACTTTAGCACCTAGGCCTATTTAGGCTATCCCAATCATATACATGGCCGTATTATTCTCATGTAGGCTAATTGCCATGCCTAAGGAACCAAATTACAAAACAAGTCAGATATAGGCCTATTGATAAAATGTAGGCTAATTTTCCAGCTCAAAACCCAAATCGTTGACAAGCACCCACTGGCCCAGAACCATAACCCAAAATTGTTAAGCCAAATGTTAACCTCTGAGGTTATAGTTTATGTGATCCGCAAGCCACATAACACTGTCATCATTACTGTCATGCTGTCTGCCACTCACTCAACTCACCTTGACTGAATCAATTGGAAACATTAAGCAATGTTCCATAATTCCAGCCAGGGCCCCGGCAGTCATATGCACCTCTACACTTCCGCTCGGTAGCTTCTCATAGTCGTCAAACTCCATCTTTAAGCCTTCTACACTATCGGCCCTTATACTATCGGTGGAGGGTTGGTTAGTCGTTCGTTAGGCGGAAAGAGAAAGTAGAGGAAGGTTGGGTTAGTGATCGAGGGCGAGGTGTTCACAGCAAGGCGGCCAAGAGCACACTGAGCAGTGTTACCAAATCTAGATTGCAGATTCCGCTAGATTACCTATCAAAAGTCGCTAAAATGTCGCTGGATATTATATAATTTACAATATAGCATGTCATGATGGTACACTCTCTAGAAATTCACTAGGGTATGGCCAAAATTCCAAAAAAAATCGCAATATATCGAGTCCCTAGGTGTAAAATTGCGGCCGCTAAATGGGAGTTAAGACTTCTGGATTTAGCGATGAAGTCAATAAATTGGCCACACTGAAGTTGAGCCGCCCCTACGATTCCTGGGAAAATCGAGCACCCATGCCACATCTCATATTTTACAGGTTTTGGAATAGAATGTAGAGCTTGTTACTCAGCGATCATGGCTAAGTGTTTTTCTTAAATTTGCCGATGTATAGCATAAGCCGTATTTAGAGGATTATAGCCCCTTTGCATAAGCCAATGGCTACAATATAGAGGGCGCCAGCCTGTCCTTGCCGCAGTAGTTGGCTTGTCTGTTTTCTGTGTGTATATATGTATATACTTATGAAAGGTTACCAACATTTATAATTGTACAAATCACGATTATACTAGTTTATTAACATATTAAGTAAACCTTAACTAAAAGGAACGCATAATAAAATACAAAGATTAACAAACATACACAGCCCTCCCGCCATCTACATTCACTTCCACCGCTCTAAAATGCATTGAAATCTGAAACTTCTTTTGATTTACCAGAATGTCCCAATTGACCAATTCCTTCAATATGACGAGAGTACGTTAATGTATGTGCATCTATATATGTGTGGTGGTTTTGTGTTTGTTTTATTTCATATTATTTTGCTAAATATTCAATGCGCTATTCCACATAGCCTATAGTGATTTTGATAAGTTAATTTGTCATTATAGGCTATTTGTTCGGGGACTGTTTTGGTTTGTTTGTTTTGCAAGTTTTAAATTTTAATTATTGTTGGATTGTAGGCCTATAAGGGGAAGTATGCAATTACTGCAGTCCCATATAGCCTATATGTTTAAAGAAATATCCAATAAATATAAAAATATATATGTTTCAATAATTTCAATTATATAGGCCTACCAAGTATTTCATTACAGTAGTATAGTATAATATGAACTACTGGAATCCCTATAGGCCATAAGAAATCCATTTAGTAATTTAATTCTTGAAAACCAAGAGTGTTTACAATAATGCTTTGGTTTTAAGGGTGAGGTAGTGGTTTTTCTGTTTCTGGACCCCCTTCTCCCTCATGTTTAGCATATTAGTTTTGAGATTATAATACGTTTTTTCCGTTAGTTTGGCGATTTTAAGACCTTTCGCCCAATTTCTTTGTCTATATTAATATATAAATGTATAGCCCCCAAAACAAGCACTACCCCCTTAATTTTGTATGCCCGGATTTGTATTGCTTATAGTAAACTATATAACCCATACTGTAGCCTACCAGTGATGTTCTTTTGTATGCCCGGATTTGTATAAGAACATAAGAACATAAGAAAATGGGAGTCTGCAGAAAGCCGATTGGCCTAAGTAAAATACCACAGGAACGAAAAACCTGAGAGCGAAACCTCCAACCCTTAACGAGCCACAGGAACGAAAATCCTGAGAGCGAAACCCCCATCCCCAACGAGATCCCTGGTCCCTTTTCCATTCCCGATTTGGTCTCTCTCTCTCCCAATTCATTCCACATATTATACGTCTCTCAATCACAGTCTTCTAATATACAAACCACAATACTTTACTCACTTATATTCTTGATGTACCACCTAAGTATGTATTTAATTATGTAACCACCATACAGGCTATAATACTTTCATTGTGTAGGTTCGCACCTAAGTATGTATTTAATTATGTAACCACCATACAGGCTATAATACTTTCATTGTGTAGGTTCGAGGCAAACCACAATACTTTACTCACTGATATTCTTGATGTACCACCTAAGTATGTATTTAATTATGTAACCACCATACAGGCTATAATACTTTCCTTGTGTAGGTTCGAGGCGATCTAAGACACCTTAGCTTCCATTTCACACCAAATCAGATCGTGATTACGTCAGCCCTGTATTTAGTTATATAATCATAGTCCCCCCCCCCTATTCTAGCAATTCTATGTCTCTAACCTCCCTTTGTTTTATCCACTAACTATATATATTCCCAACCTTCCTAATACCACCTCCATTTCACTAGACAAAATACCTAGGAGTAATTCCGAGATTAATTATGAAATTACACTAGACAGCCCCATAACTCACTGAGATCCACATTGCTATTTTAATGATGTACCAACTCCCTAATGTTAACATAATTTAGGGAACTTGTAAAAAGAGAAGACACCTATCTTCGTTCCCCCATTTTTTAGCAGTTAGCTATACATAACCTCACGTTGCAGTGTTCGTCTGTCAATTTGTGTCCCTTGCCAGTTCTTGTATTGATTTATACCTGTTGATTTAGATAAGTTAATTACGAGTTATGTAACAACCTTTAACCACGACTCTATACACCCGATAACCCTATGCCAGTTATTGTATTGATTTAGGCCTGTTAATTCGGATAAACTCACTATGACCAATCTGCAGACGATTATCAGGAGAGATGCAGGAAAGCTACCTCGTATCTCTCTCTCCATGACGAGTATATATATAATTATGTACCCCCGTGCTCAGTCGCCCCCCTTGCCTTGTTCTTCTAGTAACTAAGTGTATATATAATATTAACCGGAGTATGCCACCAGCATTGATACGACATAGCGGCACTGTCCTTGTGTCGTATTGTGCCACGTGCATACCAAATCCGGTTTCATCACCTTATTAGGACGACGTACGGCTATAATGTTGTCATTCATGCATGTATTCAATCCTTAGGTTAATTATCTTTTATCCGCCATTGTGTTCCTCTCTTCCATTTACTTTTCCACAATTGTTATACGTCTTCCAATCACCTCCTCCGTATCCACAATCCACACAACTCTGTTTTGCTTCGTGACCCTATGCTCAGTGGTACCCTGTTTTGGGTCATCCTGTCCTCTTATCCTTCACACCCCGCTGCACACACCACCCTACCTGTTCGATCGTAGGGAAATGCCACCCCTATGTCCAGCGCATTAAGGGTCACTGCCCTAGGTCACGAGCGGCGCGGCGCCTAGCCTCAAACCATCCCCTTTACAATTCACAACCCTCCCCCTGTAAAGATGCCATAAGAACGTTATAACATGCCGACTCAGTTCGTTCACTAACCTCAACAAATGGAAGGTAATGACCTATCCTTGTACCCACCTTAACTATATCCTCTAACTCCCTAGCCCCACTCACAACCTGAACCAGAACAATAGCCGGCGCGAGACTAGAACGACCCCCTCTCGTCCCCCCTTAAAAATGTAAATTTCCGCATGACTTGCATTTTCACAAAACCACTATTCTTAACACCCACGAGTGATCCTCGTACATGAAAACTAGATGTAGTGATCAACCCTAACTAGGAAGATACCTCCTGACAACCTGAACTCATATCTCAAACCAATTAACGTAAGAACTCTCGATAACCATATTCAGGGAGCGGCCTGTCCCCCCGACCCCACGGGGACCCCACCGACCCCCGCGGAGAATTACCCTGAGCCGCAAGCCAGCAAATTCTTGCCAGACAACAGGTGAGTTTCCAACAGGTTATGACCTACAAATCTAAATACCTATCCAAATACCATCCTATCCCATCCTTAACCAAAACCAAAATCTTCCTTATCCCATCCTAGATTACGAATAGCATGTCAGCTAGACCAGAGAAGGATATTTAGGTGAATTGATGAATAATACCTCCCAGCCTATTCACGTAGTGCGCCAGTAAAGTAGTCCCTATTAACCTTCACCAAATCCGCCTAAATAACTCTACTATAGTCCTACAGACCCAAACAGGCGGTTATGGGCGCGGTCACCTACCCTTACACTGGTGCCACCTGTCCACTTGACCCTTTCCGTACGACAACCTTTCCAAATTACTCTCGCTACCTCCCCCCCCCCCCCCGTTCAAGGTCAATGTAGGGAGACCGGCTCTCTCTCTATATACTGTATGTGTAAGACTGTGTAGCCCACATGAATGCATAGATTATTATTGCTATAATAAATTATATTACTATTTATCTCTCTCTCACTCACCCTACACACCTCCCCCCCCACACCACACCCCCCCCCCCCACTCTACCCCCCTCCCCCCCCCCCCCCCCACCCCGCATATTACCATTTTATATTTTTACTTTTTTTCCACACCACCCAAGAGGTAAAAGTTTCAGCGCAATTATTTTTAAGAGGTTTCCCCTCTGTACCATCTGTTTTGTCTGACTATGCAAGTGGTGGGGCGATTTGGAGCGGCTTCCATTGTGGATGGTGTCAAAGTCAGGAATGAAATGAAGTGAGAGTATAAATTTCGTGCGCCTGGCACCGCGCCATCACGTGAAATTTGTGATGAGTTTTTTTGGCCGACGTCTGACAACATTGCGGTAGCCATGTTGCCAAGCTGTATACAATGTCAATTGAATTTACTAATAAGCGAATTAATTATAAAAACAATAAAGCTTTTTTGTACCTGTAGAAATAGCCTGAGCATTTCAAACCGACTTAAGGTACTTAATACCGAAAATAATATATTTTCGTTGTTTGGGATTATACATGTGGCACCAATGTAAAGGGAGTAACCGCGGGTAGGACCGCCTGTTAAGATCTGTTTGACTATAGTACCTCATACTAGAGTTAAGATATCCACGATCATAAATCAGATAACAAGTTACTTACCGCCACATTAAAGAGCCCCCTCCCTAACCCCCTAAGTTCACCAGAATAAATTAACTACTTCATAGCATTGACATCCAATACTTCTAGAACATTCCTGAAGCTTCCTTGACCTGCCTATAAATAAGACCCAGAGACAACAGTCGGGCAGTTGAATATTAGAGCCCACACTGCGGTGGCTTTCTAATACCCCCTCCCCCCCTCAAGATTCACGATAGTTCGGCATTCCGTAATCTGTGCAACTCTGTGAGGAAGTGATTTAACCCTTTACGAATGTTTTATTGCGATCGGGACTACCGGCAGTAATATTATATTGGTAGACAACAAATTCATAAATTATTGATTGTTTCATTAACTTCTGATAGTGCACCATCCGCTACTTGAGCTACGAACGATCATAACTCATAACTGATCTAAGGCAGAAAGATCTTGTTATGTTAGAAGGGATTATGTGAGAAACTCTTGAGTGAGGACTCGGCAAGAATAACTCCTTGGCAACAATCGACTATCTTAACCCATCAGCAATTGTTGCCAAAAAGGTGCACAACCGCCCGCAAGAAGCCCATCTGCAAACCTTCTCTACACTGCCGGACAGCTTGGACGGCCCCAGACCTACTGTTAACCCCCAACATCACTAACGCAAGATAACCAGGAAAACTCCATCACAGTGTTACTTTACAGAGTACCAGTGTTACGGTGCTATTAACTATCAACCATCCAGTGTATTCAATTGTGTCTCAACTTTCTCTGATGTTATAACAAGTGATTATGCTAGTACACATTAATATATATCAGTGAAATTTAGCTTAGGCGAACTGACTCCCGTAATTATTCTTGCCATCAGGTTTAACCTGATTCGCCCTCACTGATATTTTCGGTCCGAAGTATCACCTAGACAAGTGAACATCCTAGACCAGTGCAACTAGTTACAGTTATCCCTTTACGTTAGTTCTTGGGCAATAACCACATTACTTATACTTTCATCCTTGATTAAGAGTCATATTACCAGAGAGAGTTAACAAAGCGAAATACCTAACCTGTGTGATTCATGTACCCTACGTATCATAAAGCAATGTGATCAGAAGAATAATGCCTGAACGTTGGAAGTGGGAAGTATTTCTCTATCCAAATCCGCGATAAGTGCTGGGAGATTGTAATAAGTCCAATAACCTACCTGAGTGCTCCAACATCTAATGTTCGTGGAATTCTATTACGTACCTTCTACCTGAGTGCTATTGAGAATAAAGCTGTATTACAAACCATATATCCGAGATTATCTATGTCCTCTGTTGATTCTCTTTATGTATTTTGCAAGAAATCCAATAACCCAGTCTTGCAGAACTCACCTATACCAAGTTAATCCTGTATAAAATCAGGGCATAACATTGGCGGCAGCGGTGGTTCTTGATTCGGATAGAAGATTTCATTGCATTACATTTTTTGAAACAATAGAAGCATGGTAACATCGCAAAAATGGCAGCTCACTATTACACTCACATTCCCAAGTATGATGTAAACACGTATGATATCGCCACTTACTTAGACATAGTAAAGCCAGTGTTAGATTTGGCACTTCAAAATGACCGCGAGAAAATCGCCGTTGCATTATTGCACATTATGCAGTTGGGAAAAGCCGTTTCCCAAATTGCTGAACAGGTAACGCCAAAGCTTACCTGGAACCAGTTTCGATCCCTCATGATCCAGACTTTAGGGCCACTTTTGGGTTCCCTCATCGCCCCCAAAATAATAAAAGTCGATGAGATCAAGTATGAAGGGGATATCAATGTGACCCTCGTACAACTCTACAGATACGTGAGGACCACGTATAGCTCTCAAGATGACGAGCAACAAAATGAACACTTATTCACCGCATTGTTCGACATCCTCCCACCCCACATCACCGCCCATCTCGACCTGTACGGCTCATTCGAAGAACATATGCTCTCCATCAGAGAAATGTGCCAACTCGATCAAGTGGTATATGAAGGACGCCTGGACGTCACCCTAACCAAGGTATGGGGGCACATCAAATCCGCATGTCCCTCGCGAACCCTTGAATACCAAGAACAACAGGTGTTCCTCTCCCTGGTGAACCTCCTTCCGGTAGACATCTACCAACATTTCATGGACCATGGGACAGCGAGTTTCCACCAGAACATCCGAGAAATACGGAAACTTCTACGGACACCCACCACTCCAAACAACTCGCCAACTATGACAAATGAGGAACAACCCTTCACCATTACCAACTCGAGTCCGAGGTCTGTTCACCCACATCCATCCATTCCCTCACATTCCCCCTTAGTAAATGAAGCTCTTGAATTTTGTTCACCCCCAGCCATGTCTAAACACCCTGTGAATCCCCTATCCACCCCTTCAGCCCCTATCCAAGAAAGTAAATGTATTCCTCCACTTAACACTATCATCAATAAGTCCCTCCATTCCCCTAAGGAATCAAACTCCGTGCACCCTTCCAAAATGACTCCCGATGGAAGTTCAACCCCAGTGCACTCTTCCTTGCCTCTATCCTCTCTGACCATCCCTAAATTTTCCCCTGCCCAGCCATCCACCAACGATAATCTTCCATCAATTGTGTTACCCCATAAACCCCCTCCTTTTTCTATGCCTGCCAACAAACCACAGAACGCAGAAATGGTCACCCCCACCGTAACCAATTCTCTTTCAATGTTACCCCTGAAAAATGCTGGTCATAAAATGAGCCCCCTCTCCACTCTCTCACATGCCCCTGTCACCCAAGACCAACGTTCACCCACGTCAATCCCTCAACAACCTGTCACGCCTCTCACTTCCTCAGATTCATCACCTGTCCCCTCCTCAAAACTGTCAACCTCACCCCCCCCCACTATCCTCTCCCCACATGCCCAACCTCGGTGAACCCCTTCAAACACCCGCATCAACCAAGAATTCTACAGCTCCGCCTACCTCCTATTCCCCCCCTCCCTTGTCACCCTCTCCAACATTACCCGAAACGCTCCCGAATCCACCTCCAGTAACATCCCCGCTCGCCAACCTACCTCTGCCCCATAATCCAGCACCAGAACCAAAATCTCCATCAATGTCTCCTTCATCCATCCTACCAAATTCCATTGTTTTCCGAGACAAATCTCTTCCGCAACAATCTCTCCAAACTTACCTACTCACCCCATCTCCACAATTTACCTGTCAATCTCCCACACCCCCACTCTCCAAAACCCCAGATCATCCTAAACTCTCAACCTCCACCAATTCCCACCCTGCCAGCCTACCCTCTCACGACCACATTCAGAACGAAAAATCACCCCCGTACATAACCCCTACCTCCTCTTCCCCCCCTACCTTAATCCCCTCTTCACCGTTACCCCATCCGCCCAAAATTCCACCCCAAAGATCCCGCTCGACAAAATACCACGCCCATCCAAATCCAACCACAAAACTTTTTCCACCTTGACTAACCCCCAAAATACTACCCTCTATCTCACCCCAAACGACATAATCAACCTCTCAACCTCAACCACTCCTCGAAATCCCATCCATGTCTCTCCCGACAATAAAATCAGTCCAAATTCAACCCCTCTCAAACCACAACCCTGCCTGCCCAGAGCCCTCCCCCCCACCATCTCCCTATCAAATCCCCACACTCCAAACCTCCCGATCATCGTAAACTCTCAACCTCCAGCCTTACTCACCCTTCCCACAACCCCACTCGCGACCACAACTCTCTACACAATTCAACCCCTCCCCAGCACCAACCTCTTCCACAACAACAACCCCAACTCGACCTGCCCATTTCACCTTTAACCCCCCCCCCCCTATCACTATCCATGCAAAATTGTAACACATCATTACCTGTCAGTGTTGAGGGGGTTACGGGTGAAGAGAACATTGCTGACTTATGGAAAACTCATTTTAAGGAACTACTTAACAGTGTAAACCAAAGGTCTACTAATGGTGCAATTCAATATGTGAAAGATAGTAATTATGAAGACATTAAAGTGACTGAAAGTGATCTTGAGAATGCCATAAGAAAACTTAACCTAAACAAAGCTTGTGGGCTGGATGGTATATATGCAGAACATCTTAAATATGCAGATAAGTTGTTAATAGATAAACTTAGTTCTTGCATCACCAGTCTATTTACGCATGGTGTCCTGCCGGAGTCTATGATATCCGTAATACTTGTTCCTGTCATTAAAGATAAATCAGGTAAAATTACAGCTAAAGACAACTACCGCCCAGTAGCACTTGCTAGTGTGGTGAGTAAGGTAGTTGAAATGATAATGCTAGAAAGAATGTCTGCATATATTGTCACCAGCAGCAATCAGTTTGGCTTTAAGAAAAATCACGGCACAGACCAATGCATATATGTGCTGAAAGAAGTGATTGATACATACAACAAACTAAATAGCTCAATTTTCTCTTGTTTTCTTGATGCAAGTAAGGCTTTTGATAGGGTGTGTCACAAAACCTTATTTGAAAAATTAGTTAACAGGGGAGTGCCTAGCTATATTGTTAGGATACTTATTTTCTGGTATGCTAATCAAAAAATGTGTGTAAGATTGGGCAACATCCTGTCAGGCTCTTTCGCCGTAACCAATGGTGTTAGGCAGGGGGGGATATTGTCTCCGTATCTTTTCAACGTCTACATGGATGATCTCAGTCTGGAGCTGAACAAGACTCGCACTGGGTGCTGTATTGGCAGCACCATTGTAAATCATCTCATGTATGCTGATGACCTAGCCTTAATCGCGCCCTCTGGAGCAGGACTGGATAAATTATTAAGAGTATGTGAAAAATTTGGAATCGAACATTCAGTGCAAATTTAATCCTATAAAGAGCAATATCATAATATTTAAATCTAACCTTCTATTGAAATCAAAGCTACCTAAATTCCATTTGTATGAAGAAATTATAGAAGAAGTAAGTAAAGTAAAGTATCTAGGACACTATATTTCAAGTGATCGCTCAAATAATGAGGATATGGGTCGTCAGCGAAGGCAACTTTACATGCAGGGAAATTCAATATTAAGAAAATTTCATATGTGCACATGGGATACAAAAATAACATTGTTCAACTCCTACTGCTCACCAATGTATACAGCACAACTATGGTGGAACTATAAGAAAATGACAGTGAATAGACTAAGTATCTCATATCACAATATCATGAAAATGTTTCTGGGGCTCTCAAAATATGAGAGTACAAGTACGCTATGTGCCTATATGAACTTACACTGTTACCAATCACTCATTAGAAAGCTAACATATAAATTCATTCAGCGCCTTAACACTTCTGAGAACAGTATCATTAAAATGCTACAAACTCCAAGCATAGTGTACACCTCCAGGATCCAGGCACACTGGAGGAAGTTGCTCTATATTTAACCTTAAGTAATGATTTCAGGTCTGCTACTCTACAGAATTAGCATACCGGTACTGAACCTCATAGTGCAGTACAGTACTGGTATTCCTATACTGTACTGTAGCAATATACTGTACCGGAAGCTAAATGATGTGAGGCATGGTACTGTACACAATTAGGACAGTGGTTTTGGTAACACAGTAGTTTGATGACCACTGTTTTTGGTTGAGGCAGTGCTGTGAACTACATGATAGCAAGCTGGGTATTATTTAATTTCTTTTTATTTTATGTAGCCTATGTACAGTAGCTTATATATATTTATGTTACTGTAAGGTATATATGGACCCCAGTATGGTCCCCTCTGTACTGTGTGAGTCTGAAATAAAGTATTATTATTATTATTATTATTATTATTATTACTACCCCCGACTGCAACCCTTCAAACCACCCCTACCAATAAACCAGACCTTCACCAAGACTAACGGCGACCCTAACTAATCCAGCCCCCCCTGATGATGATGATGATGATGTTTATTGTACTGGATTTTCCATGGGATTTTGTTTTGTATTGTTCTCAATTCCTAAGCGATTGGGCATGATTCTATAAATTTACATGTTTTCCATATACTGTATATATTATATATTTTGTTTCCTTAGTAGTACTCCCTTTCTTGTTAGCCTACACTTTTCTTACTATCTTTTAAATTTGTTTTATACATTGTTAAACACTTTAGCTCTTCTTAATTTTCCTGTGTTCTTAATTATCTGTTCTTTCGTCAAGTTCTTTTATATCCTCTTTTCTCTTCTTTTCCAACATCTATGTATTTTCTTCCCTCGTTCCCTTCTTTCTTGAATAGTAACTCTCCTATTAGTTTTCAGTGTCTTGGATATATGGCCTGAGTAATCTTGTTATTTTTTTTCCTAATTTCATTATATTATTCACATTCCAGGATAAAATGTTTTAAGTTTTTGTCTCTCTTTTCTGAACAGTCTGTTGCTAGTCGGGATGACAGTAATCTTCGTCCTCAAGCGACAGGCTGCCATTTCCCTCCAACCTAACCCCCTCACCGACCTGACCTGGCCCCCCTAAACAAACCTACGTACTCCAACCTTGAGGTACGAGGTCGTACTTCATATAAAGGCGACGGAAGTAAAATACCACAGGAACGAAAATCCTGAGAGCGAAACCCCCATCCCCAACGAGATCCCCGGTCCCTTTTCCATTCCCGATTTGGTCTCTCTCTCTCCCAATTCATTCCACATATTATACGTCTCTCAATCACAGTCTTCTAATATACAAACCACAATACTTTACTCACTGATATTCTTGATGTACCACCTAAGTATGTATTTAATTATGTAACCACCATACAGGCTATAATACTTTCATTGTGTAGGTTCGAGGCAAACCACAATACTTTACTCACTGATATTCTTGATGTACCACCTAAGTATGTATTTAATTATGTAACCACCATACAGGCTGTAATACTTTCATTGTGTAGGTTCGAGGCAAACCACAATACTTTACTCACTGATATTCTTGATGTACCACCTAAGTATGTATTTAATTATGTAACCACCATACAGGCTATAATACTTTCCTTGTGTAGGTTCGAGGCGATCTAAGACACCTTAGCTTCCATTTCACACCAAATCAGATCGTGATTACGTCAGCCCTGTATTTAGTTATATAACAATCATAGTCCCCCCCAATTCTATGTCTCTAACCTCCCGTTGTTTTATCCACTAACTATATATATTCCCAACCTTCCTAATACCACCTCCATTTCACTAGACAAAATACCTAGGAGTAATTCCGAGATTAATTATGAAATTACACTAGACAGCCCCATAACTCACTGAGATCCACCACATTGCTATTTTAATGATGTACCAACTCCCTAATGTTAACATAATTTAGGGAACTTGTAAAAAGAGAAGACACCTATCTTCGTTCCCCCATTTTTAGCAGTTAGCTATACATAACCTCACGTTGCATTGTTCGTCTGTCAATTTGTGTCCCTTGCCAGTTCTTGTATTGATTTATGCCTGTTGATTTAGATAAGTTAATTACGAGTTATGTTACACTTACACTTAGTTACACTTAGTTGTATTCCGTCCGTTAGTGACACAGTTGAGCTGGGGCTCCACTGCGACCAGGCAGCTCCCTTTCTTCCACTCTCCATTCCAGAAGTCGGTTGGAGTTGGTGCTGGGGTATCCTGCTGTTGGTGGCCGGTCCGGTATTTTGGCCAGCCACATGTCCAAGTGTTTCTTGAAGGTGTCTGGAGACACCCCGGTCATGTTCCTGAGAGGGGCTGGTATACAGTTGAACAGTCTGGTTCCATTGTATGTAAAGCTGTGATGGATCAGGGATTTAATTTTTTGTGTTGATCCCGGCGTAGTCCTCACATAGCACAGCCTCCCTCGCCTTTGGTGCTGAGTCTCTTGGATGTTTGGATTTGGTACCTTTTTTTCCAAAATCTTCCAGACGTAGATGATGATGTATCTCTCCCTACATCTTTGAAGTGAGTACAGCTGCAGCTCCTTAAGTCTCTCCCAGTAGTTAAAGTGTTGAAACCCATGGATTTTACTGGTGAATGTCCTCTGGGTGGCTTCAATTTCTGTTATTTCTCCTACTTTTTGGGGAGACCAGAGCTGAGAGCAGTACTCCAGTCGTGGTAGGACCAGTGACTTCCACAGTGTTAGCATACACCTCTCATTTCTTGTGTGGAAGGTTCTCAGGATCCAGCCTGCTATTTGTTTTGCTGTTGTTGTGGCTTTGGTAATATGCTGGGAAAAAGTGGCGTCACTGCTCATATTTACTCCCAAGTCCTTCACTGTGTCCTTGGCGGTAATTTCTTGCTGTCCACTTTTGTAGTTGGTGTCGTTTTGTAGTGCTCTCTTGTTCCCGTACCTTAGAAGCTCGAACTTGTCTCCGTTTAGGGCCATGTTGTTTTCTTCTGCCCACTTCAGGATTTTGTCCAAGTCTTGTTGTAGTAGCTGAGCATCATGTTGTGAGGTGATTTTCTTCATGAGTCTGGTGTCGTCTGCAAATGATGTGGCTGTTGAGTGTTCCAGGTCCCTGTCGATGTCTCCTATCATGATGAGGAATAGGAGAGGTCCCAGTACTGATCCTTGTGGTACTCCGCTGATGACCCCACCTGCTTCTGATAGGCTTCCTTGAACCGTGACTCTTTGTTTTCTGTTGGTGATGAAGCTGTGGAGCCATCTTCCAAGGTCTCCCCCTATTCCCAGTGATTTGAGTTTATGTAGAAGGATCCCATGGTCCACCTTGTCAAAAGCTTTGGCGAAATCTAGATATATGACGTCTACATTTCTCCGTCTTGAATATCCTGTAGGATTTTGTCGTAGTGTGATAGTAGTTGTGAGAGGCAGGAGCGACCTTGTCTAAAGCCATGTTGCCCCTCGTTGAATGCCTCGTTATCTTCCAGGAAGCTGACCATCTTAGCTCGTATTGTTCTTTCTATGATTTTAATAAGATGTGACGTCAGCACCACTGGTCTGTAATTTTTGGCTATGCCTTTACTACCCAATTTGTGTATTGGTGTGACATTACCTTCTTTTAGGGATTGTGGTACATATCCAGTTTGGAGGGACTTGCTCCACAGCAGTTTTAGAGGCAAGGCTAGCTGATGTTTGCAGTTTTTTAGCAGTTGGGCATGAAAGCCGTCTGGTCCTGCCGCAGAGTTTGGTCCAATCTTGTCGATGGCTGCTATTATGTCCTCTGTTGATACTGTTACCGAGGAGAGTTGATGTGGTGTCCCTGGAGCGTTGCCAAAGAAAGTCGTTGCATTCTCGATTTTCTTATCTTCATTTGGCGGGCTGAAGACACTTTCGTACTGCTGTTTGAGTATCTTGGCCATTTCGGTTGGGTCACTCTCAAGTTCGCCCGTAGGTTTTGCAAGTGGTCCTATTGTTGAGGTGTTCCTGAGTCTCCTTTTTGCGTATGCATAGAAGAATTTGCTATTTACTCGTATGTTTGCAACTGCTTGGAGTTCTTCGCGTGTTCTTTGCTCTTGGTGTGACTGGATGAGTTTACGTTCAACTTCATCGAGCTCTTCTTGTAGTTTGGTGATATTGTGCGCATAGCTGGTCTTCCTTTGCTTGGCTCTCAAGTACGTCCTTTTCTTCATTAGTATTTTTCTATCTCTGGGAATCTGCTTGATCTGCTTCCTGCTTGATTTGGGTGGTATGGTGTTTTTACAGGTCTCCAGGCATTGTTTCTGGAGGATACTGAGAGTTTCGTCGACGTTTTTATCTTCGAATAGTGCCCTCCAATCAGTTCCTGCCAGTTCTGCTCTCAGTCTGTCCCAGTCTATATCTTTGCTGTAGAAGTTGAGATCTTTAACCACGACTCTATACACCCTAAAACCCTATGCCAGTTATTGTATTGATTTAGGCCTGTTAATTCGGATAAACTCACTATGACCAATCTGCAGACGATTATCAGGAGATGCAGGAAAGCTACCTCGTATCTCTCTCTCCATGACGAGTATAGATATAATTATGTACCCCCGTGCTCAGTCGCCCCCCTCGCCTTGTTCTTCTAGTAACTAAGTGTATATATAATATTAACCGGAGTATGCCACCAGCATTGATACGACATAGCGGCACTGTCCTTGTGTCGTATTGTGCCACGTGCATACCAAACCCGGTTTCATCACCTTATTAGGACGACGGCTATAATATCGTCATTCATGCATGTATTCAATCCTTAGGTTAATTATCTTTTATCCGCCATTGTGTTCCTCTCTTCCATTTACTTTTCCACAATTGTTATACGTCTTCCAATCACCTCCTCCGTATCCACAATCCACACTACTCTGTTTTGCTTTGTGACCCTATGCTCAGTGGTACCCTGTTTTGGGTCATCCTGTCCTCTTATCCTTCACACCCCGCTCCACACACCACCCTACCTGTTCGATCGTAGGGAAATGCCACCCCTATGTCCAGCGCATTAAGGGTCACTGCCCTAGGTCACGAGCGGCGCGGCGCCTAGCCTCAAACCACCTCCTTTACAATTCACAACCCTCCCCCTGTAAAGACGCCATAAGAACGTTATAACATGCCGACTCAGTTCGTTCACTAACCTCAACAAATGGAAGGTAAGGACCTATCCTTGTACCCACCTTAACTATATCCTCCAACTCCCTAGCCCCACTCACAACCTGAACTAGAACAATAGCCGGCGCGAGACTAGGACGACCCCCTCTCGTCCCCCATTAAAAATTTAAATTTCCCCATGACATGCATTTTCACAAAACCACTATTCTTAACACCCACGAGTGATCCTCGTACATGAAATCTAGATGTAGTGATCAACCCTAACTAGGAAGATACCTCCTGACAACCTGAACTCATATCTCAAACCAATTAACGTAAGAACTCTCGATAACCATATTCAGGGAGCGGCCTGTCCCCCCGACCCCACGGGGACCCCACCGACCCCCGCGGAGAATTACCCTGACCCACAAGCCAGCAAATTCTTGCCAGACAACAGGTGAGTTTCCAACAGGTTATGACCTACAAATCTAAATACCTATCCAAATACCATCCTATCCCATCCTTAACCAAAACCAAAATCTTCCTTATACCATCCTAGATTACGAATAGCATGTCAGCTAGACCAGAGAAGGATATTTAGGTGAATTGATGAATAATACCTCCTAGCCTATTCACGTAGGGCACCAGTAAAGTAGTCCCTATGACCCTTCACCAAATCCGCCTAAATAACTCTACTAGTACCTCATACTAGAGTTAAGATATCCACGATCATAAATCAGATCACAAGTTACTTACCGCCACATTAAAAACCTCCCTAACCCCCTAAGTTCACCAGAATAAATTAACTACTTCATAGCATTGACATCCAATACTTCTAGAACATTCCTGAAGCTTCCTTGACCTGCCTATAAATAAGACCCAGAGACAACAGTCGGGCAGTTGAATATTAGAGCCCACACTGCGGTGGCTTTCTAATACCCCCTCCCCCCTCTCAAGATTCACGATAGTTCGGCGTTCCGTAATCTGTGCAACTCTGTGAGGAAGTGCTTTAACCCTTTACGAATGTTTTATTGCGATCGGGACTACCGGCAGTAATATTATATTGGTAGACAACAAATTCACAAATTATTGATTGTTTCATTAACTTCTGATAGTGCACCCTCTGCTACTTGAGCTACGAACGATCATAACTCATAACTGATCTAAGGCAGAAAGATCTTATGTTAGAAGGAATTATGTGAGAAACTTTTGAGTGAAGACTCGGCAAGAATAACTCCTTGGCAACAATCGACTGTCTTAACCCATCAGCAATTGTTGCCAAAAAGGTGCACAACCGCCCGCAAGAAGCCTATCTGCAAACCTTCTCTACACTGCCAGACAGCTTGGACGGCCCCAGAGCTACTGTTAATCCCCAACATCACTAATGCAAGATAACCAGGAAAACTCCATCACAGTGTTACTTCACAGAGTACCAGTGTAACGGTGCTATTAACTATCAACCATCCAGTGTATTCAATTGTGTCTCAACTTTCTCTGATGTTATAACAAGTGATTATGCTAGTACACATTAATATATATCAGTGAAATTTAGCTTAGGCGAACTGACTCCCGTAATTATTCTTGCCATCAGGTTTAACCTGATTCGCCCTCACTGATATTTTCGGTCCGAAGTATCACCTAGACAAGTGAACATCCTAGACCAGTGCAACTAGTTGCAGTTATCTCTTTACGTTAGTTCTTGGGCAATAACCACATTACTTATACTTTCATCCTTGATTAAGAGTCATATTACCAGAGAGAGTTAACAAAGCGAAATACCTAACCTGTGTGATTCATGTACCCTACGTATCATAAAGAAATGTGTTCAGAAGAATAATGCCTGAAAGTTGGAAGTGGGAAGTATGTCTCTATCCAAATCCGCGATATGTGCTGGGAGATTGTAATAAGTCCAATAACCTACCTGAGTGCTCCAACATCTAATGTTCGTGGAATTCTATTACGTACCTTCTACCTGAGTGCTATTGAGAATAAAGCTGTATTACAAACCATTTATCCGAGATTATCTATGTCCTCTGTTGATTCTCTTTATGTATTTTGCAAGAAATCCAATAACCCAGTCTTGCAGAACTCACCTATACCAAGTTAATCCTGTATAAAATCAGGGCATAACACTAAGCATGGCAGATCCCTGTCCCACACAACTCCAGTTACAAAGCCCAATTATAGGCTCAACACTCTAATACCCTGAGGATCATCTTACCAAAACGGTTAGAGATTAACGCAGGATTATGGGGGTCTGCAGAGCGCTGATTGGCCCAACCCGGCTGATCCCCCTTCACACCCAACCCCTCTCGTCCATATGCTTATCCAATTTTATCTTAAAGCTCCCTATCGTTTTTAATCCATTCCACCCATCTACAACTCTGTTACCAAACCAATATTTGCCTATATCTTTTCTGAAACGAAATTTATCTAATTTGAAACCATTGGTACGAGTTCTTTCGCTATCACTGAGCTTTAGTACATTTGTCATGTCCCCTTTGTAAATCCCACTAACCCACTTGAACACTTGGTAGTCCATTCCACCCATCTACAACTCTGTTACCAAACCAATATTTGCCTATATCTTTTCTGAAACGAAATTTATCTAATTTGAAACCATTGGTACGAGTTCTTTCGCTATCACTGAGCTTTAGTACATTTGTCATGTCCCCTTTGTAAATCCCACTAACCCACTTGAACACCTCTATCATATCCCTCTAACACTGCATCTCTCTAACGAATGTAAGCCTAATTTCTTCAACCTTTCTTTATACGGAAGATTTCTAATATTATGGATCATTTTTGTCATTCTACGTTGTACTCTCTCCAATGAATCTATGTCCATTCTGTAATAAGGACACCAAAATTGAACAGCATAATCCATATGGGGTCTCACTAATGACAAGTAAAGTTTTAAGATAACATCAGCAGTTCTGTTACTCACACTCCTAGAGATGAACCCGAGAATCCTGTTTGCCTTGTTTCGAACGCTTATACACTGTTTTCTAGGCTTCAAATCATTGCTAACAAACATACCTAGATTTTTCTCACAATTCGAGTTTTCTAATTCCACATTAGCTAGTTTATATTTAACATTTGTATGCATCTTCCCTATCTTTAATACCTTGCATTTGTCAATGTTAAACTTCATCTGCCAATTTACTGACCATTCGTGTAAGGTATCTAGATCCCTTTGGAGGCACTCTATATCTCTATCTGAATCAATTGTTCTCCCCATTTTGGTATCGTCTGCAAATTTACTTATTCTACTAGTTATACCTAAATCAAGGTCATTTATGTAAATAACAAACAACAGAGGACCTAATACAGATCCCTGGGGGACACCACATTTGACTGCTCCCCATTCTGACTTGGTACCATTTATGCTGACTCTCTGCTTCCTACCAATTAGCCATGACCTAATCCATCCCAACAACGCCTCACCTATTCCATGCGCCTCAACCTTTCTCATCAATCTCTCATGGGGGACTCTGTCGAAAGCTTTACTGAAATCTAAATATATTATATCATATGACTTGTCATTGTCTACTGCTTCATATACCTCTGAGAAAAAACTAAGCAAATTAGTAAGGCAAGAACGTCCCTGAGTGAATCCATGCTGAGAAGAATTTATTAAATTAAATGTATCTAAGTGGTTTCTAATTTTACTAGCAATAATTGACTCTAGTAGCTTTCCTATGATTGATGTAAGACTAATGGGACGGTAATTGGATGCTATTGATTTGTCACCTTTTTTGAAGATCGGAACTACGTTTGCAAGCTTCCAAGCTTCTGGAACTATACCTGTCTCTAATGACTTGTTAAATAGAAATGTTAATGGGTAACTTAACTCATCCCTGCATTCTTTTAATACTCTAGCATATACCTCATCAGGACCAGGCGATTTATGAGGTTTCAGTCTGTCAATTTCCTTAAGCACATAATTTCTACTTATAGTAACCGTACTTAACCTATTTTCTATACTATCGCTATATACCTTACGGACTTCTGGAAACTGTGCCAAATTTTCATTAGTGAAAACGGAAAGAAATTGACTCTTTAATGTACTGCACATTTCTAAATCATTTTCTGTCATTTCTCCTATCGAAGTTTTAAGGGGACCAATTACATCTCTAACCTTGGATTTATATAGTTGGTAAAAAGCTTTAGGATTATTTTTTGAGTCATTGGCAACCTTAATTTCATAATTTCTTTTTTCTTTCCTAATATCCTTTTTTACCTGTCTTTATAGATTCTGATAGTAAGCAAGTAGGTGAATTTCACCTTTCCTAATTTTTCTATATATTCCTCTCTTTTGTCCTAGAAGATCTAATAGTCTATTATTCATCCATTTGGGTTGGTTCTGTGTTGATCTAAAATTTCTTTTGGGGATGTATATATTTTGTGCATTGAATACTGACTCTATAAAATTATCGTATGTATCTACCAAGGTTGACGTCTCTTCCTGACTTAAGATGACAGGTGCCTGAGAAGGGGTACACTCATTTGGACACCTGGATCGACTTAATTTTTTGACCATAGGGCTCTTCTTAACCCACCATAATTGGCTTTTCAGAAGTCAGGTATTAATGTTGTGTTCTCTCTGGTATTACCTTTCCATTGTATATTAAAATATACAGAATTGTGGTCACTATTTCCTAGGTGGTCCCCTATCTCTATATTATTTACCATATGTTCATTGTTACTGAAAACTAAATCGAGAATATTATTACCTCTAGTCGGCGTATCTATGAATTGAAATAAAAAACTATCTTGTACTACCTCTATAAACTCCTCAGAATCAGAGTCTCCTATTTCATGCTGCCAATCTATATTCGGAAAATTAAAATCCCCCATAATGCACACATTGCTAAACCTTGATGCCATTTTAATTTCCTCCCATAATGACGTTCCGTCATTTCTACTCATATTTGGATTGCTTATAGTAAACTATATAACCCATACTGTAGCCTACCAGTGATGTCCTTTTAGTAAACTATATGACCCATACTGTAGCCCACCAGATATGTCCTTTTAGTAAACTATATAACCCATACTGTAGCCTACCAGAGATGTCCTTTTAGTAAACTATATAACCCATACTGTAGCCTACCAATGATGTCCTTTTAGTAAACTATATAACCCATACTGTAGCCTGCCAGTGATGTCCTTATAGTAAACTATATAACCCATACTGTAGCCTACCAGTGATGTCCTCTTAGTAAACTATATAACCCATACTGTAGCCTACCAGTGATGTCCTTATAGTAAACTATATAACCCATACTGTAGCCTACGAGTGATGTCCTTTTAGTAAACTATATAACCCATACTGTAGCCTACCAGTGATGTCCTCTTAGTAAACTATATAACCCATACTGTAGCCTACCAGTGATGTCCTTATAGTAAACTATATAACCCATACTGTAGCCTACCAGTGATGTCCTTTTAGTAAACTATATAACCCATACTGTAGCCTACCAGTAATGTCCTTATAGTAAACTATATAACCCATACTGTAGCCTACCAGTGATGTCCTTTTAGTAAACTATATAACCCGTACTGTAGCCTACCAGTGATGTCCTTTTAGTAAACTATATAACCCATACTGTAGCCAACCAGTGATGTCCTTATAGTAAACTATATAACCCATACTGTAGCCTACCAGTGATATCCTTATAGTAAACTATATAACCCGTACTGTAGCCTACCAGTGGTGGCCTTATAGTAAACTATATTTTTGAATACACAGATAAAACAAAAAGGTCCATGTGCCTAAAGGCATCCTCCATTCATAAAATGTTTGTAACAACTGGATTTAAACATTTGTAGATTGTAAGTTTGTGGAAAGCAATTCGAGGGAAGTGAATTCCAAAGAGTAGTAGCTCTGGGGATAAATGAATTCTGATAAGCAGAAGTTCTGCATTGTGGAGGAGAAAGTGTAAATTCATGGGCGCTCTCAGCTGCCCTAGTTCTACGGGGAAAGATGTGGAGAGGCGGCACAATTGAAGCAAGTTCCTCGGAACAATTGCTGTGAAAATATCTGTAGAATAATGCAAGGGATGCAACGTTTCTTCGTATGGATAATGTAGGAAGGTCCTGTGTGATTGCAGGGTTATTGATTAATCTAATAGCTTTATTTTGAATTTTGTCCAACTGCCTCAATGCAACCACTCCACTTCCACCCCACAGAGGTGAACAGTAATCCATCTGAGAACGCACATGACTTTTATATATCACGGCCAACTGCTCGTCAGTGAAGAATTCTCGAACTCTGTACAGGAGTCCCAGTTTTTTAGAGGCATTCTTAGCAATGCTTCTAACATAATGTGTCCAGCTCAAGTTAGTAGTTAATGTTACACCGAGAATGTCAATACTAGGGGAAGTGGGAATATTTACATCATTAAATATATGGGAGTCAGTGAGATTCTGTCGGTTAGAAAATTGAATGTACTTGGTTTTCTGTGCATTAAAGGAAACTAGATTCTTTTGTCCCCATCCATTAATTCTAGAAAGGTCCTGGTTCAGAGAAATTGCAGTGTTTATTTTTGAATTTATAAGATCGGGTTGGGTGAAAGAATTGGTAAATGTGAAGGAACTGTGGAGTGTTGAGTCATCTGCGTAGGAATGTATTGAATTATGAGTGGTAGATATGAGATCATTGATATGAATGAGGAACAGAATTGGGGCCAAAACTGATCCCTGGGGAACACCAGCATTTATTGAGTGAAATTGAGAATAAAGGCCATCTACCATTACACGTATTTTTCTGTTATGAAGATAAGAAGAAATTAGTGGAACTAATGATGCAAGGCCGTAGTGTGACATCTTCGACAATAAGGATTGATGCCAGACTCTATCAAATGCCTTTGATATATCCAGTGCTATTGTATGTGTTTCACCATGTTGGTTTGTAGCTTGGTTGATTTGATGCGTAAGAAGGCAAAGCATGTCTGCAGTTGATCGACATCGTCTAAAACCATATTGCCTATCACTGATTAATTTATTATTCTCAAGATGCTTAATTATGTGATTATTTAATATAATTTCAAAGACTTTACCAAGAGTGGAAGTTATAGCTATTGGTCTGTAGTTTGATGGATCTGAAGAGGCACCTTTTTTAGGAACTGGATGGATGTTTGCTTCTTTCCAGGGTACTGGGAAGCATGAGGTATGAGTACACAGACGGAAATTTTTTGCCAATACAGGAGCGAGCACCAAGGAGCAATTCTTAAGTACTATTGGAGGAATTTCATCTGGACCAGGAGCCTTATCTACCGAGAGATTCTGCAAAATAGTTTTGACATGTCTGGTGTGTATCTTAAGTGAGGGAATTTCAGGCGAATTAAAATTAAGTACAGGGACATCTTGATTTATTTCATCTAAGGTTGAGTTGGTGGAGAAAATATCCGCAAGAAGGTTAGCTTTACCTCGTGGGTCACTTACAAGATTGCCAGTCGGAGATTTTAATGGTGGAATGGATGAAGCAGTAGTGAAGTTGGATTTAAATGAGTTAAGAGTAGACCAAAATATTTTGTTATCATTTGGATTATTTAGAAGTTTATTTGCCTGCTTGTGGAGAAAGTTTGATTTAGTTAGGTTTAATACAGTTTTGGCATGATTTCTGATGTTTCTAAAGTAATTAAAGGCTTCATGTGTTTTTGATCTTGTGTATGCATTGTAGGCTATTGCTTTTTGTTCAGTTACTCTAGCACAATTATGGTCAAACCATTTAGGTGAATTAGATCTTTTACTGTACTTTTGATGAGGAATAAAAGTTTCCATTCCAATTTTTACAAAATCTTGTATGTGGCTCAAGGTGGAGTGTGCATCATTAGAAAAGAAAGAGGTCCAGGGAATATCAATAAAGAAACCTTGAAGACCCTCCCAGTCTGCCCTATCGTAATGCCATTTAGTCACCAAAACAGGTTCAGAGTGGGAAGGTGTGGTAGGTGATAGACAGGTGGCCTGTATCAGACAGTGATCAGAAGATCCAAGCGGGGACCTCACTGTAACATCATAATTTTCTGAATTGGTTGTTAAAAATAAGTCCAGTAGGTGGGAATTATGATTAGGATTATCTGGTACACGGGTGGGTTGGTAGACTAGTTGAGTGAGATTAAATGAGTCTGCAAATAGCTCACATTCAAGACCAGCATCATCAGTCCTGGCTGAATGAGTGAGCCATTCAACATTATGGACATTAAAATCACCCAACACAGTGATTTCAGAAGAAGCATTTAAGTTGAGGACACTGAGTTGTGAGGACAGAGAATCAAAAAGACTTTGCTCTGGAGGAGTATTTGGGGAACGGTAGATGCAACATATGTATTTAAATTTACCAGCAGAAATTAATTTGTATATAGAATAATCAAAATAGGGACAATTGAAACTAGTAACCTCCTCCAGGGCAATTTCAGATTTTGCGAAGCAACATACACCTCCTTTAGGTCTGAAATTTTGGAGCAGTTGATAACCTGGAACATTAAATCTAGACGTGTCAGATGTGGATGTTACTTGAGTCTCTGTCAAAAAAAGGAGAGTAGGGGATTCTGCTTGAAGAAATTGGTGTACAGAATTGATGTTAGAGTGAAGTCCCCTTATATTGCTAAAGAAAAAGCTGCACCGACGAGCAGCTTTGGGACGTTGCAATGCTCTTGACACAGTCGCATGATGACGACCGGGAGGGCCCTGTGTCAATGACCCAACCCTGCCGGGGGTGGATATCCGAGGGACCACCAGGTTTGCTCTTAACAATTGTACTGCCATGTTTATTGGGTAAGGTGTATGGTGTTACATGTATGATATGTAGTGGGAAGAGTAGTGTTTTATGGATAGAGGATAGCAATGTAGGGCAATGTCGTGAAGTTGGATGTGTATGTTATATAAAGAGGGTTTTCCTGATACCCCTGATGTGTGAGGCAGAAAGATATGTATCCAGCTACCAAGGCCTGGGAGAGAAAATGGAATTCAGGCTATTCCCTGAGTCTCCCGAAACCTTGGCGGTAGTACTTCCCTGGGCGGGGCTGCCTACCCCTACTACCTACATATAACCCATACTGTAGCCTACCAGTGATGTCCTTTTAGTAAACTATATAACACATACTGTAGCCTACCAGTGATGTCCTTTTAGTAAACTATATAACCCATACTGTAGCCTACCAGTGATGTCCTTATAGTAAACTATATAACCCATACTGTAGCCTACCAGTGATGTCCTTTTAGTAAACTATATAACCCATACTGTAGCCTACCAGTGATGTCCTTATAGTAAACTATATAACCCATACTGTAGCCTACCAGTGATGTCCTTTTAGTAAACTATATAACCCATACTGTAGCCTACCAGTGATGTCCTTATAGTAAACTATATATAACCCATACTGTAGCCTACCAGTGATGTCCTTATAGTAAACTATATAACCCATACTGTAGCCTACCAGTGATGTCCTTTTAGTAAACTATATAACCCATACTGTAGCCTACCAGTGATGTCCTTATAGTAAACTATATAACCCATACTGTAGCCTACCAGTGATGTCCTTATAGTAAACTATATAACCCATATACTGTAGCCTACCAGTGATGTCCTTTTAGTAAACTATATAACCCATACTGTAGCCTACCAGTGATGTCCTTTTAGTAAACTGTATAACCCATACTGTAGCCTACCAGTGATGTCCTTATAGTAAACTATATATAACCCATACTGTAGCCTACCAGTGATGTCCTTATAGTAAACTATATAACCCATACTGTAGCCTACCAGTGATGTCCTTTTAGTAAACTATATAACCCATACAGTAGCCTACCAGTGATGTCCTTATAGTAAACTATATAACCCATACTGTAGCCTACCAGTGATGTCCTTATAGTAAACTATATAACCCATATACTGTAGCCTACCAGTGATGTCCTTTTAGTAAACTATATAACCCATACTGTAGCCTACCAGTGATGTCCTTTTAGTAAACTGTATAACCCATACTGTAGCCTACCAGTGATGTCCTGTTAGTAAACTATATAACCCATACTATAGCCTACCAGTGATGTCTTTATAGTAAACTATATAACCCATACTGTAGCCTACCAGTGATGTCCTTATAGTAAACTATATAACCCACACTGTAGCCTACCAGTGATGTCCTTATAGAAAACTATATAACCCATACTGTAGCCTATCAGTGATGTCCTTATAGTAAACTATATAACCCATACTGTAGCCTACCAGTGATGTCCTTATAGTAAACTATATAACCCATACTGTAGCCTACCAGTGATGTCCTTTTAGTAAACTATATAACCCATACTGTAGCCTACCAGTGATGTCCATTTAGTAAACTATATAACCCATACTGTAGCCTATCAGTGATGTCCTTTTAGTAAACTATATAACCCATACTGTAGCCTATCAGTGATGTCCTTATTGTAAACTATATAACCCATACTGTAGCCTACCAGTGATGTCCTTATAGTAAACTATATAACCCATACTGTAGCCTACCAGTGATGTCCTTATAGTAAACTATATAACCCATACTGTAGCCTACCAGTGATGTCCTTTTAGTAAACTATATAACCCATACTGTAGCCTACCAGTGATGTCCTTTTCATTATATTGTGGCAACTATTAGACGATTTTATTGAAATTAGGAAGGACCTCTAGCAGTGCCTCACTTACACTGAGAGTATTCCAGCATGCTCTCACAAACCCCACCTCCTCCTATCTACTTCACTACACTTAACATGCACACCACACTTCCTCCTTCATAATTATTAAAAAACAAAAACTGATGATGAACACAGGCCCAGCCTCGGAGTCCCCAGGGGGGGGGGGGGGGGACTATAAATACCCCCACACATGCCCGACCATCTCTCCTCTTCCAAACCTGATCTTCTTTTCCTCACCGAAACTCAGGTGTCTGAAGCAACTGCCAGCAGCCCCTTCTCTGTATCCTCCTACTTTCTCTATCCTAGTTTCAAAGCCATAGGCGGATGTTGTGCATACGTGCACTACAAACTCCCTTGCTCTTGTGTTCCCGATTTCGACTCTTCTGAATTCTCAACTTTATGGCTCAAACTATCCTGTCATTCTCATACTAAATATTTTTGTGCTGTCTATCTTTCCCCTAACTCTACCGACTTTCCCAAATTCTTCGACTATCTAAACTCTAAAATGGAACACATTCTATCTATCTCTCCCTTTTCTGAAATTTCCATCTTAGGAGATTTCAACGTTCACCACCGCCAATGGCTCTCCTCTCACTCTACTGACCAACCTGGTGAACAAGCCTACGTCTTTTCTATCATAAATGACCTAGAGCAGCTGGTCCAGCAACCCACCCGTATCCCGGATCGCTTCGGAGATCGGCCCAACATTCTTGACTTATTTCTGACTTCTAACCCTTCTTCTTATACTGTCAATCTTTTCTCTCCTTTGGGCTCCTCCGACCATAAACTTATCTCCGTCACCTGTCCTATCTCTTCAGTACGGCCATCCGATTCTCCCAGCCGGCGGCGCTTGTGGCAATTTGGCGCTGCCGACTGGGAGGCTCTCCGGCAGTACTTCTTTGATTTCCCATGGAATGACTTCTGCTTCCGTGGCCAAGGACCCTCGGAGAGTGCTGAACGCATTACCGAGGTAATCCTCTCGGGCATGGAAGCGTACATTCCATTTTCTTTATCTCAGTCTAATGCAAAAAAAATCTTGGTTTACTCACGCTTGTTCTACTGCTGTCCGCAACAAGGAGGAAGCATTCAAACAGTACCGACGCCTTAAAACTCAAGAATCTCATTCTTCTTATGTTTCTGCCCGGAATCGAGCCAAATCTGTTCTTCGACTTGCCAAGCACTCTTTCATAAATAATAAATGCACTGAACTATCCAACTCTAGCTCTTCCCAAGCTTTCTGGCATCTAGCCAAAAACCTCTCCAACAACTTTTCTTCCTCGTCTTTCCCTCCCCTTTTCCACTCTGATGGCACAACCATCACTTCTTCCTCTGACAAAGCTGAACTCTTTGCTCAAACTTTTGCCAGAAACTCTACCTTGGATGATTCTGGTGCTATTCCTCCCTCTCCACCCCCCTCTCTCTTACTTATGCCTAATATCCTAATCTCTTCTAAAGATGTACTTTTTACCCTCTCTGGGCTTAATACTAAGAAGGCGTACGGTCCGGACGGTGTTCCTCCTGTTGTACTTAAAAACTGTGCTTCCGTGCTGACCCCCTGCCTAGGCAAACTCTTTCGTCTCTGTCTCTCCTCTAACGTCTTTCCTTCTTGCTGGAAGTTTGCTCTCATTCAACCTGTCCCAAAAAAGGGTGACTGCTCTCAACCCTTCAACTATCGTCCAATTGCTCTCATCTCTTGTATCTCTAAAGTTTTTGAAACTATTCTTACTTCCAAATTTCTTAAGCATTTCTCTTCTCATAATCTGCTCTCAGATCGCCATTATATGGCTTCCTTAAGGGTCGCTCTACTGGTGATCTTCTTTCATATCTTACTAACTCCTGGTCATCCAACTTTCGGGACTTCGGTGAGACTTTTTCTGCTGCACTAGACATATCGAAGGCCTTTGATAGAGTCTGGCACAAATATTTAATTTCCAAACTGCCCTCCTTCGGTTTCTGTCCCTCCATCTGTGCCTTTGTCTCTAATTTCCTTTCTGGCCGTTCCATAACTGCGGTTGTGGACGGCCATCGCTCATTTCCTCATCCTATCAACTCCGGTGTTCCTCAGGGTTCTGTCCTATCTCCTATTCTCTTTCTAATTTTCATAAATGATCTTCTCAACTGTACATCCAGTCCCATCCATTCATATGCAGACGACTCTACTTTACACCACTCAATTAGTTTTCCAGAACGCCCCAGCCAGCAGTCCCTCAAAAGTAAACGTAATGAAGCCATAAAATGCTTATCTTCTGATCTAGCTACTATTTCCAATTGGGGTAGAGAAAATCTTGTTGCATTTAATGCTTCCAAAACTCAATTTATCCATCTTACTACCCGTCAGGAACCTCCTGAGGACTATCCCTTATTCTTCAACAATACAAAAATCAACCCTTCATCTTCCCTCAATGTTCTCAGTGTCTCTTTTTCTTCTGCTCTCACTTGGAAAGACCATATTACCTGTCTCGCTAAGGCAGCCTCCCAGAAGCTGGGTGTGCTCAACCGCCTCAAGGGGTTCTTTACCCCTGCGCAGCTTCTTGCTCTGTACAGGGGCACAGTGCGTCCTTGTATTGAGCATTGTTCACATGTATGGGGAGGATCCTCTCACACCGCACTCCTAGATAGTGTAGAAAGGAAAGCCTTTCGTATCATTAACTCCCATCCACTCACCAACTCTCTGCAATCTCTCTCTCTTTGCCGCAATGTTGCATCTCTCTCACTATTCTATCGCTACTACAATAATCAGTGTTCCTCGGAGCTTTCCCAGTGTATACCACCTCCTCTACGTAGGGTACGTAGTACCCGCCTTGCAACACAATCCCACCCCTACTCTGTGCAACTCTCTAACCCAAGAGTGAAATGCTATTCTCAGATTTTCTTCTATTCAACTGCTGAGCTCTGGAACTCTCTCCCAGAATCAGTCTTTCCCTCTTTCTATGACTTAAATTGCTTCAAACTCCGTGTGTCCAGGCATTTTAGCTCGAACGTCCCTTGATTTTGGCCCTGTCACTCTTTGAAATCTGGGGGAGGCACTCGCTGCAGGCAGTTATGCCTTTTGTCTCCCTCATTCACATAGGAAAAAATAAATAAAAATAAGGCTTCCAACCATCTCAACCACCCCTTTTAAGTACCACAGATCCTTCCCAAGCTGCATAATATCGTCTAAATATAGCTAGAATAAAAGATAACGCACGTCGCTGGTACTCAAAGGGATAATGATGGCATATTTGTGAATAACTAAGACTAGATGGGGTCCTTGGGGCAGCGGCCACAATAATATAAACTACCAGTCATTGCAAGTGATGTAATTCACCTTTCCCTCCGTTATTTTGTCTTTTTACTGTGTTCGTCCAAGTTTTATTTTATTTTATTTTGCAATTTTACATTATAATTTATCATCTTTTTTTGTTTTAACTCTTCCTTTGTATATGATAAGTGAGAGAAGTTAGGGCCATATTCCTGTAAACAATTAACCTAATCACTGTCGGCGGTAATTACTAGAAATTTACCGTATTCCTAGCTATGGGGCCTAGTCAGTTTTATTTCACCTGATGGTAAATTGAATCCCACAGCACCTGATTTATCGATACCTAACTAACGGCAAAATATGAAACTACTAGGCCTACAGTATATCTTTGTATAAATAAGATGCCTAATTTTCTTCATTATTAATAATATATTTCGCTGCAAAATCTTCTTATTAGCCCAGTAATTAAGGTGAGGACATTGCAATTTACTGCCAGCTGAAAATGAACCCACTCTAGTTAAGGGGGTCAACTGCTTTTTTATATTTGTCTCCATTTCTCTCTTTCTCTGGCTTGTATCCGTTCTGCCCCATTCAGCCAACTGTTTTAAGATGTGTATCCCCATCCAGGTGTCAATTTCTTCCTGGCGAGCGATAGCGAGCCATCATTGTATGGAGAAATCCGGCTTCGCCGAAAAATGTACGAATTTAGCTTGCTGTCAAAACAAAAATATATATATGCTGGCTCGCTACCGCTCGCCAGGAAACTATTGACACCTGGATGGGGGTAAGCGTCTTAAAACAGTAGGCTGAATGGGGCCGAATGTAACATCAGTAACATCAGAAGTAACATGTTACTGGCCAGTAACATCAGAACTGCTGATGTTATCTTAAAACTTTACTTGTCATTAGTGAGACCCCATATGGATTATGCTGTTCAATTTTGGTGTCCTTACTACAGAATGGACATAGATCCATTGGAGAGAGTACAACGTAGAATGACAAAAATGATCCATAATATTAGAAATCTTCCGTATAAAGAAAGGTTGAAGAAATTAGGCTTACATTCGTTAGAGAGACGCAGAGTTAGAGGGGATATGATAGAGGTATTCAAGTGGGTTAGTGGGATTAATAAAGGGGACATGAAAAATGTACTAAAGCTCAGTGATAGCGAAAGAACTCGTATAAATGGTTTCAAATTAGATAAATATCGTTTCAAGAAAGATATAGGCAAATATTGGTTTGGTAACAGAGTTGTAGATAGGTGGAATAGGCTACCAAGTGCTATAGTGGGATTAAAAACGATAGGGAGCTTTAAGATACAATTAGATAGGCATATGGACGAGATGGGTTGGGTGTGAGGGTGATCTGTCAGGTGTGGCCCAGGTGTGGGGATCTGCAGATCCCCGTTTTTCTGACCTCTGACCGTTTCGGTGAGGTAAGTCCTAATGGTGTTTTTAAGCTGGGCTTATAATTAGGGTTGGGTGTGACAGGGATCTGCCTTGTGTAGGCCAATCGGCTTTCCGCAGACTCCCGTTTTCTTTTGTTCTTATGTTCTTATGAATGAATACAATCCAAATAGAGAGGGCGAGAGAGAGAAAAAAACGAGGTGGCCTCCCTTAATTATTTCCAGTATATATTTCTCATGACCATTATAATAACTATGATGTAGGCCTATCATAGTGCCTGTGTAAGAATATGACGTAGGCTACTATTATAGTCATTAAGGGGGGTCACCTGCTTTTTCTTCTCTCCTTTTCTACCTTTCTCTGGCTTGTATCCATTTGGCCCCATTCAGCCTACTGTTTTAAGACATTCATCCCCATCCAGGTGTCAATTTTTTACTGGTGAGCAGTAGCGAGCCAGCATATTTTTTATTTTTGTTTGACAGCAGGCTAAATTTGTACATTTTTCGATAGAAAAATTTCTCCGGCGAAGCCGGATTTCTTCATATAATGCTGGCTCGCTATCGCTCGCCAGGAAGAAATCGACACCTAGATGGGGATAAACGTCTTAAAATAGTTGGCTGAATGGGGCCGAATGGATACAAGCCAGAGAAAGCCCCCTTAATTATTACCACCAATCACAGGCTGCAGGCACCTGAAGCATAGAGGAGAGACCAGTGTACGCTAACCTGATGTACAGCCGGTGACCCCCTTAATCATTACCACCAATCACAGGCTGCAGGCACCTGAAGCATAGAGGAGGAGAGACCAGTGTACGCTAACCTGATGTACAGCCGGTGACCCCCTTAATCATTACCACCAATCACAGGCTGCAGGCACCTGAAGCATAGAGGAGGAGAGACCAGTGTACGCTAACCTGATGTACAGCCGGTGACCCCCTTAATCATTACCACCAATCACAGGCTGCAGGCACCTGAAGCATAGAGGAGGAGAGACCAGTGTACGCTAACCTGATGTACAGCCGGTGACCCCCTTAATCATTACCACCAATCACAGGCTGCAGGCACCTGAAGCATAGAGGAGGAGAGACCAGTGTACGCTAACCTGATGTACAGCCGGTGACCCCCTTAATCATTACCACCAATCACAGGCTGCAGGCACCTGAAGCATAGAGGAGGAGACCAGTGTACGCTAACCTGATGTACAGCCGGTGACCCCCTTAATCATTACCACCAATCACAGGCTGCAGGCACCTGAAGCATAGAGGAGGAGAGACCAGTGTACGCTAACCTGATGTACAGCCGGTGACCCCCTTAATCATTACCACCAATCACAGGCTGCAGGCACCTGAAGCATAGAGGAGGAGAGACCAGTGTACGCTAACCTGATGTACAGCCGGTGACCCCCTTAATCATTACCACCAATCACAGGCTGCAGGCACCTGAAGCATAGAGGAGGAGAGACCAGTGTACGCTAACCTGATGTACAGCCGGTGACCCCCTTAATCATTCACCACCAATCACAGGCTGCAGGCACCTGAAGCATAGAGGAGGAGAGACCAGTGTACGCTAACCTGATGTACAGCCGGTGACCCCCTTAATCATTACCACCAATCACAGGCTGCAGGCACCTGAAGCATAGAGGAGGAGAGACCAGTGCACGCTTTTCTGATTTACAGTCGCGCTAATAAGTCATGTTCCAGCTGTCATTACGTTTGGCTTGCTCTGTGCTGTATTAATGTCTGTCAGATGTTGAATAGGGTGGATAAGGGTAGGAACATGTTTGTAGATTTCAGTCGATATGAAAACAAATTAAGCTTAGATATTGCTGATACCAATTATTGATCAAAACATATTTGGTGCCGAGACATCACTTATTAGCGCGACTGTCCCTTAGATAGTAATAATAAATACATGAAATAATAATAATAATAATAATAATAATAATAATAAATTGAATTAAAATAAGACAGTAACAGTAAATTAAATAATAATAAATGAAATACATTAAAATAATAATAATAAATTATATATGAAGGAGTTAAAGGCTTCAAACCAAACTTCACTGATCGACGTTTTTTTTTTTTTTCGTTAAGGGAGCCCACCCCGCTTTTTTCTCTTTCTCTCCCTCTCTCTTTGGCTTGTATCCATTCGGCCCCATTCAGCCTACTGTTTTAAGACGCTTACCCCCATCCAGGTGTCAATATTTTCCTGGCGAGCGGTAGCGAGCCAGCATATATATATTTTTGTTTTGACAGCAAGCTAAATTTGTAAATTTTTCGATAGAAAAAATTCTCTGGCGAAGCCGGATTTCTCCATACAATGCTGGCTCGCTATCGCTCGCCAGGAAGAAATCGACACCTGGATGGGGATAAACGTCTTAAAACAGTTGTCTGAATGGGGCCGAATGGATACAAGCCAGAGAGAGAGAGAAAAGGAGATAAAAAAGAAGCCGGTGACCCCCCTTAATAAATTAAAGGGTAAGCTATTATGGACACATTATAATTTTATACCCTTGTTATGCCCATATTTTGTGTTAGAGTGTATAGGCTACATTATGGCGTCTGTCATGAATGTGTCAAAACCCCTTAACGTAGACCTACCTTGAATTTGGCTCCCTGGCACTCTTTATTTATTTATTTATCTATTTATTTACTTGTTTGTTTGTTTTTTTAGGGGGGGGGGGCACTTGTTACAGACATCATTGCCTTTTGTCTCCTTCATACACATAAGAGGGAGGTGTGGTGGAGTGGTCTTGCCACTGGCCTGGTAATCCAAAGGTCCCGGGTTCAAATCCCGATGTATCAATGGGAAGATATTATTGGGATGGAATTTGTGCTGTACCTGGTATCAGTGCATTACCACAAGCCCACCGAAACGTCAATAAAATACCCTCATTGTTCCCTGATTAAATAGCACTGTATGAATATTCCCATATTCAAAATATGCTATAGGGGTGCAATGCCTGGTGAGTTATCTGCTCAACAGGTGGCGTTGTGTGTGTGTAAGTGTTAGAGTCTGAGTGTAGGGGATGAGACAGTGAAGCACGGGAACGAGGTGGCTTCAGAGATGGGGTCGTTTCGGGCCATGAGTGAGCACCGTGCCTCATGTGAAGGCAAGATGGCAGGTGCTCGTTGTACTCTACGTGCTTCACATGTCTCACTCCCTATACTGGAACAAGACCTCACGGGCTTCACTGTTCATTGTAAAGCTGTGAATGTTAAGGCTCTCAGCCTATGCCCGAGAGGAAGTAAGTTGGAATATAGAAAAAAAAAAAAAAAAAAAAAAAAAAAAGTATATCTCAGTTAACCCTTTAACCCTATCTGGTGCAGGGCGGATATTTGTGGACAAGCCCTGTTTCACTACATTAGTATAGATAATTGTAAGACGTTTAACCTCATTAGTTTGGCATTATAAGACGCCATACCCCAATATATTTTATTTTTTTTCTGGTCGAGCGATTGCGAACCCACACTTTAGAAGAACCGACCTTCGGCTGGGACATTATTTTGCCGAAAACTGTACATCATTATCTTGAAAGGGGTTTTGAAGGAGTTTCTTGTTTAAATTGAAGGGGGTATGGGGAGGAAAATAAACAAAAATAATAGATAAATACATAGGCCTAAATGAACACATAATTATAAATATCCCCAAATGAATGATATTAAAGATAGGGAAGATGCACACAAATGTAAAATATAAACTGGCTAATATGGAATTAGAAAACTCAGACTGTGAGAAAGATCTAGGTGTGTTTGTTAGCAATGATTTGAAGCCTAAAAAAACAGTGTATAAGCGTTCGTAACAAGGCAAACAAGATTCTCGGATTCATCTCGAGGAGTGTTGAGTACCAGAACTGCTGATGTTATCTTAAAACTTTACTTGTCATTAGTGAGACCCCATATGGATTATGCTGGTCAATTTTGGTGTCCTTATTACAGAATGGACATAGATTCATTGGAGAGAGTACAACGTAGAATGACAAAAAATATCCATATTATTAGAAATCTTCCAATAACCTTAGTTATTGAAGTTATGTATAGACCGCCAAATATGAGTAGAAATGACGGAACATCATACTGGGAGGAATTTAAAATAGCATCAAGGTTTAGCAACGTGTGCATTATAAGAACATAACAAAATGGGAGTCTGCAGAAAGCCGATCGGCCTAAGCAAGGCAGATCCCTGTCCCACACAACCCCAATTACAAAGCCCAATTATAGGCTCAACACTCTAATACCCTGAGGATCATCTTACCAAAACGGTTAGAGATTAACGCAGGATTACGGGGGTCTGCAGAGCGCTGATTGGCCCAACCCGGCTGATCCCCCTTCACACCCAACCCTTCTCGTCCATATGCTTATCCAATTTTATCTTAAAGCTCCCTACCGTTTTTGATCCCACTATAGCACTTGGTAGTCCATTCCACCCATCTACAACTCTGTTACCAAACCAATATTTGCCTATATCTTTTCTGAAACGAAATGTATCTAATTTGAAACCATTGGTACGAGTTCTTTCGCTATCACTGAGCTTTAGTACATTTGTCATGTCCCCTTTGTTAATCCCACTAACCCACTTGAACACCTCTATCATAACGAATGTAAACCTAATTTCTTCAACCTTTCTTCATACGGAATATTTCTAATATTATGGATAATTTTTTTCATTCTACGCTGTACTCTCTCCAATGAATCTATGTCCATTCTGTAATAAGGACACCAAAATTGGACAGCATAATCCATATGGGGTCTCACTAATGACAAGTAAAGTTTTAAGATAACATCAGCAGTTCTGTTACTCACACTCCTAGAGATGAACCCGAGAATCCTGTTTGCCTTATTACGAATGCTTATACACTGTTTTCTAGGCTTCAAATCATTGCTAACAAACACACCTAGATCTTTCTCGCAGTCTGAATTTTCTAATTCTAAATTAGCTAGTTTATATTTAACATTTGTTTGCATCTTCCCTATCTTTAATACCTTGTATTTGTCAATGTTAAACTTCATCTGCCAATTTACTGACCATTCATGTAAGGTATCTAGATCCCTTTGGAGGCACTCTATATCGCTATCTGAATCAATTGATCTCCCCATTTTAGTATCGTCTGCTAATTTACTTATCCTACTAGTTATACCTAAATCTAGGTCATTTATGTATATAAGAAACAACAGGGAACCTAATACCGATCCCTGGGGGACACCACTTTTGACTGCTCCCCACTCTGACTTGGTACCATTTATGCTGACTCTCTGTTTCCTACCAATTAGCCATGACCTAATCCATCCCAACAACGACCCTCCTATTCCATGTACCTCAACCTTTCTCATCAATTTCTCATGAGGGATTTTAATTTCCCTAATATAGATTGGCAGCAACAAATAGGCGACTCTGATTCAAAGGAGTTTATTGAGGTAGTACAAGATAGTTTTTATCTCAATTCATAGATACGCCGACTAGAGGTGATAATACTCTCGATTTAGTTTTCAGTAACAATGAACATATGATAAATAGTGTAGATATCGGGGACCACCTAGGAAATAGTGATCACAATTCTGTGTATTTTAATATACAATGGAAAGGTAATACCAGAGAGAATACAACATTAATACCTGACTTCAGAAAAGCCAATTATGGTGGGTTAAGAAGAGACCTATTAGCGGACCCTATGGTCAAAAAATTAAGTCGATCCAGGTGTCCAAATGAGTGTACCCCTTCTCAGGCACCTGTCATCTTAAGTCAGGAAGAGACGTCAACCTTGGTAGATACATACGATAATTTTATCAAGTCAGTATTCAATGCGCAAAATAAATATATCCCCAAAATAAAATTTAGATCAACACAGAACCAACCCAAATCGATGAATAATAGACTATTAGATCTTCTAGGAAAAAAGAGAGGAATATATAGAAAAATTAAGAAAGGCGAAATTCACCTACTTGCTTACTATCAGAATCTATCACGACAGGTAAAAAAGGATATTAGGAAAGAAAAAAGAAATTATGAAATTAAGGTTGCCAATGACTCAAAAAATAATCCTAAAGCTTTTTACCAACTATATAAATCCAAGGTTAGAGATGTAATTGGTCCCCTTAAAACTTCGATAGGAGAAATGACAGAAAATTACTTAGAAATGTGCAGTACATTAAATAGTCAATTTCTTTCCATTTTCACTAATGAAAATTTGGCACAGTTTCCAGAAGTCCGTAAGGTATATAGCGATAGTATAGAAAAAGGTTAAGTACGGTTACTATAAGTAGAAATTATGTGCTTAAGGAAATTGACAGACTGAAACCTCATAAATCGCCTGGTCCTGATGAGGTATATGCTAGAGTATTAACAGAATGCAGAGATGAGTTAAGTTACCCATTAACATTTCTATTTAACAAGTCATTAGAAACAGGTATAGTTCCAGAAGCTTGGAAGCTTGCAAATGTAGTTCCGATCTTCAAAAAAGGTGATAAATCAATAGCATCCAATTACCGTCCCATTAGTCTCACTTCAATCATAGGAAAGCTACTAGAGTCAATTATTGCTAGGACAATGAGAAACCACTTAGAAACATTTAACTTAATCAATTCTCAGCATGGATTCACTCAGGGACGGTCTTGCCTAACTAATTTGCTTAGTTTTTTTTCAGAGGTAATTATGAAACAGTAGATAATGACAAGTCATATGATATTATATATTTAGATTTCAGTAAAGCTTTCGACAGAGTCCCTCATGAGAGATTGATGAGAAAGGTTGAGGCACATGGAATAGGTGGGGCGTTGTTAGGATGGATTAGGTCATGGCTAATAGGTAGGAAGCAGAGAGTCAGCATAAATGGTACCAAGTCAGAATGGGGAGCAATCAAAAGTGGTGTCCCCCAGGGATCTGTTGTTTATTATATACATAAATGACCTAGATTTAGGTATAACTAGTAGGATAAGTAAATTTGCAGACGATACCAAAATGGGGAAAAAAATTGATTCAGATAGAGATATAGAGTGTCTGCAAAGGGATCTAGATACCTTACACGAATGGTCAGTAAATTGGCAGATGAAGTTTAACATTGACAAATGCAAGGTATTAAAGATAGGGAAGATGCATACAAATGTTAAATATAAACTAGCTAATATGGAATTAGAAAACTCACACTGTGAGAAAGATCTAGGTGTCTTTGTTAGCAATGATTTGAAGCCTAGAAAATAATGTATAAGCGTTAGTAACAAGGCAAACAGGATTCTCTTTCATAGTGCGAGTAACAGAACTGCTGATGTTTTCTTAAAACTTTACTTGTCATTAGTGAGACCCCATATGGATTATGCTGTTCAATTTTGGTGTCCTTATTACAGAATGGACATAGATTCATTGGAGAGAGTACAACGTAGAATGACAAAAATGATCCATAATATTAGAACTTTTCCTTATGAAGAACGGTTGAAGAAATTAGGCTTACATTCGTTAGAGAGACGCAGAGTTAGAGGGGATATGATAGAGGTATTCAAGTGGGTTACTGAACTTACTGGGATTAATAAGGGGACATGAAAAATGTACTAAAGCTCAGTGATAGCGAAAGAACTCGTACAAATGGTTTCAAATTAGATAAATTTCGTTTCAGAAAAGATATAGGCAAATATTGGTTTGGTAACAGAGTTGTAGATGGGTGGAATAGGCTACCAAGTGATATAGTGGGATCAAGAACGATAGGGAGCTTTAAGATAAAATTAGATAGGCATATGGACGAGATGGGTTGGGTGTGAGGGGGATCTACCAGGTTACTCAGTTACTCAGTTACTTGTTCGTCAAGGGGAATCCACGCAATGCGAGCTAAGCTCATTATTATCGCGCCTCCTTAACTGGGAATGTATTGCGTGAAATGCATGTTAAGTGTTTTATGTACTGTTGGAATGGCTGTGGATGTGTGTATAGTCTGTATTTAGCCAATTGGCGACATCGGAAACGAAGGCTTAGGGTGGATCTGTATGGTACCATTCTCACTATAGACGGTACCGTCTCGCCCGAAGGCTTAGGTAGCCATCAGCTTAGGTGAACCATATGATACCCATCTCGCCTTGTACCATTTTTGCCAACCCCAGATGGGACGTCACAACGTTGTCCACTTATTCCAGGTACCTATTTACAGCTAGGTGAACTGAGGCTAACACATGAAAGGAGACAAGCCCAATTTGTCTCCGCCCGGCCGGGGATTGAACCCCCGACCCCTCGTGTGTGAGACGAGAGCTCTACCTACTAGGCTACGGGCTGTGTTGGCCAATCGGCGCTAAGCAGACCCCCGTAATCTTGTGTTAATACCTGACCATTTTGGTGGGGGCAGTACTCAAGGTATTGGTGAAGTGGGCCTATAATTGGGGTTGGGTGTGACAGGGATCTGCCATGCATGGGCCGATCGGCTTTTTGCAGACTCCCATTTTCTTATGTTCTTATGTTCTTATGTAAGAAAGGTTGAAGAAATTAGGCTTACATTCGTTAGAAAGACGCAGAGTTAGAGGGGATATGATAGAGGTGTTCAAGTGGGTTAGTGGGATTAATAAAGGGGACATGAAAAATGAACTAAAGTTCAGTGATAGCGAAAGAACTCGAACAAATGGTTTCAAATTAGATACATTTCGTTTCAGAAAAGATATAGGCAAATATTGGTTTGGTAACAGAGTTGTAGATAGGTGGAATAGGCTACCAGGTGCTATAGTGGGATCAAGAACGATAAGGAGCTTTCAGATAAAATTAGATAGGTATTTGGACGAGATGGGTTGGGTGTGAGGGGGATCTGTCAGGTGTGGTCCAATCGGCGCTCTGCAGACCCCCGTTTTCTGACCTCTGACCGTTTTGTTGAGGTCAGTCCTAATGGTGTTAGTGAGCTGGGCTTATAATTAGGCCTTATAATTAGGGTTGGGTGTGACAGGGATCTGCCTTGCGTGAGCCAATCGGCTTTCTGCAGACTCCCATTTTCTTATGTTCTTAATCTTAACATTATCTATATCAGATTCATTGTTTACAAAACAAATAATACAACACCCTCCTCATTCGCTACATTGTACACTATCATGGTATTAAATAAAGGTAACAAGACAAAACGGCCACAACCAGATCAGTCACACTCTCTCAACCTAACCTACCCTTATCTAAACCAACTCAACCTAACCTACCCTAACTTGAAATAACTCAACTTAACCTACCCTACCCTAAGCTGAACTAGCTAAACCTAACCTAACCTAACCTGAGCTAACTCCTCCTAACATAACCTACCCTAGCCTGAATTAACTCAACCTTACCTAACCTACCCTAACCAGAACTAGCTCAACCTAACCTACTCTAACCTATATCTGCTATCCTATAATATTATCCATTATGCACTGAATTTCCCTCTACACATCATAAATCCCTAATACTACACATTACTTACCCCCAACAAAATACCATGGCTGCTGCAATCATTATAGTAAACCCGATTATTTCTCAGATGACCACCACCGGCAGGGTTGGGTCACTGACACAGGGCCCTCCCGGTCGTCATCAAACGACTGTAGGTCTATCACCAAGAATTTGGCAACGTCCCACGACTGGCTCGTCAGTGCAGAAAATGTATTTTCTTTTGTAATATAAGGGAACTTTACTCCCACATCAATCCTGTACATAAATGTTGTGACGTTAACCACTCCGTTAGAACCGCATGGCTTGTCCTACGGTGACTCGCTAGGATCGCCAGGGCAGTGGATGTGGCGACAGTTGGTGTATTGTTGTGTGCTTATTTCATATGAAAGCTCGTGTCATGGGCAGTCCAGAAAGGCTCTTTGTTTTCACCCATGTCAAGGCTTTATATATTTAATTGCAAAGTATATGTTTTATCATTAAGTAGTAATGATAGGATTTGAGAGAGAGAGAGAGAGAGTAGAACAGAGTGTGGGGAGGCGCGCAGTGTTTTGCTATACTCGATGACGTCATAGCTGGCTGGCCTCGGGGATTGGTTAGAGGAGTTTTTTACCATGCTTGATGACGTCATGTTTAGCTAGCTTCTTTAGCATTGGCTAGAGGACTTGTTACCGCTTTTCTACGCGGTTCGAGCTAGTGCTAGTATATATACCGCTTCCTCGCCACTCTCTCCCTCAGATCTGGTTTCTAGAACCCATCCCTCTTATCCCTTTGATATCTGTCCTCCGCTCTGCACCTGAGAATCTTTTCCTCTGCCTATCTCTCTCATTTTCCATATCTTTCACCACCTTTTATTAATATTATACCCCCTCTGGTTAACTCTGCATAATCAGCTTCATGCTGGCCAGTTATATTGTGCGTTAAGGTCTGATATAACCCATGTATGTTAGTTGTTAAGATAAGTTGATCATGAAGAATTGGTTGGCATTCATATTGTTCAGTACCGCTTCCTATAATTATTAGTGTTCTGCTGGATTAGATAATGCTAGACTAGGAGTCTGATACTATAAGGTATTGTTTCTGATGAGTGCTGGCTTTAGTTAAAAGCTGCACGACATACCTGAGAACTGGAGTTGATTGGGTAAATTCTAGTCTGTGTGCCATTGAGAGTAGAGCATGCACGAATGAGGGCTTTTTGCCTATACCATTCTGCACTGTTCTAGGCTCGGTTGTTTGTCTTTGAGGTACGCCAGGAGAACGCTTAATACTTCGGTATTAAGGTTTCTCAAGAGAGCTACCCTTCCCTATAACGTAATATTTGACGCACAGACTTGAGATTTGCACTAGGCTATGCGGCATGCCATGCGCACCAGTACCTCGTATCATTGACTCTAGCTAGACTTTATCAGTCACAGTAAACATTAAGTATATTAAACCAATTACTCTTTTTTTGCATACCCGTTTATGATTACACAAGCATTTCGCAGCCTAGTTTGATGTATTGAGACACAAACGACTTAGGCGCTTTTTGTTGATAGGAATACTGCATTGTCGTGGCGATTATTATTATTGTTGTGGCGTTTAGGATATTCTTGGCTCCGACTGCATTATATCTCCTGCCTTTTTGTGTGCATAGCCTGCACGAGCATTGTTCCGCTGCCTGCCTTTTTGGGTTCCATTTCCGATTCGAGCATCTTGATAGCATCTAACATTTAAAGAAGATTCCTTGTTGGTGTTGAAGGACTTTAGTGCACTTTCTTTCATGCAAGAGTGCCTGTCATTTATTGATTAAAGTAACGTAAGCTGTAACTTCTCTTACCACCTTACTTTGCATACCATAACCAAGCACCTTCGGTTATAGGTAGTAATAGGCTGTTTTCACATAACATTAAGCCTAGAGTAGACGCACATTTATTGAGTTTGATAACCTATTATTGCATATAGAACTCTGGAGAGTATTTGTGTTCTTTGTTCACTGGGAATATACATCAGAGGTTGGATCTAGCGCTTTCCGTTGTAGCATTTATGCCATTACTAGACCAATGAATAAGAGCCCTGATATATTTAAACCTCAGTCGTAACAAATGGCGACCTTACCTAGGATTTGGTGAACCTACATTTATTAGCAGGGAACATTTGTTGTTTTGGGGAATATTTTGCGGGGATCAGCAAGAATATTTTTTTTTGCAACATAGCATAGCCCTTGAGTATTTCCGAGAATTTTTGTGTGTATACTGAGGTATAAGAGTTTGGGGTGCTTCTTTTCTGAATATTGAGGTGCGAAATTTTTGTGAGCATCATGTCTTATACCGGATCAGAGGAGGATGGAGACACAGTACGTAATGTCGAAACTGAGGAACAGCAGTATGATGAAAGGGTTAATCAGGTGAACTGTGAGGAGGATGCTAGGATATTTTTGCAATGGCCTGTTACTGCCAAGCGGTTGGAGGGTATGGATCGGTACGGTCTTCAATGCCTGGCCACAGCTATCGGTCATGCGGGTACTAGCAGCATGACCAGGGATAACTTGATAACGTGTGTACTGGGCAGGGTGACTGGTGAGCGAGATGGGTTGAGTGCTCAGAGCCCTTCGGCCATGCTTCCCCTACACTCGACTCCCAGCCATCCCAGTGGTTTGCCGCCCCGGATACGTTTCCACAGTTGGGTGGTGACTGGCAGGGTGGGTTGCCCCTGGGGGGACCACCGGTAATTTCAAACATTGTAGCACCTTCACCTCCTCAAGGGTTATCTCCAGAATTATTGTTTAAGCTCGAATTAGCTAAGCTTCAGCATCAGCAGCAAATAGAATCAGCTAAGATCGAAGAGAGAAAATGTCAGATTCAACAGCAACAAAGGGCAGGTGAGCAGCAAATAGAATTAGCCAAGATAGAAGAGAGAAAAACTATCAGTCAGCAGCACATAGAGCTAGCAAGAATCCAAGCTGATTTAGAGTCGACTAGGTACTGTGCCGACATGGACGTAGAGAAGTCGCGAGTAGAGACAACGGGACAGCGACTTGGGGCTGGTAACCGTGCTCATGATCAATCTCTCTCGCACTTATTGAAACTGGTTCCGGTGTTTGATGAGAGTGGTGTAACATAATTTTTCGCACGCTTTGAGAAGAAGTACCAGGAACACCAGTGGCCAGAGAATAAATGGGCAGCACTTGTATCCTCTAGATTAATAGGCAAGGGTCTTAAAGCCTACGATGCGTTACCTTTGGAGTCATGTATTGTGTATGAGGATCTCAAGGAGGCTGTCCTGAGGGCTTACGAACTGCAACCAGAAACGTACCGTTTGAAGTTCCGGGGTGTAACTAAGGGAAGAGATAGCACCTTTTTGGAACATGCCCGGGACTTGTCCGATGCTATGGGGAACTGGCTCCGATCTGAGAAGGTAACAACATTTGATGGAGTTAAGCAGTTAATGATGTTGGAGCAGTTCTTTAAGAGCACGGGCGGTGATCTAACTTTGAACTTAAAGGAGAAAAACCCAAGAACTCTAGTCGAAGCAGCAGAAATGGCTGATCGACGGCTGTCGTTGATTCGGGGTTGCGGGTCCTCACAGAAGTACGATGCAAGTGCTAGGGACCGTTATCCTCCCCCTCCCCGTAGCAATGACACATTTAAACAAAAGAGCAATGAAACTAAAACTGAATTCAAACCTAACACCACGCCGTATGAGAAAAGTCAGGGGCCTTTTACATCACAGTATAAGCCGAGACCGAAATTTATGTGTTTTAAGTGCCACCAGGAGGGTCATAAGGCAAATGAGTGCCCTAGTCGACCTCCTCCGGCAGCCGTGTCTTTTGCTCACGGCATTGGAGTGTTCAAGAGGACATCGGAGTTTGTTAGAGGCAATTCTTCCGAGGTAAATACACTGCCAGTGCAGAAGGATCCGGAAGGCTTATTCCCTGTCCGTGATGCCTTTAGTGACCACAGGGGACTCGGTTGTGTGGAGTGGGGGGGTAGAAGACATGATGTGAGAATTTTGCGTGACACTGGGGCATCGCAAACATTGTTGAGGAATTTCACTGGTAAACCTGTAAATACGGCGCGGGTGGTTGTGGTTCAGGGAGTTAATGCAACAAGGTCATACCCGCTTGTAAGAATGAAGATGGAAGTTGATGGTGTGACTCATGACCTGGATGTAGGAATTGTGGAGAAGTTACCTGTTGGGGGCGTCGACCTCCTTCTCGGCAACGACTTTGCGGGGCCTACTTCTGAGGCTCCACCCTTAGTCGTTGCCGAGAAGCCGGCCGACGTGAGTAGGGAGGAGCAGGAGTGGGTTGAGAAGTGTCCGGTGCAACCTATGGCGTGTGTTGTCACCAGAGATCTTGCATCCAGGGAGTCACATTCTGGTCAACAGTCTTTAGACAAGCAGAGGAAAGGTACCGAGAAGGGGTTGAAAGTTGATGCGGTTGAGAGTTTAGTATCAACGGACATTCTCGGGGACTCATTATTAGGACCGATTTTCGAGTCTGGAGAAGACCCATTAACTGTTACTGAGAAGGCAGAGGATGGGCTTAAAAAGACGAAGAGACAGCAACGATACAGAGAGAGAGAGCAACAGGAGGCTAAATTCAATGTAGGAGGGGGGCATGAGTTGTTTCGCAAACACTTAGATAAGCTTGCTCCTTCGGACATTCGTAAATTGCAAGTAGAAGACCCGGATGTTCTTGAATGTGGTACCGGTGCTGTCGAGTTGAAGGAGGACAGTGATGCACAGTCGGGAGATTTTTACAAGTATCCCCTGACCATCATGGAGGTAGCAACAAGGTACCCTGACGCGTACCCTATGAGAAATGGGTCAGCGAAGACGGTGGTCCGAAACTTGCTAGAGTATTTTTCCCGGTATGGTTACCCGCAGGTAATTCAGTCAGACCAGGAATCCAACTTCACTTCTAACCTCTTTGTTCAAGCAGTGCCGCAGCATGGGATTGTTACGGTTGTGTCATCTGCGTATCATCCGGAGAGCCAGGGTGTGTTAGAGCGATGGCACTCAGCCTTGGAATCTGTGCTTCGTTATTGTTGCTTTGAGAGTGGGAAGGGTTGGGATCTTGGCCTGCCATATGTTTTATTTGCTGCACGGGAGGTACCTGGGGAAAGTTTGGGATTCAGCCCTAATGAGCTCGTCTTTGGACACCGTGTCAGAGGGCCTCTCCATATGGTTAAAGAAATATGGGAGGGTGCAGAAAAACCTTGTTCTATGCTCAAGTATGTCCTCGACAGTCGAGAACGGATGTTGCGCAGTCTGGAGTTGGCTGGCTGTAATTCGACTAGCTCTCAGGCCCTCATGAAGGACAGGTACGACCTCAAGGTTAAACTCAGGGAGTTTCGCGTGGGTCAGGAGGTGTTGATTCTACTGCCCTTGTAGGTCACCCCTTATCCGCGAAGTACACTGGTCCTTATAGGGTGGTGGAGAGGCTATCGGACCTGGATTTCTTGGTGGCCGCTCCAGACAGACGTACGCGCAATCAGTTATGTCACGTTAATCTCATGAAGGAGTATGTGAGGCACCCCCCTGAGCCTCTCACTGTGCCTGTGATGACGTTTAGCAGTCAAGGTGGAGAAGGAGAACGGGACAGTCAAGCTCAGGTGGAGGATAACTGGAAGGATAAGAAAGTCAAGTGGGCGCCTGAGTGTGAGAGGGCATTTGGAGTGGTGAAGCACCTGTTGTGCACTCACCCGATCCTCAGGGCCCCTGACTTTAGCCTACCTTTCCAACTAGCAACGGATGCTAGTGGTGTGGGGGCTGGTGCCGTCCTTGTGAAAAAGGACGATGATGGGCTCGAGCATCCTGTTAGTTTCTGCTCGGAGAAGTTTAATTCAGCCCATGGGAGCTGCTCTGTTGTCGAGGAGAAGCTGCTGGCGGTTGTGCTTGCGCTGGGGCATTTCGAGGTCTATGTTCCAGCCTATGGTCCGGTCGTTGTAGTTTACACAGATCATCACCCTCTCAAGTTCTTGGACCAGTTTCACAATCGGAATATGAGGCTGACCAGGTGGTCGCTAATGTTACGGGAGTATAGCCTGGACATATGCCATATTGCCGGTTGTGACAACGTGGTTGCAGATTGTCTTTCAAGGGTGTATGATCCTGGGTAGATTGACACACGGGTAGCCTCCTGCTTTAGTTTGAATAGTATTTTGCGCTTGGTGCTTGTTGGCTCGCGGTTGTAGCCCAGCGTATTGGGTCGTAAAGCAGGAGTTGAGCGTTTGGTATAGAAGAAAAAACTAGGCTTGCCCCTATAGTGCACCCGAAATAAACAAATTAAAAACATAAAAATCAAATAAAAACTCTTTCTTTGATAGTTGAATTTTTTCAGTATGTTATAGCAGTAATTCTGAGTTGCACTCCTCTCAGAATGCTGGGCTAGAGAAGCTTGCTCTTGAGGAGCATAACTACATATGATTTAACCTATTGTGTTGGGGAGGGTTATAATTTTGTAAAATGTTTTGTTGAGAACTGTGCCAGATATTTTACTTCCGCTGGGTGATGGGAAGTAGAGATATAGCATGGGTTCTAACCATCAGATTTTTATTGAGCTTTGGGCCTCTGAGAAAAAATCTTGGGGGGCCCCCCCCCCCGACGTTAACCACTCCGTTAGAACCGCATGGCTTGTCCTACGGTGACTCGCTAGGATCGCCAGGGCAGTGGATGTGGCGACAGTTGGTGTATTGTTGTGTGCTTTATTTCATATGAAAGCTCATGTCATGGGCAGTCCAGAAAGGCTCTTTGTTTTCACCCATGTCAAGGCTTTATATATTTAATTGCAAAGTATATGTTTTATCATTAAGTAGTAGTGATAGGATTTGAGAGAGAGAGAGAGAGAGAGAGAGAGTAGAACAGAATGTGGGGAGGCGCGCAGTGTTTTGCTATACTCGATGACGTCATAGCTGGCTGGCCTCGGGGATTGGTTAGAGGAGTTTTTTACCATGCTTGATGACGTCATGTTTACCTAGCTTCTTTAGCATTGGCTAGAGGACTTGTTACCGCTTTTCTACGCGGTTTGAGCTAGTGCTAGTATATATACCGCTTCCTCGCCACTCTCTCCCTCAGATCTGGTTTCTAGAACGCATCCCTCTTATCCCTTTGATATCTGTCCTCCGCTCTGCACCTGAGAATCTTTTCCTCTGCCTATCTCTCTCATTTTCCATATCTTTCACCACCTTTTATTAATATTATACCCCCTCTGGTTAACTCTGCATAATCAGCTTCATGCTGGCCAGTTATATTGTGCGTTAAGGTCTGATATAACCCATGTATGTTAGTTGTTAAGATAAGTTGATCATGAAGAATTGGTTGGCATTCATATTGTTCAGTACCGCTTCCTATAATTATTAGTGTTCTGCTGGATTAGATAATGCTAGACTAGGAGTCTGATACTATAAGGTATTGTTTCCGATGAGTGCTGGCTTTAGTTAAAAGCTGCACGCCATACCTGAGAACTGGAGTTGATTGGGTAAATTCTAGTCTGTGTGCCATTGAGAGTAGAGCATGCACGAATGAGGGCTTTTTGCCTATACCATTCTGCACTGTTCTAGGCTCGGTTGTTTGTCTTTGAGGTATGCCAGGAGAACGCTTAATACTTCGGTATTAAGGTTTCTCAAGAGAGCTACCCTTCCCTATAACGTAATATTTGACGCACAGACTTGAGATTTGCACTAGGCTATGCGGCATGCCATGCGCACCAGTACCTCGTATCATTGACTCTAGCTAGACTTTATCAGTCACAGTAGACATTAAGTATATTAAACCAATTACTCTTTTTTTGTATACCCGTTTATGATTACACAAGCATTTCGCAGCCTAGTTTGATGTATTGAGACACAAACGACTTAGGCTCTTTTTGTTGATAGGAATACTGCATTGTCGTGGCGATTATTATTATTGTTGTGGCGTTTAGGATATTCTTGGCTCCGACTGCATTATATTTCCTGCCTTTTTGTGTGCATAGCCTGCACGAGCATTGTTCCGCTGCCTGCCTTTTTGGGTTCCATTTCCGATTCGAGCATCTTGATAGCATCTAACATTTAAAGAAGATTCCTTGTTGGTGTTGAAGGACTTTAGTGCACTTTCTTTCATGCAGGAGTGCCTGACATTTATTGATTAAAGTAACGTAAGCTGTAACTTCTCTTACCACCTTACTTTGCATACCATAACCAAGCACCTTCGGTTATAGGTAGTAATAGGCTGTTTTCACATAACATTAAGCCTAGAGTAGACGCACATTTATTGAGAGTTTGATAACCTATTATTGCATATAGAACTCTGGAGAGTATTTGTGTTCTTTGTTCACTGGGAATATACATCAGAGGTTGGAGCTAGCGCTTTCCGTTGTAGCATTTATGCCATTACTAGTCCAATGAATAAGAGCCCTGATATATTTAAACCTCAGTCGTAACAATGTTTACAAACAGGATCCCTCACTCTTTTACTTTTGATAGAGACCCAAGTAAAATCCACCTCTGATATATCCAAATTCTATTTTCCTGGCTATCAATTGCTTTCGAATTTTAGACCAAAAGGAGGTGTATGTTGCTTCGCAAAACTTAAATAGCCCTGGAGGAGGTTACTAGTTTCACTTGTCCCTATTTTGACTTATCTGTTTACAAATTTAATTATCTTGGAAAAGTTAAGTATATCTGCTGGGCTTACCGTTCCCCAAATTCCCCTCCAGAGCCGAGTCTTTTTTTATTCTCTGTCCTCCCAACTCTGTATCCTCCATATAAATGTTGCTTCATAAATCACAGCACGGGGTGATTTTAATGTATATAATGTTGAATGGCTCACTCATCCAGCAAGGACTGGGTCTTGAATGTGAGTTATTTGCAGACTCATTTAATCTCACCCAGCTAGTCAACCAATCAACCCGTGTGTCTGATAACCAGACCGCAATTCCCACCTATTTGACTTGTTTTTAACAACCAATTCAGATAATTATGATATTGAAGTGATGTCCCCACTTGGAACTTGAGATCACTGTTTGCTACAGGCCATCTGTTTATCGCCTACCACACCATGCCACTCTGAACCAGTTTTGGTGACCAAATGGCACTATGATAGGCCAGACTGGGAAGGTCTTCAACATTCTTCATAGACATTCCCTGGACTTCTTTCTTTTCTAACGATGCAAACGTTACCTTGGGCCACATTCAAGATTTGATGAAAATTGGAATGGAAACATTTATCCCCTATCAAAAGAATAATACGATATCAAATTTTCCGAAATGGTTTGATCACAACTGTGCTAGAGTTACTAAACAAAAAACAAACGCTTACAATTAGTACACAAGATAACAAAACACAAGAAGCCTATATTTACTACAAAAACGTCAGAAATCATGCCAGAATTGTATTAAATCTAACTAAATTAAAAACACTTTCTTCACAAGCAGGCAAATAAACTAATAAGCAATCCAAATGATAGCTTGGTCTACTCTTAACTTATTCAAGTCTAATTTCCATTCTACCATTAAAATCTCCCGATGGCAAATCTTGTAAGTGACCCGCGAGGTAAAACCAACCTTCTCGCTGATATTTTCTCCACCAACTCAACCTTAGATGAAAGAATGTCTCAGTAGATAAAGCTCCTGATCCAGATGAAATTCCACCAATAGTACTTACACAAAAAAAAAAAAAATATATATATATATATATATATCTTAGTGCTTGCTCCTATTTTGGCAACGCCTTTCTGTCTGTGCACCCATACCTCATGTTTCCCACTCTCCTGGAATTTCTGGAAAAACAAAAATCCATCCTGTTCCTAAAAAGGGAGCCTATTCAGATCCATCAAATTACATCCCAATAGCTATAACTTCCACTCTTGGTGAAATCTTCGAAACAAACTATACATAATCACCTACTCAAGCATCTAGAGACTAGTACATTAATCAGTGATAGACAGTATGGCTTTAGACATGAACGATCAAAGGCAGACATTCTTTGCCTTCTTAAGCATCATATTAAGGGGAGGCAGACCGATTTTCTGGACCCCATTCTCCCTAATTTTTAGCCCCACTAGTTTTGATATTATAAGACGTTCGGCCCATTAGTTTGGCGATTTTAACACCTTTCGCCCAATTTCGTTGTCAATTTTAAGACCTTTCGTGCCATTTAGGTGTCGATTATTTCCTGGCGAGCGATAGCGAGCCTGCAATTTTAAGAGGAACCGGCCATTGGCCGGGAAATTTTTCTACCGAAAAATGTACAAATTTATCTTGGTCTAGGGTGTGTTTTTTTTAAGCTTGATGGAGGTCCAGGGAGGAAACTAAAACAAAATATGAATGAATTAACCTCTGAAGTGCGCATGGGGGTAATTGGAAACGTCCCCCTGTGCTGACGTATTTGAGGTGTTTCCGTCACTAAAATATTCATTGTGCCATTAATAGCATTAATATTTATCCATATGCGCCTATTATGGGTTGATTATAAAGGTATTAACCTGAAACAACAATAAAACGAGTGAAAACAGCGTTTGGATGGTCAAAATCGGAGATATAGCCCGCGAGTTGTATAATGTATGGGTGTGGCAATCTGCTTTCCCGCCAATTTCCCCCAAGGCCACTGAGACACAGTCGATCGATACTCTCTCTCTCTCTCTTGCACTCGCTTGCTATCAGTGATGACCACACCCTCCAATCGGATTTCTAATGTTAGCACGAAAATATACCTCAGAATAAGGGAATAACAGAGAAAATAGGTGATAACTGAAGGAGAGGAGGAAAGTGGGGAAGGAGGGGAGGTAGAGGACTGAGATTTTGCATGGCCCAGGGGCCAAAAAAAAATAAAAAAATAAAAAAAAAAAAATATAAAAAAATATTTTTTTTCGATGTCAAAAAGTTGATTTTTATTTTCTCTGACTCTTAAGAGTCTTCCCGCAGTGCGCCGGGGGAACTCTTAAGAGTCTCCCCGCAGCTCCCGGGTTAAGGGGAGGTTTCTAGTGTGGTGCTTAGACCTCCATCAAGCTTAAAATTACATCCGCTAGACCCCCTTACAAGATAAATATGTACATTTTTCGGTAGAAAAATGTCCCGGCCGAAGGCCGATTCCTCTTAAGTTACAGGCTCGCTATCGCTCGCCAGGAAAAAATCGACACCTAAATGGCACGAAAGGTCTTAAAATTGACAGAAATGGGGCAAAAGTTAATAAAATCGCCAAACTAATGGGACAAACGTCTTAACATCTCAAAAGCAATGGGGCTAATCATGAGGGAGAAGGAAGTTCGAAAAAAAATCCCTCAAGTGGAAACCTCCCTAGCCCAAACAAACGGCCAGCCTCCCCTTAACCAAGCTACAGACCAACTTGGTGAAATGCATTCAATAGCATTGGATATTTTAAAGACTTTTGAGAGAGTCTGGCATCAATCCTTTACTGTCGAAGATGTTACACTACAGTCTTGTATCACTAATTCCACTAATTTCTTCTTATCTTGATAGCATAACATTATGTGTAAAGGTAGATGGCCTTTATTCTCAATTTACTCCATGAATGCTGGCGTTCCTCAGTTTTGGCCCCAACTCTGTTCCTTATTCATATCAATGATCTATCCATGACTCATAAACCAATACATTCCGACACAGATGACTCAACACTCCATAGTTCATAAGAACATAAGAAAATGGGAGTCTGCAGAAAGCCGATTGGCCTAAGCAAGGCAGATCCCTGTCCTACACAACCCCAATTACAATGCCCAATTATAGGCTCAACACTCTAATACCCTGAGGATCATCTTACCAAAACGGTTAGAGATTAACGCAGGATTACGGGGGTCTGCAGAGCGCTGATTGGCCCAACCCGGCTGATCCCCCTTCACACCCAACCCTTCTCGTCCATATGCTTATCCAATTTTATCTTAAAGCTCCCTACCGTTTTTTATCCCACTATAGCACTTGGTAGTCCATTCCACCCATCTACAACTCTGTTACCAAACCAATATTTGCCTATATCTTTTCTGAAACGAAATTTATCTAATTTGAAACCATTGGTACGAGTTCTTTCGCTATCACCGAGCTTTAGTACATTTGTCATGTCCCCTTTGTTAATCCCACTAACCCACTTGAACACCTCTATCATATCCCCTCTAACTCTGCATCTCTCTAACGAATGTAAACCTAATTTCTTCAACCTTCAACCTTTCTTCATACGGAAGATTTCTAATATTATGGATCATTTTTGTCATTCTACGCTGTACTCTCTCCAATGGATCTATGTCCATTCTGTAATAAGGACACCAAAATTGGACAGCATAATCCATATGGGGTCTCACTAATGACAAGTAAAGTTTTAAGATAACATCAGCAGTTCTGTTACTCACACTCCTAGAGATGAACCCGAGAATCCTGTTTGCCTTATTACGAACGCTTATACACTGTTTTCTAGGCTTCAAATCATTACTAACAAACACACCTAGATCTTTCTCGCAGTCTGAATTTTCTAATTCTAAATTAGCTAGTTTATATATAACATTTGTTTGCATCTTCCCTATCTTTAATACCTTGCATTTGTCAATGTTAAGCTTCATCTGCCAATTTACTGACCATTCATGTAAGGTATCTAGATCCCTTTGGAGGCACTCTATATCGCTATCTGAATCAATTGATCTCCCCATTTTAGTATCGTCTGCGAATTTACTTATCCTACTAGTTATACCTAAATCTAGGTCATTTATGTATATAAGAAACAACAGGGGACCTAATACCGATCCCTGGGGGACACCACTTTTGACTGCTCCCCATTCTGACTTGGTACCATTTATGCTGACTCTCTGTTTCCTACCAATTAGCCATGCCCTAATCCATCCCAACAACGACCCTCCTATTCCATGTGCCTCAACCTTTCTCATCAATCTCTTATGAGGGACTCTGTCGAAAGCTTTACTGAAATATAAATATATAATATCATATGACTTGTCATTGTCTACTGCTTCATATACCTCTGAGAAAAAGCTAAGCAAATTAGTAAGGCAAGAACGTCCCTGAGTGAATCCATGCTGAGAAGAATTTATTAAGTTAAAATTTTCTTAGTGGCTTCTAATTTTCCTAGCAATAATAGACTCTAGCAACTTTCCTATGATTGATGTGAGACTAATGGGACCGTAATTGGATGCTATCGATTTATCACCTTTTTTGAAGATCGGAACTACATTTGCAAGCTTCCAAGCTTCTGGAACTAAACCTGTTTCTAATGACTTGTTAAATAAAAATGCTAATGGGCTACTTAACTCATCTCTGCATTCTTTTAATACTCTAGCATATACCTCGTCAGGACCAGGCGATTTTTGAGGTTTCAGTCTGTCAATTTCCTTAAGCACATCATTTCTACTTATACTAACTGTACTTAACATATTTTCTATACTATCACTATATACCATATTGACTTCTGGAATCTGTGCCAAATTTTCATTAGTGAAAACGGAAAGAAACTGACTATTTAATGTACTGCACATTTCTAAATAATTTTCTGTTATTTCTCCTATTGAAGTTTTTAGGGGGCCTATTACATCTCTAACTTTAGATTTATATAGTTGGTATAAAGCTTTAGGGTTATTTTTTGAGTCACTGGCTATCCTTATTTCATAATTTCTTTTTGCTTTCCTGATTTCCTTTTTGACCTGTCTTGATATAGTCTGATAGTATATATGTAGATGATTTTCGCCTTTCTTTATTTTTCTATATATTCCTTTCTTTTTTCCTATAAGATCTATTAGCTTATTAGTCATCCATTTTGGTTGGTTCTGCGTCGATCTAAATCTTCTTTTAGGGATATATTTATTTTGAGCATTGTGGAGTGAAGCAATAAACTGGTTATATGTAGGTGGCAAGTTTAACTCTGGCATATCCTGACTTAATTGCTTAACAATAGGGTCCACCCTTAAGTCTCTTCTTAGCCCACCATAATCGGTTTTTCTGAAATCAGGGATAAGTGTCGTATTCTCTTTAGCATTCCCTGTCCATTGTATATTAAAATAAATAGATTTATGATCGCTATTTCCTAGGTGGTCACCAATCTCTACATTATTTATCATATGTTCATTGTTACTGAAAACTAAATCAAGAATATTAATACCTCTAGTCGGCGTATCTATGAATTGAAATAAAAAACTATCTTGTACTACCTCAATAAACTCTACTGAATCGGAGTCGCCTATTTGGTGCTGCCAATCAATGTTCGGAAAATTAAAATCCCCCATAATGCACACATTGCTAAACCTTGATGCTATTTTAATTTCCTCCCATAACGATGTTCCGCCATTTCTACTCATATTAGGCGGTCTATATATAACTCCAATAACTATGGTCTCACTACCTTCGTTAACCTCTACCCAAACACTTTCATTATCATTATTTAGTCTAATACCTGATTTAATACAGCTTTTTAATGTACTCCTGACAAACACTGCTATACCCCCGCCCCTCCTACTTGTTCGGTCATATTTAAACAAACTATATCCTGGAATATCAAATTCTGCTAAAAAAATGCCTAGATTCTGTATTAATCCACGTTTCAGTTAGCGCTATTATGTCTATATTTTCTGTGCTAACGAGTGCTCTAAGTTCGTTCGTTTTGTTACATAAACTCCTACAATTTGTATAATATACCCTCAACCTATTACTTTTATTTGCAAGTAATTTTCTATTGTGTTTAGCTAACTTATTATTTCCTGTTGAACTACTAGCTCTAGACGGAAATTCTACTCAATCAGTATTCTCATCTTTACTATCAGTTACATGTGTAGTGTTATCGATACTAGTATTACACATCACTATATCCGCACTATCTTGACTGATTATTTCTATTTTACTCACTGGTTTGTCACATGAAGTACCTGCTCCATATGGAGACAGTATTTTACTTACACACCCAGGTTTTTTTAACGAAACCCCGCAACAATCTTGTCCAGTGAGCTGGCCAAGGTCGAAACTCCTAGTCGAGAAAGATGTACTCCATCCTGGGCATACAGTTCATCCTTACCATAGAAGTGGGTCCAGTTATCTAGGAATGGTATTGACTTGCAATACTTCTCCAGCCGGCTATTTACACCAATAGCCCTGGAGGACCATTCCTTCCGTACCCCTCTTCTTGGCAGGATACTGTGTACCACAGGAAATCCACCTTGATCCTCTCCAGCATTTCCTGATACTTGGTCAGCAACTCCTCAGTCCTGCATCTCCATAATTATGTCATTGGACCCCGCGTTGATGAAGATGATGGGGTCCTTCCCACTTCTAGGACACCATCCATCTTCTCTGCCACCCTCCCGACTCCAGCGCCAGGTATGCAGACAACTTTACTAACATGAGTGTTAGTAGCCCCGTCAAGGTACCTAACCATTGAATCACCGACAATGAACTTAACTTTTTTCCGTTGTCGGCGTGTAGCAGGAGTTGTAGCAGCAACAGCAGCAGACTCTCCCCCCCCCCCCCCTCCCCTCTCACTGCCTCGATGATCGCCACTTCCTCGCCATCACTCTCATCAGCCAAGGTGCTGAAGTTGTTGTGGGTCTTGAGTGGCTGCCTTTTCAGCTTGCAGGTCGTTGCACCACTTTGCAGGGGGCTTCACGATCCCTGGGAACACTTCCGGTAGCCTCACACTTCTTCTCCGCCATAGCTAGTCTCAAGGCCAAATTTTCATCTCTGAGACACTGAATCTCCTGCTCCACATTCTCCAGTCTTTCTTGCAAAGCAAGACAAAGCTGGAGAGTATGGGAGGAGACAGCAGACTCATCAACACCAGCCATCACTAAGAAAGTTCACTAGGACCTCACTAAGGGTAAACAGGTACACTAGCGGTCACTGGGGACGTCCGCACTGGTCAAGGGTCAGAGGGCAACCCTTTACATTTAGCAGTTCTTTCACACAGCCCGATATTATAAATACCAAATTAAGCACTGTACTTTATCTGAACCAGGAACTATCTAAGATTAATGAATGGGGACAAATCTATCTAGTTTCCTTTAATGCACAAAATACCAAGTCCATACAATTTTCTAACAGACAGAATCTTTCTGACTTCTACATGATTTTTAATGATGTAAATATTCCCACCTCTTCTAGCATTGATATCCTTGGTGTAACACTGAATGCCAGCCTGAGTTGGACACTTCATGTTATTTCCATTGCTAAGAATGTATCTAAGAAAATGAGACTTCTATACAGAATTCGGGAATTCTTAACTGACGAGCAGTTAGCCATTATACTTAAAAAGTCATGTTCGTTTGGAATACCTTTGTGGAATGGATGTGGAGCAGTTGCATTGAGTCAGTTGGACAAAATTAAAAATAAAGCAATTAGATTAATGAATAACCCTTTAATCACGCAAGATCTTCCTCTACACACACACACACACAGATACACCCACCCACCCACACACACACTTATACAAAGATTGTCCTATATATTATAATCCCCCCAGCTGTTTCTACTTTACCCTTTCCATTCCTCCACACACACACACACACACACACAAAGATTGTCCTATATAACCTTCTTGCGGATATTTTCTCCACCAACTCAACCTTAGATGAAATAAATCAAGATGTCCCTGTACTTAATTTTAATTCGCCTGAAATTCCCTCACTTAAGATCCACACCAGACATGTCAAAACTATTTTGCAGAATCTCTCGGTAGATAAGGCTCCTGGTCCAGATGAAATTCCTCCAATAGTACTTAAGAATTGCTCCTTGGTGCTCGCTCCTGTATTGGCAAAAAATAAACGGTTTATTTAATTAAAGAAAGGCAGCCCGATGAGCTGAAAATACACATTTTATAATTTAGTGGATGAACGTGAGAAATCTATACATGAACAAGGTAAACTTAGCTTACAATGTGTGAGTATAATACAAAGTAATACAAATACAATAAAGACAATGACTGCAAGTGTAAAATACAAATTATATTAAATTAACCATAAGTGTAAGTGATATATACATATGTCCTCTGTTTGTGGTTTGACTTTTTAAATAATGATATAAATAGCTCGCAACCTCGTAACCATCAGTACATTATACATATATCATATACATTGTAAACATATACTGTATTGTATACATACACGCTCATGTGTGCAAACATACACACCTACACACAAACATACATAGGCTACATACTATACAAGTGGGACGAGGTAAAGCTTATAATAGGAGGTCAGTCTCCAGAAGACGACAATGAGGGAAAACAAAAAGTAAAAGTTAAAGGGGTTAGGTAAAGCTTATAATAGGAGGTCAGTCTCCAGAAGAGGACAATGAGGGAAAGTAAAAGTTAAAGGGGTTAGGTAAAGCTTATAATAGGAGGTCAGTCTCCAGAAGAGGACAATGAGGGAAAACAAAAAGTAAAAGTTAAAGGGGTTAGGTAAAGCTTATAATAGGAGGTCAGTCTCCAGAAGACGACAATGAGGGAAAACAAAAAGTAAAAGTTAAAGGGGTTAGGTAAAGCTTATAATTGGAAGGTCAACCCTCGGGAGAGATTAAATGGGGGAATGGAAAGGGTTAAGTAGAAACAGCTGGGGGGATTATAATATATAGGACAATCTTTGTATAGGTGTGTGTGTGTGTGTGTGTGTGTGTGTGTGTGGAGGAATGGAAAGGGTAAAGTAGAAACAGCTGGGGGGATTATAATATATAGGACAATCTTTGTGTGTGTGTGTGTGTGTGTGTGTGTGTGTATGGAGGAATGGAAAGGGTAAAGTAGAAACAGCTGGGGGGATTATTTTTGTTTTTTTGTTTTTTTTTGAGACAATGAACGGAGGAAGGAAAAACACAGATAAAACAAAAAGGTCCATGTGCCTAAAGGCATCCTCCTAAAATGTAACAACTGGATTTAAATATTTGTAGATTGTAAGTTTGTGGAAAGCAATTCAAGGGAAGTGAATTCCAAAGAGTAGTAGCTCTGGGGATAAATGAATTCTGATAAGCAGAAGTCCTGCATTGTGGAGGAGAAAGTGTAAATTCATGGGCGCTCTCAGCTGCCCTAGTTCTACGGGGAAAGATGTGGAGAGGCGGCACAATTGGAGCAAGTTCCTCGGAACAATTGCTGTGAAAATATCTGTAGAATAATGCAAGGGATGCAACGTTTCTTCGTATGGATAATGTAGGAAGGTCCTGTGTGATTGCAGGGTTATTGATTAATCTAATAGCTTTATTTTGAATTTTGTCCAACTGCCTCAATGCAACCAATCCCACTTCCACCCCACAGAGGTGAACAGTAATCCATCTGAGAACGCACATGACTTTTATCACGGCAACTGCTCGTCAGTGAAGAATTCTCGAACTCTGTACAGGAGTCCCAGTTTTTTAGAGGCATTCTTAGCAATGCTTCTAACATAATATGTCCAGCTCAAGTTAGTAGTTAGTGTTACACCGAGAATGTCAATACTAGGGGAAGTGGGAATATTTACATCATTAACAAATATATGGGAGTCAGTGAGATTCTGTCGGTTAGAAAATTGAATGTACTTGGTTTTCTGTGCATTAAAGGAAACTAGATTCTTTTGTCCCCATCCATTAATTCTAGAAAGGTCCTGGTTCAGAGAAATTGCAGTGTTTATTTTCGAATTTATAAGATCGGGTTGGGTGAAAAAATTGGTAAATGTGAAGGAACTGTGGAGTGTTGAGTCATCTGCGTAGGAATGTATTGGATTATGAGTGGTAGATATGAGATAATTGATATGAATGAGGAACAGAATTGGGGCCAAAACTGATCCCTGGGGAACAGCATTTATTGAGTGAAATTGAGAATAAAGGCCATCTACCATTACACGTATTTTTCTGTTATGAAGATAAGAAGAAATTAGTGGAACTAATGATGCAAGGCCGTAGTGTGACATCTTCGACAATAAGGATTGATGCCAGACTCTATCAAATGCCTTTGATATATCCAGTGCTATTGTATGTGTTTCACCATGTTGGTCTGTAGCTTGGTTGATTTGATGCGTAAGAAGGCAAAGCATGTCTGCAGTTGATCGACATCGTCTAAACCATATTGCCTATCACTGATTAATTTATTATTCTCAAGATGCTTAATTATGTGATTATTTAATATAATTTCAAAGACTTTACCAAGAGTGGAAGTTATAGCTATTGGTCTGTAGTTTGATGGATCTGAAGAGGCACCTTTTTTAGGAACTGGATGGATGTTTGCTTCTTTCCAGGGTACTGGGAAGCATGAGGTATGAGTACACAGATAATATTAATAATAATTATTATTATTATTCATACGAAGATATGTTGCCTCCCTTGCATGACTCTACATATATTATTCATACGAAGATATGTTGCCTCCCTTGCATGACTCTACATATATTATTCATACGAAGATATGTTGCCTCCCTTGCACTCTACATATATTATTCATACGAAGATATGTTGCCTGCCCCTTGCTGACTACATATTATTCATACGAAGATATGTTGCCTCCCTTGCATGACTCTACATATATTATTCATACGAAGATATGTTGCCTCCCTTGCATGACTCTACATATATTATTCATACGAAGAGTTGCCTCCCTTGCATGACTCTACATATATTATTCATACGAAGATATGTTGCCTCCCTTGCATGACTCTACATATATTATTCATACGAAGATATGTTGCCTCCCTTGCATGACTCATATATATTCATACGAAGATATGTTGCCTCCCTTGCATGACTCTACATATATTCATACGAAGATATGTTGCCTCCCTTGCATGACTTACATATATTATTCATACTGATGTTGCCTCCCTTGCATGACTCTACATATATTATTCATACGAATATGTTGCCTCCCTTGCATGACTCTACATATATTATACGAAGATATGTTGCCTCCCTTGCATGACTCTACATATATTATTCATACGAAGATATGTTGCCTCCCTTGGACTCTACATATATTATTCATACGAAGATATGTTGCCTCCCTTGCATGACTACATCATATATTTCATACGAAGATATGTTGCCTCCCTTGCATGACTCTACATATATTATTCATACGAAGATATGTTGCCTCCCTTGCATGACTCTACATATATTATTCATACGAAGATATGTTGCCTCCCTTGCATGACATATATTATTCATACGAAGATGTTGCCTCCCTTGCATGACTGTACATATATTATTCATACGAAGATATTTTGCCTCCCTTGCATGACTCTACATATATTCATACGAAGATATGTTGCCTCCCTTGCATGACTCTACATATATTATTCATACGAAGATATGTTGCCTCCCTTGCATGACTCTACATATATTATTCATACGAAGATATGTTGCCTCCCTTGCATGACTCTACATATATTATTCATACGAAGATATGTTGCCTCCCTTGCATGACTCTACATATATTTTCACGGTAAATGTTCTGAGGAACTTGCTTCAATTGTACTATCTCTCCACATCTTTCACCAAAGAACTAGGGCAGCTGGATATGCCCATGAATTCACACTCTCTCCTCCACAATGTAGAACTTCTGCTTATCAAAATTAATTTATCCTCAGAAAACCTACTCTCTGGAATTCACTTCCTTGGAGTTGCTTTCCACAAATGTACAACCAACAACAGTTTAAGGCCAATTATTATAAAACAATTATGAATGGAAGATGCCTTTAGGCACATGGACCTTTTGGTTTTGTCTTCCTCTATTTATTGTCTCTTGGAAAGAAAAAAAATATATAAAATAAAACTGAACTAACTCAACCTAACCTAACCAACCCTAACCTATAGCTAAAAACCCGAACTTGACTGGCGGTAAACTGAATTGCATGTATTATTATGGAACAACATATCCGAGGCTCAATTTCGCTAGCTAATTATTGGTGGATGCCATTATTCACTTTCGGTTCATCAACTTATTTTATTTATCATTATTATTTTTGGAGATATCGATTAATATTATGACTCCATTTGCCCTTTGGAGATTATGACGCATTTCGACAGTTTATTCTGGCTATCATTAGAATAGTTTAAGCAGTTTCGGGAGGATCTGTGGGAATTATATGGGTAAAGATTATCTCAATTAACCCTCTGATTTCCCTACCTATACCCTTCCTAATGTACATATTTAGCTTGAAGGGAATCACGGTAGTATTTTTACTTTATTATATTTTGATATTAATTAACTTTTTTAATATATTATTTAAGATTGAAGGAATTCTGGGCAGATGTTTATGTTAGTCTAGTCGATAATTTAAAACACATTGATTGAAATGGCCAAATTTATCAAAACCCTCATTAATAATTAATTCAAATATCATAACCCCCAAGACGTGGGAGAAGATAATGTTAAAGTAGAGCACTGTAAATTATCAAGATGGGTATATTGATGGTGGTTTACCTAGGATTATTAATATACTGTATACAGTATATATATACAGTATAGGGGGTATGCACTGAGATGGGTATATTGATGGTGGCTTACCTAGGGTTATTAATATACTGTATACAGTATATATATACAGTATAGGGGGTATGCACTGAGATGGGTATATTGATGGTGGCTTACCTAGGGTTATTAATATACTGTATACAGTATATATATACAGTATAGGGGGTATGCACTGAGATGGGTACATTGATGGTGGTTTACCTAGGGTTATTAATATACTGTATACAGTATATATATACAGTATAGGGGGTATGCACTGAGATGGGTATATTGATGGTGGCTTACCTAGGGTAATTAATATACTGTATACAGTATATATATACAGTATAGGGGGTATGCACTGAGATGGGTATATTGATGGTGGTTTACCTAGGGTTATTAATATACTGTATACAGTATATATATACAGTATAGGGGGTATGCACTGAGATGGGTATATTGATGGTGGTTTACCTAGGGTTATTAATATACTGTATACAGTATATATACAGTATAGGGGGTATGCACTGAGATGGGTATATTGATGGTGGCTTACCTAGGGTAATTAATATACTGTATACAGTATATATATACAGTATAGGGGGTATGCACTGAGATGGGTATATTGATGGTGGCTTACCTAGGGTTATTAATATACTGTATACAGTATATATACAGTATAGGGGGTATGCACTGAGATGGGTATATTGATGGTGGCTTACCTAGGGTTATTAATATACTGTATACAGTATATATATACAGTATAGGGGGTATGCACTGAGATGGGTATATTGATGGTGGCTTACCTAGGGTTATTAATATACTGTATACAGTATATATATACAGTATAGAGGGTATGCACTGAGATGGGTATATTGATGGTGGTTTACCTAGGATTATTAATATACTGTATACAGTATATATATACAGTATAGAGGGTATGCACTGAGATGGGTATATTGATGGTGGTTTACCTAGGGTTATTAATATACTGTATACAGTATATATATACAGTATAGAGGGTATGCACTGAGATGGGTATATTGATGGTGGTTTACCTAGGGTTATTAATATACTGTATACAGTATAGGGGGTATGCACTGAGATGGGTATATTGATGGTGGCTTACCTAGGGTTATTAATATACTGTATACAGTATATATATACAGTATAGAGGGTATGCACTGAGATGGGTATATTGATGGTGGTTTACCTAGGATTATTAATATACTGTATACAGTATATATATACAGTATAGAGGGTATGCACTGAGATGGGTATATTGATGGTGGTTTACCTAGGGTTATTAATATACTGTATACAGTATATATATACAGTATAGGGGGTATGCACTGAGATGGGTATATTGATGGTGGTTTACCTAGGGTTATTAATATACTGTATACAGTATATATATACTGTATAGGGGGTATGCACTGAGATGGGTATATTGATGGTGGCTTACCTAGGGTTATTAATATACTGTATACAGTATATATATACAGTATATGGGGTATGCACTGAGATGGGTATATTGATGGTGGCTTACCTAGGATTATTAATATACTGTATACAGTATATATACAGTATAGGGGGTATGCACTGAGATGGGTATATTGATGGTGGTTTACCTAGGATTATTAATATACTGTATACAGTATATATATACAGTATAGGGGGTATGCACTGAGATGGGTATATTGATGGTGGCTTACCTAGGATTATTAATATACTGTATACAGTATATATATACAGTATAGGGGGTATGCACTGAGATGGGTATATTGATGGTGGCTTACCTAGGATTATTAATATACTGTATACAGTATATATATACAGTATAGGGGGTATGCACTGAGATGGGTATATTGATGGTGGCTTACCTAGGGTTATTAATATACTGTATACAGTATATATACAGTATAGAGGGTATGCACTGAGATGGGTATATTGATGGTGGTTTACCTAGGATTATTAATATACTGTATACAGTATATACAGTATATACAGTATAGGGGGTATGCACTGAGATGGGTATATTGATGGTGGCTTACCTAGGGTTATTAATATACTGTATACAGTATATATATACAGTATAGAGGGTATGCACTGAGATGGGTATATTGATGGTGGTTTACCTAGGATTATTAATATACTGTATACAGTATATATATACAGTATAGAGGGTATGCACTGAGATGGGTATATTGATGGTGGTTTACCTAGGGTTATTAATATACTGTATACAGTATATATATACAGTATAGAGGGTATGCACTGAGATGGGTATATTGATGGTGGCTTACCTAGGATTATTAATATACTGTATACAGTATATATATACAGTATATGGGGTATGCACTGAGATGGGTATATTGATGGTGGTTTACCTAGGATTATTAATATACTGTATACAGTATATATATACAGTATAGAGGGTATGCACTGAGATGGGTATATTGATGGTGGTTTACCTAGGGTTATTAATATACTGTATACAGTATATATATACAGTATAGGGGGTATGCACTGAGATGGGTATATTGATGGTGGTTTACCTAGGATTATTAATATACTGTATACAGTATATATATACAGTATAGAGGGTATGCACTGAGATGGGTATATTGATGGTGGTTTACCTAGGGTTATTAATATACTGTATACAGTATATATATACAGTATAGGGGGTATGCACTGAGATGGGTATATTGATGGTGGTTTACCTAGGGTTATTAATATACTGTATACAGTATATATATACAGTATAGGGGTATGCACTGAGAGAGCTCTGAAGAACACTGCTTGTTGTAATACTGATAGAAGAATGACACATTTCACAATCTTTGCTTGTCAACTGGTTAACACATAACGAAAAGGACCGTGATAACTAAAATGCATAAATAGGAAGATTACTGAGCATTCAAATCCAAAAAATAGCATAAGAAATGTACTTGTTAGTATTTCAATACATTACTATTGATAATAATTGTGTAGGACTTTTGAAGTTATATTAGTTGACATAGAATGTATACAGGAATCAGTGCACAGGTACAGGTACAGTAAGTCGTTTGTGTGGCACGTGGTTCATATTCACTCCCTTTTCTGGTACTTGCCATACGATTACTTGGTTACCATTATCATTAATCTGTAAATTTGTAATTGTATTGAACCATGCAGGCAATAAATTAACTCTTTGAATATGGGAGGCCTTTCCTGAACTTATTAATATCGTCTGATGATAGACAAACTAAAACATCAAGATATACTTTACAGAAGGAGATATTTGAGGTAGTTTTACCCCTCTTGACTATTAGAAGTCTTACCTATTTTGAACAAGATAGCCTGAAATTAGCAAGAATAAAATAGGAATAATGTTATTCATTACACTTCGTATTCCAGATGAAGAATTATATGATATACCATAGCCGAAGGCTAGAAGTAATTTTCAGCTATGCAATATCGGCATTCTCTGTCTTCAGGTTAAATAAGTTTAAATTTAGGAAAGATCACTTAAATTGGCTCTTGAGTAAGGCTCTTTATTTTTTGCTGTGTATAAAACAGTAATGCATATATAATTTTGTTTTATTGTATTCCAATAGAACACAGTAATAATGATATACTTGTAGTACGTTTATTGTATTCCAATAGAACACAGTAATAATGATATACTTGTAGTACGTTTATTGTATTCCAATAGAACACAGTAATAATGATATACTTGTAATACGTTTATTGTATTCCAATAGAACACAGTAATAATGATATACTTGTAGTACGTTTATTGTATTCCAATAGAACACAGTAATAATGATATACTTGTAGTACGTTTATTGTATTCCAATAGAACACAGTAATAATGATATACTTGTAGTACGTTTATTGTATTCCAATAGAACACAGTAATAATGATATACTTGTAGTACGTTTATTGTATTCCAATAGAACACAGTAATAATGATATACTTGTAGTACGTTTATTGTATTCCAATAGAACACAGTAATAATGATATACTTGTAGTACGTTTATTGTATTCCAATAGAACACAGTTGTTGTTGTTGTTGTTGTTGTTCCCTAAGCTGCCTGGCCGAACAGCCCCGAGTCCCTGAGAAAGGCCATGGCCACGATCGGGCTTTCCCACAGAGCTCTCATTGAGTGTAGATTGTGTTGTTGGCGTAAGTGGTTGTGTGAAATGCAGTCTTCTATGATGTGTTTAATGGTATGGGGTGCTGTGTTACATCCCGGGCAGGCGTCGACAACGGAGTCATCCAGTCTCTTCTGATAGCTCAGGAGAGCTGGATGGTGTCCGCATCTCAGCCTGGCCAGGTGGACTCTGTCCTCGCGAGGAAGGGAGGATTCGGAAGGATGGATTTCGGGAGGTCGTGCATGCAGCTGTGTGTTGTCTGTGAGTGAGTGGATGGATCGGTGAGAGATATGAGTATGGATGTGCTTCTGGATGTTGGTTCGGGGTGGGCAGGGAGGGAGAGAGGACAATAATTGTGTGTGATACCGTGTGCTGGGTGTTGTTTTGATATTTCTTGGTGTCTGTGGGTGTGTTGCCATGTAGTTTAGTGGGTGGTCTTGGTTCGTGGAGGCTGCTGCCAGGAATTGAGTGCCTCTCATGTCCAGATGGTCTTTGACTTTGAGGATTTTGGTTTCTTGATGTAGGTGATCTGTGGGTGCAGTAGCTGTGCAGCCTGTAATGATCTTCAGGGCTTTGTTTTGAATAGTCTGTAAGGTCTTATGATGTGTTTCAGCTAGGTTAGAAGCCCAGGCTGGGCTTGCGTATTCCATCACTGATCTTATGTATTGTTTATATACTGTGGTGGTAGTTTCTTTGTTGTGTCCAAATTTTGTGTGAGCAAGTGACCTGAGGGCGTTAAGTCTGGGTGTCAGTTTCTTTTTAATGTTTGTGGTGTGCTGTTTGAATGTCATATGAGTATCATATGTTACTCCTAGGATTTTGGGTGTGTGTGTATGTGTTAGGGGTGTGTTGTTTATGGTGAGTTGAGGGATGTATTCGTGTTCTCCTGTCCAACTTGTGAGCAGGGTTGCGGTGGATTTGGCTGGGGCTAGATTAAGTCTGTTTGTAGTGCACCAGCCGTGTAGTGTGTTGAGATAGGGTTGAAGGAGATCTGTTGCTCTTTTTGGGTCATGGTGTGTGCATGTGAGTGTTATGTCATCTGCATAGGAGGCTAAGTTTATTTGGGGCGTATTGGGTGTAGTTATATCGTGCATGTACAGATTGAAGAGTGCGGGCGATAGGACGGATCCTTGTGGGACTCCGTTTGGAAAGTTTCTGATTTTAGATGACTGACCGGCAAAAGATACGTGTGCACATCTGCCTGCTAGGAAGTTGGCCAGCCACCGTTTTGTGTTGTTGTGCATGTTTGTGTTGTAGATTTTGTTTGTTAGGTTGTGGCGGGGGATGGCATCGAAAGCTTTACTAATGTCGAGTGTGGCTAATAGTGATCTGTGTGGTGGTCTAGCTGAATTGATGCCGTCGAAAGCTCTTTGTGTAAGGTCTGTGAGAAGAGTGTTTGTGGAGTGCAGTGGCCTAAAGCCATGTTGTGTTGGAGCTAGGGGTAGGTCAGGTGTAATTAGTTGTAATACTAGGCGTTCCATGACTTTGGAGGGGGAGCAAAGGAGTGTGATGGGGCGGTGCGAGGAGGGTAGCGTGGGGTCTTTGTTGGGTTTGGGGAAAGTGATGATGATACCATGCTTCCAAATGTCTGGTATTGTGTTGTGTGAATAGCTGTAGTTTGATATGTTAGTGAGTGCTTGTATGCCTTGTGGTCCCAGGTGTCTGAGGTGTATGTTGCTTATGTTGTCTAGGCCACAGGCGGGTGAGTGCTTGAGATTGTTGATGATATGCTTTGTCTGGTGATTGGTGAAGGGTGTATAGTCAGGGTCTGTGGGGAATTGTCTCTTACGTCGGATGACACGTCGGTCGTCTTTGTGAGGTTTTAGGTGGCTGACATGTGAAAAGTGATTGATGAGAGTGTTTGCTTGTTGTTTACATGAAGGAGTAGAGTCTGTTGTTGTGATTGCAGCATGTGATTGTGTTGTGTTGCTGTTGGAAAGTGTGAACACAGTAATACACAGTAATAATGATATACTTGTAGTACGTTTATTGTATTCCAATAGAACACAGTAATAATGATATACTTGTAGTACGTTTATTGTATTCCAATAGAACACAGTAATAATGATATACTTGTAGTACGTTTATTGTATTCCAATAGAACACAGTAATAATGATATACTTGTAGTACGTTTATTGTATTCCAATAGAACACAGTAATAATGATATACTTGTAGTACGTTTATTGTATTCCAATAGAACACAGTAATAATGATATACTTGTAGTACGTTTATTGTATTCCAATAGAACACAGTAATAATGATATACTTGTAGTACGTTTATTGTATTCCAATAGAACACAGTAATAATGATATACTTGTAGTACGTTTATTGTATTCCAATAGAACACAGTAATAATGATATACTTGTAGTACGTTTATTGTATTCCAATAGAACACAGTAATAATGATATACTTGTAGTACGTTTATTGTATTCCAATAGAACACAGTAATAATGATATACTTGTAGTACGTTTATTGTATTCCAATAGAACACAGTAATAATGATATACTTGTAATACGTTTTCATCTTGTACAAATACTTGTTCAAGGTATCAGTGTAATTTGCAGGAAATACCGTAGCAAACTATGTTGTTATAATATCGGTATCATGATATATCATAATATACAGCATAATATACCGTAGCAAACTATGTTGTTATAATATCGGTATCATGATATATCATAATATACAGCATAATATACCGTACCAAACTATGTTGTTATAATATCGGTATCATGATATATCATAATATACAGCATAATATAGTAAGATATGAGTAGAAACCTGGCGAACATTTGACAATAGAAGTCTATAGAATATGTACCACCACTGATAACACAAAATTAGTTTATTCACACACACACACACACACTAGTGGTTTTGCGTACACAGTATAAGTAAAATATATTTGTTGTTTGTACTTAAATACAAAGTTAACCAGAAAATATAAATAAAAAGGAGAGTAATTATAGACTTGGGAGACAGAGCGGTCCGTGAATGTAGCACCCCACTGCTGACGTCACAGTATGGTCGACGCGGCCTGGGGTACGACACACTCCCATCACAGACACAGAGTAGAACACATGGAATAGGGCACAATTAATCGGAAATTCATTGAAGTTAACCGATTAATTTGAAGATATTTCAATTAAGTTAAGTTAACCCATTTTTCAAAACTAACTAGTTAAGTTAAAAGTTAATTAACTTAATTAGTTAATCGGCAAAAGTTAAGTTAATTAACTTAACTGACCCAACTCTGATATATATATATATATATATACATATACACAGGGTATATACAGGGTGTTTCAAAAATACCTTTCATAAATGATTATGTTCTCTCCACCAACCAACTTTACTCCTAAACTCGATTAATAAAATTAAATTTCAGATTGAATAGACCTACAATAGCAATAATATTCATACCGGTAGGCCTACTTTACTATGTGACGGTTTTGGAAATATCTCATATTTACCAGGATATTGCACATTTTAGTTTATATAGGAAAGTCTAAGAGATGAAAACGTTTCATTCCTGGCCATCCCCTCAGGAATCAAGACGTTTGACAAAAGATAGAAATACGGTATACAGTATAATTATGTATTAACTAGTTGAGGTATACCCAGCGCTACCAGGGGAAAAGTCCAAGTATGGGCTGTCTAACTTGGAGGGGGGGGGGGGGGGGAGGGACAAAACTAATGCCGCTTCAAACCTATTCTGGCACCCCTTACTATGCATGCCAAATATGTCCATCTAAACCTATTCTGGCACCCCTTACTATGCATGCCAAATATGTCCATCTAAACCCATTCTGGCACCCCTTACTATGCATGCCAAATATGTCCATCTAAACCTATTCTGGCACCCCTTACTATGCATGCCAAATATGTCCATCTAAACCTATTCTGGCACCCCTTACTATGCATGCCAAATATGTCCATCTAAACCTATTCTGGCACCCCTTACTATGCATGCCAAATATGTCCATCTAAACCTATTCTGGCACCCCTTACTATGCATGCCAAATATGTCCATCTAAACCTATTCTGGCACCCCTTACTATGCATGCCAAATATGTCCATCTAAACCTATTCTGGCACCCCTTACTATGCATGCCAAATATGTCCATCTAAACCTATTCTGGCACCCCTTACTATGCATGCCAAATATGTCCATCTAAACCTATTCTGGCACCCCTTACTATGCATGCCAAATATTTCTATCTAAACCTATTCTGGCACCCCTTACTATGCATGCCAAATATTTCCATCTAAACCTATTCTGGCACCCCTTACTATGCATGCCAAATATGTTCATCTAAACCTATTCTGGCACCCCTTACTATGCGTGCCAAATATGTCCATCTAAACCTATTCTGGCACCCCTTACTATGCATGCCAAATATGTCCATCTAAACCTATTCTGGCACCCCTTACTATGCATGCCAAATATTTCTATCTAAACCTATTCTGGCACCCCTTACTATGCATGCCAAATATTTCCATCTAAACCTATTCTGGCACCCCTTACTATGCATGCCAAATATGTTCATCTAAACCTATTCTGGCACCCCTTACTATGCGTGCCAAATATGTCCATCTAAACCTATTCTGGCACCCCTTACTATGCATGCCAAATATGTCCATCTAAACCTATTCTGGCACCCCTTACTATGCATGCCAAATATGTCCATCTAAACCTATTCTGGCACCCCTTACTATGCATGCCAAATATTTCCATCTAAACCTATTCTGGCACCCCTTACTATGCATGCCAAATATGTCCATCTAAACCTATTCTGGCACCCCTTACTATGCATGCCAAATATGTCCATCTAAACCTATTCTGGCACCCCTTACTATGCATGCCAAATATGTCCATCTAAACCTATTCTGGCACCCCTTACTATGCATGCCAAATATGTCCATCTAAACCTATTCTGGCACCCCTTACTATGTATGCCAAATATGTCCATCTAAACCTATTCTGGCACCCCTTACTATGCATGCCAAATATTTCCATCTAAACCTATTCTGGCACCCCTTACTATGCATGCCAAATATTTCCATCTTGAAAGCTGAGGGAGTTAGGGGGGGGGGGTGAGGTTCCCCTCTCCCCTCACTTAAAATCTATTCTGGCACCCCCTTAGTATGCATGCCAAGTATGGGCTCTCCATCTTGAAAACTGAGGGAGTTATTGGGGGCTCCCCCCCCCCCTAAAACCTGTTCTGGTAATCCATTAGTATGCATGCCAAGTATGGTCTCTTCATCTTGAAAACTTAGGGAGTAGTTCGTGAGCAAACAGACAGACAGACAGACAGAATACTCACATAAAGTAACCTATATTAGTAGATATCTATCTATCTGTCTATCTATCCATCTCTCTCTCTCTAGCTCCCTCTCTCAAAAATTACCAGAGCAAATTGTACAATGCAATGCAATTGACACATTCAAAAGGAGGATTGACATCCATTTCGAAGAGGCTTTGAGTATTTTAGGTAAAAAAATAAGAAATAATAGCAATAATAAAATGTTGGGTTAAGCGTCAATCTATATAATATTTTCGATTGTCTGTGTGTCTGTGTGTGTCTGTTCTTTATGCATGGCCACATTTTTAAAGCTAGAGCGTTCATACTTGGTATGCATAGTAAGGGGGTCCCTAGGCAAGTTTTAGTGAAAAAATAGAATTCCCCAGGGTGAAATGGACGAAGAAAATGGGCGCGAAATAGGAAAAATCGCTTTTAGTTTCAAACAAATGTCCGTTTGGGGCAGAAGGAGGCCTCCGATCGAAAAGGTGTATGGAACGAAAGTTGTTCGCAGCCTCCCAAGATGGGGGTACGGATGAGGTCAGATCCACAATTGGAGGTCATTTAGCGGCCGAAATCGAGGTCGCCGTTTAATGAAGCACAGGGAGGTCGAGGCCGGTGATTATGGTAGTAGTAGTATTGTGATGATTGTGGTTGTAGTGATTGATGATGGTGATTATGGTAGTAGTAGTGGTGGTATTAGTGATGGTGATTATGGTGATTACCCGGGCAACGCCGGGTACCCCTGCTAGTATATATAATAATTTCGATTGTCTATCTGTCTGTCTGTCTGTTCTTTATAGGCGGCCGCAGTTTTTAAGCTAGAGCGTTCATACTTGGTATGCATAGTAAGGGGGTCCCTAGGCAGGTTTTAGTGAAACAATAGAATTCCCCAGGGTGAAAGGGACGGAGAAAATGGGCGCGAAATCGGAAAAAGGGCCGTTTGGGGCAGAAGGAGGCCTCCGATCGAAAAGGTGTATGGAACAAAAGTTGTTCGCAGCCCCCCAAAATGGGGGTACGGATGAGGTCAGATCGAAAATCTGAGGTCATTTAGCGGCCGAAATCGAGGTCGCCGTTTAATGAGGCACAGGGAGGTCGAGGCCGGTGTGGTAGTAGTGATTGATGATGGTGATTATGGTAGTAGTAGTGGTGGTAGTAGTGATGCTGATTATGGTGATTACCCGGGCAACGCCGGGTACCCCTGCTAGTATACAATATTTCTCAACTTTCTTCAATTTCCCAGTAGAAATGTTCTCATTCTGCTGGGGGCCTTGTTCACCCAACTATATTTCATGAGGGTGTGGGGGGTGGGGAGCGAGCTTCTTTTTTTCTGCCTTTACCATCCACTTTGTAGCAACTATCATCTTATAATTAAATATGGACGGCCTAGTAGGGAACGCAAGGTCTGTGCAGTCTGTGTACTTATGTAACTCTATGTAACTCTCTAATAATTAAAATAATATACTACATACGTTACATAAGGATGTTAAAGACGATTGCAAGAATGAAAACTATATAATATCGCATATATATAATTATATGTTAAAGACAAATTCATACAGGAATAGTTATACGTACAATTATGTAATAAGTATAAATATATTCAAATAATGATTATATAACACCATCACAGGCATTTCGTGATCATACATAGAACAATAATAATTATCAGAGAGATAGAGAGAGTACAAAGGAGTACAAAGGAAATCAAGCAACAACAGGTCTAGTGACCCTTCTAGGCTGCTTGTCCTCCAAAACACTGAGGATCAAGTGTTCAAACAGTGGTTTAGAGTGGGTAAGGGAACATTGGAAAGGGAACTACTGCCCTAGAACTAATGTCCGTGGCAGGATTAGGAAGTTAGTAGGGGACAGATGGGTTAGTAACTGAGGGGGGGATAAAATAAAGTTATTAATTTACAAACGCAGTCAGTCGCGGGTTTGATGCGAGATATTTGTCTAAGCGGAGTTTAAATGAATCAACGGTGCTGCAGTCTATAACGTCTCGGGGAAGCCCATTCCACAAGTTGACAACTCGATTGAAGAAGAAATTCTTAGATTCGTGCGAGTTAAAAGATTTACCAATAATTTTGCAACCGTTTCCCCGCGTGTAAGTGTAATTAGATTGGTCGATAGTGAAGTACTTACTACAGTTCATATTGTCGATGCCTTTGATGATTTTGAACACTTGAATTAAGTCACCTTTTAATCTGCGCTGGGTTAAAGGAAATATATTTAATTCTCTAAGACGCTCTTCGTATGGTTTGTTCTTTAGGCTAGGTATAATTTTGGTAACTCTACGTTGAACTCGTTCTAGCTTGTTTATATATTTTTGGTAATAAGGGCACCAGGATTGACCGCAATATTCCAGAAGAGGGCGGACTAAGGAATTGTAAAGGGTTAGGATAACTTCTTTGGATTTATGCTCAAATGACCTGCCTATAAAGCCAATTATTTTGTTTGCCTTCTTAACAACTTCTGAACATTGTTGACTCGGTTTTAGGTTACTCGATATTGTTACTCCCAGATCGGTTTCTCTGTTTACATTCTTAAGCTGAGTGCCATTCATCGAATAGTTTGCTTTCTCATTGAGGTATCCGATATGTAGTACTTTACATTTATCCGCATTGAAACTCATTTGCCAAATTTGGGCCCAACATGACAATTTATCTAGATTGTGTTGCATATCGTCAACTTGTTCTTTTGAGAGTACGCTATTTGCAATTTTTGTATCGTCAGCAAATTTTGAGATTGTACAGGTGAGACCTTCATCTATGTTCTCATTGATGTAAATTAGAAAGATAATTGGTCCTAGTACCGATCCCTGGGGTACCCCGCTACTTACATTGGTCCATTTAGATGCCTTACCGTTTATGACTACTCTTTGCCTTCTGTCGCTGAGCCAATTTTCTATCCATTTCAATACACCGTCTTGTATTCCATGCGCTTTTAGTTTTAGCAGTAAACGTTTGTGGGGAACTTTGTCAAAGGCCTTTTGAAAATCAAGGTATATAATATAGACAGCTTTACTCTCATCGTAGAGGTTGAGGATATCGTGGAAGAAGTCTAAGAGGTTTGTTAAACAGGAACGTTTTTTACGAAAGCCGTGTTGAGTATCTTTAAGTAAGTTATTTGCCTCTAAGTGATTTACGAGTCTGTCTCTTATGACCGTTTCTAGCATTTTACATACAATTGAGGTTAAGCTAATTGGACGATAGTTACTGGGTAGGGATTTGCTGCCTTTTTTAAATATCGGTGTTACGTTGGCTAGCTTCCACTGATCAGGCATAGCCACATAGTCCCAGACTGCAAGGGTTCATTGAATAGCAATGTCAGTGGTTTGGAGAGCTCATCCTTAGCTTCCTTTAGAACTCTAGGCGAGATTGTATCAGGTCCAGGCGTTTTATTTACCTTGAGTTTATCTAAACAATTCAATACTTCTCTCTCTGTAATGGTGATATTGCTTAGATTAGAGAGAGAGAGAGAGAGAGAGAGAGAGAGAGAGAGAGAGAGAGAGAGAGAGAGAGAATATTAATAATGTAAATAATTATAATAGCAATGATAATACTAACAATAATGATAACTATATCAAATTATGTAATAACAATGATAGAAATAATAATAATAACACTAATAATAATAACAATAATAATAATAATAATAATAATTATGATAATAAAAATAATAATTACATATTAATTACAATAATAATAGCAACAATAATAATAATAAAATTATAATACAAAAATATAAAGTAAATATATGAATATAATATCTAAAATATCGATTCTCAGAACCAAGGCAGCAAATCCTCCCAAATCAAATTTTTTAGTCGGCTCCTGCCAAATAGTAAGTCGCGGCATTAAACCTCTCAGACCGAGCAGCCCTCTCCTATGAAGCTCTGAACCTGAAAATCGCGCGGGGAACTACTTGGCTTTGTCTTAGGTTCTGGACTTACCAGAGCAAATTGTACAATGCAATGCAATTGACACATTCAAAAGGAGGATTGACATCCATTTCGAAGAGGCTTTGAGTATTTTAGGTAAAAAAAAAGGAAATAATAGCAATAATAAAATGTTGGGTTAAGCGTCAATCTATATAATATTTTCGATTGTCTGTGTGTCTGTGTGTCTGTTCTTTATGCATGGCCACATTTTTAAAGCTAGAGCGTCTATACTTGGTATGCATAGTAAGGGGGTCCCTAGGCAGGTTTTAGTGAAAAAATAGAATTCCCCAGGGTGAAAGGGACGGAGAAAATGGGCGCGATATCGGAAAAATCGCTTTTAGTTTAACAAAAATTGCCGTTTGGGGCAGAAGGAGGCAACTCTCAATAAGGCACATCCAATTATGTACTGTACTAAGATAATATTACTTTGTATTATAATGTTCTTGGGCTGAATAAACTATTTCAAACAAATTTCAAATTTCCGATCGAAAAGGTGTATGGAACGAAAGTTGTTCGCAGCCCCCCAAAATGGGGGTACGGATGAGGTCAGATCCAAAATCGGAGGTCATTTAGCGGCCGAAATCGAGGTCGCCGTTTAATGAAGCACAGGGAGGTCGAGGCCGGTGATTATGGTAGTAGTAGTATTGTGATGATTGTGATAGTAGTGATTGATGATGGTGATTATGGTAGTAGAATTTAAACCCGGGCAACGCCGGGTACCCCTGGTAGTATTAATTATGTTAGTACTCTAGCCTAGTAGGCTACCATTTCTCGAAAATTATATTTTATTTTTTAAAAGGCATCATTTTAAGGAAGTTTTTCGCAGTTTAGTACACTTGGACATTACTTTTGCACTTGTGACTCGCACGGTTCTCGGAAATCTCAACCAGTTAGCCTAGATCTCAACCAGCGTCAAATTGCCAACTCAACCAATAAACCATCAACCATTTCAACCATCTGATTCCAACCAGTGCCAAGTAAACTAATTCTAATATAGGCTATGTATAATATAGGCTATGTATAATATAGGCTATGTATAATATAGGCTATGTATAATATAGGCTATGTATAATATAGGCTATGTATAATATAGGCTATGTATAATATAGGCTATGTATAATATAGGCTATGTATAATATAGGCTATGTATAATATAGGCTATGTATAATATAGGCTATGTATAATATAGGCTATGTATAATATAGGCTATGTATAATATAGGCTATGTATAATTCTAATATAGGCTATGTATAATATAGGCTATGTATAATTCTAATATAGGCTATGTATAATATAGGCTATGTATAATATAGGCTATGTATAATATAGGCTATGTATAATATAGGCTATGTATAATATAGGCTATGTATAATATAGGCTATGTATAATATAGGCTATGTATAATATAGGCTATGTATAATATAGGCTATGTATAATATAGGCTATGTATAATATAGGCTATGTATAATATAGGCTATGTATAATTCTAATATAGGCTATGTATAATCGGTACTTATTACCGAAACTACCACTAATTATTTCTCAATATTTGAAGGCTATTATATAATAAGGATGTTCTCTACCTTGCTAAAACATTACGACCCCCCCCCCCCCCGTCTCTCTCTCTCTCTCACACTTACAACCCAATCATCAATATATTACAGCTGCTAGACATAGAGTACGGTAGTAGGCCTACCTATAGCTACATTACGACTCCCCCCCCCCCCCCCCGTCTCTCTCTCTCTCTCTCTCACACTTACAACCCAATCATCAATATATTACAGCTGCTAGACATAGAGTACGGTAGTAGGCCTACCTATAGCTACATTACGACCCCCCGCCCCCCCCCGTCTCTCTCTCTCTCTCACACTTACAACCCAATCATCAATATATTACAGCTGCTAGACATAAAGTACGGTAGTAGGCCTACCTATAGCTACATTACGAGCCCCCCCCCCCCCCCCTCTCTCTCTCTCTCTCACACTTACAACCCAATCATCAATATATTACAGCTGCTAGACATAGAGTACGGTAGTAGGCCTACCTATAGCTACATTACGCCCCCCCCCCCCCCGTCTCTCTCTCTCTCTCACACTTACAACCCAATCATCAATATATTACAGCTGCTAGACATAGAGTACGGTAGTAGGCCTACCTATAGCTACATTACGACCCCCCCCCCCCCCCCCCGTCTCTCTCTCTCTCTCACACTTACAACCCAATCATCAATATATTACAGCTGCTAGACGTAGAGTACGGTAGTAGGCCTACCTATAGCTACATTACGACCCCCCCCCCCCCCCGTCTCTCTCTCTCTCTCTCACACTTACAACCCAATCATCAATATATTACAGCTGCTAGACGTAGAGTACGGTAGTAGGCCTACCTATAGCTACATTACGACCCCCCCCCCCCCCCGTCTCTCTCTCTCTCTCTCACACTTACAACCCAATCATCAATCAATATTACAGCTGCTAGACGTAGAGTACGGTAGTAGGCCTACCTATAGCTACATTACGCCCCCCCCCCCCCCCCCTCTCTCTCTCTCTCTCACACTTACAACCCAATCATCAATATATTACAGCTGCTAGACGTAGAGTACGGTAGTAGGCCTACCTATAGCTACATTACGACCCCCCCCCCCCCCCCCGTCTCTCTCTCTCTCTCTCACACTTACAACCCAATCATCAATATATTACAGCTGCTAGACGTAGAGTACGGTAGTAGGCCTACCTATAGCTACATTACGACCCCCCCCCCCCCCCGTCTCTCTCTCTCTCTCACACTTACAACCCAATTATCAATATATTACAGCTGCTAGACGTAGAGTACGGTAGTAGGCCTACCTATAGCTACATTACGACCCCCCCCCCCCCCCCGTCTCTCTCTCTCTCTCACACTTACAACCCAATCATCAATATATTACAGCTGCTAGACGTAGAGTACGGTAGTAGGCCTACCTATAGCTACATTACGACCCCCCCCCCCCCCGTCTCTCTCTCTCTCTCACACTTACAACCCAATCATCAATATATTACAGCTGCTAGACGTAGAGTACGGTAGTAGGCCTACCTATAGCTACATTACGACCCCCCCCCCCCCGTCTCTCTCTCTCTCTCACACTTACAACCCAATCATCAATATATTACAGCTGCTAGACGTAGAGTACGGTAGTAGGCCTACCTATAGCTACATTACGACCCCCCCCCCCCCCCCGTCTCTCTCTCTCTCTCACACTTACAACCCAATCATCAATATATTACAGCTGCTAGACGTAGAGTACGGTAGTAGGCCTACCTATAGCTACATTACGATTCCCCCCCCCCCCCCGTCTCTCTCTCTCTCACACTTACAACCCAATCATCAATATATTACAGCTGCTAGACATAGAGTACGGTAGTAGGCCTACCTATAGCTACATTACGCCCCCCCCCCCCCCCGTCTCTCTCTCTCTCTCACACTTACAACCCAATCATCAATATATTACAGCTGCTAGACATAGAGTACGGTAGTAGGCCTACCTATAGCTACATTACGACCCCCCCCCCCCCGTCTCTCTCTCTCTCTCACACTTACAACCCAATCATCAATATATTACAGCTGCTAGACGTAGAGTACGGTAGTAGGCCTACCTATAGCTACATAATTATTGTATGTAATAGGGACACCAAAATAGGACAGCATTATCCATATGGGGTCTCACTAATGACAAGTAAAGTTTTAAGATAACATCGGCAGTTCTGTTACTCACACTCCTCGAGATGAATCCGAGAATCCTGTTTGCCTTGTTACGAACGCTTATACACTGTTTTCTAGGCTTCAAATCATTGCTAACAAACACACCCAACTCTTTCTCGCAGTCTGAGTTTTCTAATTCCTTATTAGTTAGTTTATATTTTGCATCTGTATTCGTCTTGCCTATCTTTAATACCTTGCATTTGTCAATGTTAAAATTCATCTGCCAATTTACTGACCATTCGTGTAAGGTATCTAGATCCCTTTGGAGGCACTCTAAGTCACTATCTGAATCTATTATTCTCCCCATTTTGGTATCGTCTGCGAATTTACTTTTCCTACTAGTTATATCTAAATCCAGGTCATTTATGTACCGGTATATAACAAACAGCAGAGGGCCTAATACAGATCCCTGGGGGGCACCACTTTTGACTGCACCCCATTCTGACTTAATACCATTTATGTTGACTCTCTGCTTCCTACCAATTAGCCATGACCTAATCCATCCCAACAACGATCCACCTATTCCATGCGCCTCAACCTTTCTCATCAATCTTTCATGAGGGACTCTGTCGAAAGCTTTACTGAAATATAAATATATTATAATTATCATATGACTTGTCATTATCCACCGCTTCATATACCTCTGAGAAAAAGGTAAGCAAATTAGTAAGGCAAGAACATCCCATGCTGAGAAGAATTGATTAAATTACACTTGTATAAGTGGCTTCTAATTTTCCTAGCAATAATTGGCCCTAGCAACTTTCCTATGATTGATGTGAGACTAATGGGACGGTAATTGGATGCTATCGATTTATCACCTTTTTTGAAGATCGGAACCACATTTGCAAGCTTCCAAGCTTCTGGAACTAAACCTGTTTCTAATAACTTGTTAAATAGAAATGTTAATGGGTAACTTAACTCATCTCTGCATTATTTTAATAATCTAGCATATACCTCATCGTCATCATGACCAGGCGATTTTTGAGGTTTCATTCTGTCAATTTCCTTAGGCACATAATTTCTACTTATACTAACTGTACTTAACATATTTTCTATACTATCACTATAAACCATGTGGACTTCTGGAATCTGTGCCAAATTTTCATTAGTGAAAACGGAAAGAAACTGACTATTTAATGTACTGCACATTTCTAAATAATTTTGACATTTCTCCTATCGAAGTTTTAAGGGGGCCTATTACATCTCTAACTTTAAATTTATATAGTTGGTAAAAAGCTTTAGGGGTATTTTTTGAGTCGTATGGCTATCCTTATTTCATAATTTCTTTTTGCTTTCCTAATTTCCTTTTTTTTTTACCTGTCTTGATAGTCTGATAGTTAATTACGATGAAACATACGCTTACATAGGCAATAGATACTTCAATAGGCAAGAGTCAATAGAGTCAATTCATAGACTCGCCTACTAGAGGTAATAATATCCTCGATTTAGTTCTCAGTAATAATGAACAAATTATAAATAATGTAGAGATAGGAGACCAACTAGGAAATAGTGATCATAAATCAATTTATTTTAACATACAATGGACAGGAAAGGCTAAAGAGAATACGACACTTATCCCAGATTTAAGAAAAGCCAATTATGGTGGATTAAGAAGAGCCTTAAGAGTCGATCCTATGGTTAAACTATTAAGTGGACCCAGGTGCGCTAATGAACATACTCTCTCTCAGATACCTGTCTTAACCCAGGATAATTTGACAGCTACATATAATCATTTTATTTCTTCACTCCACAATGCGCAAAATAAATATATTCCCAAAAGAAAATTTAGATCAACACAGAACCAACCCAAATGGATGAATAATAGACTATTAGACCTTCTAGGAAAAAAGAGAGGAATATATCGAAAAATTAAGAAAGGCGAAATTCACCTACTTGCTTACTATCAGAATCTATCAAGAGGACAGACACAAGAAATTATGAAATCAGGATAGCCAATGACTCAAAAAATAACCCTAAGGCTTTTTACCAGCTATATAAATCTAAAGTTAGAGATAAAATAGGCCCCCTTAAAACTTCGATAGGAGAAATGACAAAATGATTTAGAAATGTGCAGTACATTAAATAGTCAGTTTCTATCCGTTTTCACTAATGAAAATTTGGCACAGATTCCAGAAGTCCGTAAGGTATATAGCGATAGTATAGAAAATAGGTTAAGTACGGTTACTATAAGTAGAAATGATGTTCTTAAGGAAATTGACAGACTGAAACCTCAGAAATCGCCTGGTCCCGATGAGGTATATGTTAGAGTATTAAAAGAATGCAGAGATGAGTTAAGTTACCCATTAACATTTCTTTTTAACAATTCATTAGAAACAGGTATAGTTCCAGAAGCTTGGAAGCTTGCAAATGTAGTTCCGATTTTCAAAAAAGGTGATAAATCAATAGCATCCAATTACCGTCCCTTTAGTCTCACTTCAATCATAGGAAAGCTACTAGAGTCAATTATTGCTAGGAAAATGAGAAACCACTTAGAAACATTTAACTTAATCAATTCTTCTCAGCATGGATTCACTCAGGGACGTTCTTGCCTTACTAATTTGCTTAGTTTTTTCTCAGAGGTATATGAAGCAGTAGATAATGACAAGGCATATGATATTATATATTAAGATTTCAGTAAAGCTTTCGACAGAGTCCCTCATGAGAGGTTGATGAGAAAGGTTGAGGCACATGGAATAGGTGGGGCGTTGGTAGGATGGATTAGGTCATGGATAATAGGTAGGAAGCAGAGAGTCAGCATAAATGGTACTAAGTCAGAATGGGGATCAGTCAAGAGTGGTGTCCCCCAGGGATCTGCATTAGGTCCTCTGTTGTTTATTATATACATAAATGGCCTTGATTTAGGTATAACTAGTAGGATAAGTAAATTTGCAGACGATACCAAAATGGGGAGAAAAATTGATTCAGTTAGAGATATAGAATGTCTGCAAAGGGATCTAGATACCTTACACGAATGGTCAGTAAAATGGCAGATGAAGTTTAACATTGACAAATGCAAGGTATTAAAGATAGGGAAGATGCATACAAATTTTAAATATAAACTAGCTAATATGGAATTAGAAAACTCAGACTGTGAGAAAGATCTAGGTGTGTTTGTTAGCAATGATTTGAAGCCTAGAAAACAATGTATAAGCGTTCGTAACAAGGCAAACAGGATTCTCGGGTTCATATCTAGGAGTGTGAGTAACAGAACTGCTGATGTTATCTTAAAACTTTACTTGTCATTAGTGAGACCCCATATGGATTATGCTGTTCAATTTTGGTGTCCTTATTACAGAATGGACATAGATTCATTGGAGAGAGTACAACGTAGAATTACAAAAATGATCCATAATATTAGAAATCTTCCGTATGAAGAAAGGTTGAAGAAATTAGGCTTACATTCGTTAGAGAGACGCAGAGTTAGAGGTGACATGATAGAGGTATTCAAGTGGGTTAGTGGAATTAATAAAGGAGACATGAAAAATGTACTAAAGCTCAGTGATAGCGAAATAACTCGTACAAATGGTTTCAAATTAGATAAATTTAGTTTCAGAAAAGATATAGGCAAATATTGGTTTGGTAACAGAGTTGTAGATGGGTGGAATAGGCTACCAAGTGATATAGTGGGATCAAGAACGATAGAGAGCTTTAAGATAAAATTAGATAGGCATATGGACGAGATGGGTTGGGTGTGAGGGGGATCTAGCAGGTGTGGGCCAATCGGCGCTCAGCAGACCCCCGTAATCTTGTGTTAATCTCTGACCGTTTTGGTGGGGTCAGTACTCAAGGTATTAGTGACATGGGTCAATAATTGGGCCTTGTAATTGGGGTTGGGTGTGACAGGGATCTGCCTTGTATGGGCCGATCGGCTTTTTGCAGACCCCCATTTTCTTATGTTCTACTTGAAAAATGTATTATCTTTGTTCCCCATCTAAAGTGTATTTATCCTTTTGAATACTTCATCAACTTTATTTGCATTTTATTTAAAAGCAAACAGACTATAAAATAGTTCCTTGTACTTAATATATTATAGTTATCGTTATCTACTAGCTTCTCTCTCTCTCTTTCTCTCTCTCTCTCTCTCTCTCTCTCTCATTTTAGCTAAGTTAAGGAGAAAATACCCACCCACTATTAACATACAACAATTGAAATGCAATTAGGCTACTGACAGTTGAGGCTGGAAGAGAGAGAGAGAGAGAGAGAGAGAGAGAGAGAGAGAGAGAGAGAGAGGTCACTATACATAGACCGTATGGTCTATAAACAATAGTGGCAGGGTGACCACGTGGTCTGAAATGCGATTTCCATTTCTAGTACAACAGAAAATTAATTGATAATTAATCGAAATTTAATCGATTTGATTAATTAATTTTGAGAAATGTTGATTAAGTTAAGTTAACCAATTTCTCAAAATACTAGTTAAGTTAAAGTTAATTAACTTAATTGGTGAATCGGCAAAAAGTTAAGATAATTAACTTAACTGACCCAACTCTGATATATATATATATATATATATATATATATATATATATATATATATATATATATATATATATAATATAATATAAATGCGTATCCGGATCTTAAGCGGGTTAACCACGTGGGAATGGGCGTATTTATTTGTTTATTAATTTGTTTTTATTTTCTTCCTCCCTAAACCTCCATCAAACTTTAAAAAAAGCCCTAGACCCCCTTTCAAGATAAATGTGTACATTTTCGATATAAAAATTTCCCGGCCGACGGCCGGTTAATTACAGGCTGGCTATCGTTCGCCAGAAAAAAATTGACACCTAAATAACATGAGGACTCTTAATATTGACAAAGAAATGTGGCGAAAGGTCTTGCAATAGCCAATCTAATGGGCCGAACGTCTTAAAATCTGAAAACTAATGGGGCTAAACATGAAGGAGAAGGGGGTCTATAGAAATAGATCATCTCCCCTTGATTGGTTTGATCACCACCCATTACATCCCTTTAAAGGATAGATTATGGTGGACACCTTAATGACCCCTACTGACCTTCTCATACCGTCTATAAACCGATCATTTATCTACAGTGTACAGCTGTTAACGGGAGGCAGACCGTTTTTCTGGACCCCCTTCTCCCTAATGTTTAGCCCCACTACTTTTGAGATTATAAGACGTTCGGCCCATTAGTTTGGCGATTTTAACACCTTTCACCCTATTTCGTTGTTAATTTTAAGACCCTTCGTGCCATTTAGGTGTCGATTTTTTCCAATTTCAAGAGGAACCGGCCTTCGGCCGGGAATTTTTTCTACCGAAAAATGTACAAATTTATCTTGAAGGGGGGTCTAGGGTGTATTTTTCTAAGCTTGATGGAGGTCTAGGGAGGAAACTAAAAAAGTATATGAATAAATGAATTAATAGACCAAACACACGGCCAGAGTCCCCTTAAGACCAAACACACGGCCAGTCTCCCCTTAAGACCAAACACACGGTCAGTCTCCCCTTAAGACCAAACACACGGCCAGTCTCCCCTTAAGATCAAACACACGGCCAGTCTCCCCTTAAGACCAAACACACGGCCAGTCTCCCCTTAAGACCAAACACACGGCCAGTCTCCCCTTAAGACCAAACACACGGCCAGTCTCCCCTTAAGACCAAACACACGGCCAGTCTCCCCTTAAGACCAAACACACGGCCAGTCTCCCCTTAAGACCAAACACACGGCCAGTCTCCCCTTAAGACCAAACACTCGGTCAGTCTCCCCTTAAGACCAAACACACGGCCAGTCTCCCCTTAAGATCAAATACACGGCCAGTCTCCCCTTCAGACCAAACACACGGCCAGTCTCCCCTTAAGACCAAACACACGGCCAGTCTCCCCTTAAGACCAAACACACGGCCAGTCTCCCCTTAAGACCAAACACACGGCCAGTCTCCCCTTAAGACCAAACACACGGCCAGTCTCCCCTTAAGACCAAACACACGGCCAGTCTCCCCTTAAGACCAAACACACGGCCAGTCTCCCCTTAAGACCAAACACACGGCCAGTCTCCCCTTAAGACCAGACACACGGCCAGTCTCCCCTTAAGACCAGACACACGGCCAGTCTCCCCTTCAGACCAAACACACGGCCAGACTCCCCTTAAGACCAGACACACGGCCAGTCTCCCCTTCAGACCAAACACACGGCCAGTCTCCCCTTAAGACCAGACACACGGCCAGTCTCCCCTTGAGACCAAACACACGGCCAGTCTCCCCTTGAGACCAGACACACGGCCAGTCTCCCCTTGAGACCAAACACACGGCCAGTCTCCCCTTGAGACCAGAAACACGGCCAGTCTCCCCTTGAGACCAAACACACGGCCAGTCTCCCCTTAAGACCAAACACACGGCCAGTCTCCCCTTAAGACCAAACACACGGCCAGTCTCCCCTTAAGACCAAACACACGGCCAGTCTCCCCTTAAGACCAAACACACGGCCAGTCTCCCCTTAAGACCAAACACACGGCCAGTCTCCCCTTAAGACCAAACACACGGCCAGTCTCCCCTTAAGACCAAACACACGGCCAGTCTCCCCTTAAGACCAAACACACGGGCCAGTCTCCCCTTAAGACCAAACACACGGCCAGTCTCCCCTTAAGACCAAACACACGGCCAGTCTCCCCTTAAGACCAAACACACGGCCAGTCTCCCCTTAAGACCAAACACACGGCCAGTCTCCCCTTAAGACCAAACACACGGCCAGTCTCCCCTTAAGACCAAACACACGGCCAGTCTCCCCTTAAGACCAAACACACGGCCAGTCTCCCCTTAAGACCAAACACACGGCCAGTCTCCCCTTAAGACCAAACACACGGCCAGTCTCCCCTTAAGACCAAACACACGGCCAGTCTCCCCTTAAGACCAAACACACGGCCAGTCTCCCCTTAAGACCAAACACACGGCCAGTCTCCCCTTAAGACCAAACACACGGCCAGTCTCCCCTTAAGACCAAACACACGGCCAGTCTCCCCTTAAGACCAAACACACGGCCAGTCTCCCCTTAAGACCAAACACACGGCCAGTCTCCCCTTAAGACCAAACACACGGCCAGTCTCCCCTTAAGACCAAACACACGGCCAGTCTCCCCTTAAGACCAAACACACGGCCAGTCTCCCCTTAAGACCAAACACACGGCCAGTCTCCCCTTAAGACCAAACACACGGCCAGTCTCCCCTTAAGACCAAACACACGGCCAGTCTCCCCTTAAGACCAAACACACGGCCAGTCTCCCCTTAAGACCAAACACACGGCCAGTCTCCCCTTAAGACCAAACACACGGCCAGTCTCCCCTTAAGACCAAACACACGGCCAGTCTCCCCTTAAGACCAAACACACGGCCAGTCTCCCCTTAAGACCAAACACACGGCCAGTCTCCCCTTAAGACCAAACACACGGCCAGTCTCCCCTTAAGACCAAACACACGGCCAGTCTCCCCTTAAGGGCACACTGGTTATTTTGGTGGACTGTTTATTTATATATTCATTTATTGTTTAGTTTCCTCCCTAGACCTCCATCAAACTTATTGTTTAGTTTCCTCCCTAGACCTCCATCAAACTTATTGTATAGTTTCCTCCCTAGACCTCCATCAAACTTAAAAAAACATCCATTAGATCCCCCTTCCAGATTAATTTGTAATTTTTTGGTAGGAAAATGTCAAGGCCGAAGGACGGTTCCTCCACAATTACATGCTCGCTATCGCTTGCCAGGAAGAAAATCGACACCTAAATGGCACGGAAGGTCTTAATATTGACAACAAATGGGACGAAAGATCTTAAAATCGACAAACTAACGGGGCAAACTTCTTAAAATCTCAAAACTAATGGGGATAAGCATGAGGAAGAAAGGGGACCAGAAAAAACGGCCGATCTCCCTTTAAACTTACAATTAGCAGTTAACCCTTTCAAGAACCGATCACGCATTGCTTATCTGTGTTCTGGCTATTACACGATTTATTCAGCTTAGGAAGGGTCTATGGAAGAAAGAGAGGTGAATTGAGATAGCCTTTACCCTGATAAATTCCCACAGCTCCTTCCCAAACTGTATAAAGGCGTCTAATTCCCACAGCTCCTTCCCAAACTGTATAAAGGCGTCTAATTCCCACAGCTCCTTCCCAAACTGTATAAAGGCGTCTAATTCCCACAGCTCCTTCCCAAACTGTATAAAGGCGTCTAATTCCCACAGCTCCTTCCCAAACTGTATAAAGGCGTCTAATTCCCACAGCTCCTTCCCAAACTGTATAAAGGCGTCTAATTCCCACAGCTCCTTCCCAAACTGTATAAAGGCGTCTAATTCCCACAGCTCCTTCCCAAACTGTATAAAGGCGTCTAATTCCCACAGCTCCTTCCCAAACTGTATAAAGGCGTCTAATTCCCACAGCTCCTTCCCAAACTGTATAAAGGCGTCTAATTCCCACAGCTCCTTCCCAAACTGTATAAAGGCGTCTAATGATAGCCAGGATAAACAGTCAAAATGCGTCCTAGTCTTCAAAGGGTTAAGTGGCTCAGTTAACCCCTTCTGTACCGGTACCGTTCTTATAAGGGTTAAGTGGCTCAGTTAACCCCTTCTGTACCGGTACCGTTCTTATAAGGGTTAAGTGGCTCAGTTAACCCCTTCTGTACCGGTACCGTTCTTATAAGGGTTAAGTGGCTCAGTTAAACCCCTTCTGTACCGGTACCGTTCTTATAAGGGTTAAGTGGCTCAGTTAACCCCTTCTGTACCGGTACCGTTCTTATAAGGGTTAAGTGGCTCAGTTAACCCCTTCTGTACCGGTACCGTTCTTATAAGGGTTAAGTGGCTCAGTTAACCCCTTCTGTACCGGTACCGTTCTTATAAGGGTTAAGTGGCTCAGTTAACCCCTTCTGTACCGGTACCGTTCTTATAAGGGTTAAGTGGCTCAGTTAACCCCTTCTGTACCGGTACCGTTCTTATAAGGGTTAAGTGGCTCAGTTAACCCCTTCTGTACCGGTACCGTTCTTATAAGGGTTAAGTGGCTCAGTTAACCCCTTCTGTACCGGTACCGTTCTTATAAGGGTTAAGTGGCTCAGTTAACCCCTTCTGTACCGGTACCGTTCTTATAAGGGTTAAGTGGCTCAGTTAACCCCTTCTGTACCGGTACCGTTCTTATAAGGGTTAAGTGGCTCAGTAAACCCCTTCTGTACCGGTACCGTTCTTATAAGGGTTAAGTGGCTCAGTTAACCCCTTCTGTACCGGTACCGTTCTTATAAGGGTTAAGTGGCTCAGTTAACCCCTTCTGTACCGGTACCGTTCTTATAAGGGTTAAGTGGCTCAGTTAACCCCTTCTGTACCGGTACCGTTCTTATAAGGGTTAAGTGGCTCAGTTAACCCCTTCTGTACCGGTACCGTTCTTATAAGGGTTAAGTGGCTCAGTTAACCCCTTCTGTACCGGTACCGTTCTTATAAGGGTTAAGTGGCTCAGTTAACCCCTTCTGTACCGGTACCGTTCTTATAAGGGTTAAGTGGCTCAGTTAACCCCTTCTGTACCGGTACCGTTCTTATAAAGGGTTAAGTGGCTCAGTTAACCCCTTCTGTACCGGTACCGTTCTTATAAGGGTTAAGTGGCTCAGTTAACCCCTTCTGTACCGGTACCGTTCTTATAAGGGTTAAGTGGCTCAGTTAACCCCTTCTGTACCGGTACCGTTCTTATAAGGCGGGTCACCGGCGGTTTTTTGTTATTTTTATCTCCTTTTCTCTCGGCCCCATTCAGCCAACTGTTTTAAGACGTTTATCCCCATCCAGGTGTCGATTTCTTCCTAGCGAGCGATACGAAGCCAGCATTGTATGGAGAAATCCAGCTTCGCCGGAGACATTTTTATATCGAAAACTTTACAAATTTATCTTGCTGTCAAAAAAAAAATATATATATATATATGCTGGCTCGCGGAAAATATTGACACCTGGATGGGGGTAAACATCTTAACACAGTAGGCTGAATGGGGCCGAATGGATACAAGCCAAAGATAAAGGGAGAGAAAGAGAAAAAAAGCGAGGTGGGCCCCCTTAACTTTATGCTGGCTACTATTAGACGATTCTATTCAGTTTAAATAGGACCTCCAGCAATAAACAGTCTTCAAACTATCTCACTTAACCCTTTTTACTACCACAGATCCTTCATAAACTGCACAAAATCGTCTAAATATAGCTAGATTCTAATTAAAAAGACGTCGCTGGTACAGTCGCGCTATTAAGTCATGGCCCAGCTGTCATTACGTTTGGCTTGCTCAGTGCTGTATTAATGTCTGTCAGATGTTGAGTAGGGTGGGTAAGTGTTGGAACATGTTTATATATTTAACTCGATATGACGAAATGAAGCTAAGATATTGCTGTTACCAATTATTGATCAAAACATACTTGGTGCCGAGATATGACTTATTAGCGCGACTGTACAGGAGGCGTTAATTACTTTGATCGCTGGTTGTTTATTCTAGGTAAAAACTAAAACTAAAACAGACTAGAATCAATATATAAACAAACTATAAGGAAGGCATATGATAACGGTATCTGAGCTTGTTGTATACAGGTAGGATGATAACGGTATCTGAGCTTGTTGTTTACAGGTAGGATGATAACGGTATCTGAGCTTGTTGTTTACAGGTAGGATGATAACCGTATCTGAGCTTGTTGTTTACAGGTAGGATGATAACGGTATCTGAGCTTGTTGTTTACAGGTAGGATGATAACGGTATCTGAGCTTGTTGTTTACAGGTAGGATGATAACGGTATCTGAGCTTGTTGTATACAGGTAGGATGATAACGGTATCTGAGCTTGTTGTTTACAGGAAGGATGATAACGGTATCTGAGCTTGTTGTTTACAGGTAGGATGATAACCGTATCTGAGCTTGTTGTTTACAGGTAGGATGATAACGGTATCTGAGCTTGTTGTTTACAGGTAGGATGATAACGGTATCTGAGCTTGTTGTTTACAGGTAGGATGATAACGGTATCTGAGCTTGTTGTTTACAGGTAGGATGATAACGGTATCTGAGCTTGTTGTTTACAGGTAGGATGATAACGGTATCTGAGCTTGTTGTTTCAGTAGGATGATAACGGTATCTGAGCTTCTGGTTTACAGGTAGTGATGATAACGGTATCTGAGCTTGTTGTTTACAGGTAGGATGATAACGGTATCTGAGCTTGTTGTTTACAGGTAGGATGATAACGGTATCTGAGCTTGTTGTTTACAGGTAGGATGATAACGGTATCTGAGCTTGTTGTTTACAGGTAGGATGATAACGGTATCTGAGCTTGTTGTTTACAGGTAGGATGATAACGGTATCTGAGCTTGTTGTTTACAGGTAGGATGATAACGGTATCTGAGCTTGTTGTTTACAGGTAGGATGATAACGGTATCTGAGCTTGTTGTTTACAGGTAGGATGATAACGGTATCTGAGCTTGTTGTTTACAGGTAGGATGATAACGGTATCTGAGCTTGTTGTTTACAGGTAGGATGATAACGGTATCTGAGCTTGTTGTTTACAGGTAGGATGATAACGGTATCTGAGCTTGTTGTTTACAGGTAGGATGATAACGGTATCTGAGCTTGTTGTTTACAGGTAGGATGATAACGGTATCTGAGCTTGTTGTTTACAGGTAGGATGATAACGGTATCTGAGCTTGTTGTTTACAGGTAGGATGATAACGGTATCTGAGCTTGTTGTTTACAGGTAGGATGATAACGGTATCTGAGCTTGTTGTTTACAGGTAGGATGATAACGGTATCTGAGCTTGTTGTTTACAGGTAGGATGATAACGGTATCTGAGCTTGTTGTTTACAGGTAGGATGATAACGGTATCTGAGCTTGTTGTTTACAGGTAGGATGATAACGGTATCTGAGCTTGTTGTTTACAGGTAGGATGATAACGGTATCTGAGCTTGTTGTTTACAGGTAGGATGATAACGGTATCTGAGCTTGTTGTTTACAGGTAGGATGATAACGGTATCTGAGCTTGTTGTTTACAGGTAGGATGATAACGGTATCTGAGCTTGTTGTTTACAGGTAGGATGATAACGGTATCTGAGCTTGTTGTTTACAGGTAGGATGATAACGGTATCTGAGCTTGTTGTTTACAGGTAGGATGATAACGGTATCTGAGCTTGTTGTTTACAGGTAGGATGATAACGGTATCTGAGCTTGTTGTTTACAGGTAGGATGATAACGGTATCTGAGCTTGTTGTTTACAGGTAGGATGATAACGGTATCTGAGCTTGTTGTTTACAGGTAGGATGATAACGGTATCTGAGCTTGTTGTTTACAGGTAGGATGATAACGGTATCTGAGCTTGTTGTTTACAGGTAGGATGATAACGGTATCTGAGCTTGTTGTTTACAGGTAGGATGATAACGGTATCTGAGCTTGTTGTTTACAGGTAGGATGATAACGGTATCTGAGCTTGTTGTTTACAGGTAGGATGATAACGGTATCTGAGCTTGTTGTTTACAGGTAGGATGATAACGGTATCTGAGCTTGTTGTTTACAGGTAGGATGATAACGGTATCTGAGCTTGTTGTTTACAGGTAGGATGATAACGGTATCTGAGCTTGTTGTTTACAGGTAGGATGATAACGGTATCTGAGCTTGTTGTTTACAGGTAGGATGATAACGGTATCTGAGCTTGTTGTTTACAGGTAGGATGATAACGGTATCTGAGCTTGTTGTTTACAGGTAGGATGATAACGGTATCTGAGCTTGTTGTTTACAGGTAGGATGATAACGGTATCTGAGCTTGTTGTTTACAGGTAGGATGATAACGGTATCTGAGCTTGTTGTTTACAGGTAGGATGATAACGTATCTGAGCTTGTTGTTTACAGGTAGGATGATAACGGTATCTGAGCTTGTTGTTTACAGGTAGGATGATAACCGGTACCGAGCTTGTTGTTACAGGTAGGATATACGGTATCTGAGCTTGTTGTTTACAGGTAGGATGATAACGGTATCTGAGCTTGTTGTTTACAGGTAGGATGATAACGGTATCTGAGCTTGTTGTTTTACAGGTAGGATGATAACGGTATCTGAGCTTGTTGTTACAGGTAGGATGATAACCGTATCTAGCTTGTTGTTTACAGGTAGGATGATAACGGTATCTGAGCTTGTTGTTTACAGGTAGGATGATAACGGTAGCTGAGCTTGTTGTTTACAGGTAGGATGATAACGGTATCTGAGCTTGTTGTTTACAGTAGGATGATAACGGTATCTGAGCTTGTTGTTTACAGGTAGGATGATAACCGAATCTGAGCTTGTTGTTACAGGTAGGATGATAACGGTATCTGAGCTTGTTGTTGTTTACAGGTAGGATGATAACGGTATCCGAGCTTGTTGTTTACAGGTAGGATGATAACGGTATCTGAGCTTGTTGTTTGCAGGTAGGATGATAACGGTATCTGAGCTTGTTGTTTACAGGTAGGATGGTAACGGTATCTGAGCTTGTTTACAGGTAGGATGATAACCGTATTGAGCTTGTTGTTTACAGGTAGGATGATAACGGTATCTGAGCTTGTTGTTTACAGGTAGGATGATAACGGTATCTGAGCTTGTTGTTTACAGGTAGGATGATAACGGTATCTGAGCTTGTTGTTTACAGGTAGGATGATAACCGTATCTGAGCTTGTTGTTTACAGGTAGGATGATAACGGTATCTGAGCTTGTTGTTTACAGGTAGGATGATAACGGTATCTGAGCTTGTTGTTTACAGGTAGGATGATAACGGTATCTGAGCTTGTTGTTTACAGGTAGGATGATAACGGTATCTGAGCTTGTTGTTTACAGGTAGGATGATAACCGTATCTGAGCTTGTTGTTTACAGGTAGGATGATAACGGTATCTGAGCTTGTTGTTTACAGGTAGGATGATAACGGTATCTGAGCTTGTTGTTTACAGGTAGGATGATAACGGTATCTGAGCTTGTTGTTTACAGGTAGGATGATAACCGTATCTGAGCTTGTTGTTTACAGGTAGGATGATAACGGTATCTGAGCTTGTTGTTTACAGGTAGGATGATAACGGTATCTGAGCTTGTTGTTTACAGGTAGGATGATAACGGTATCTGAGCTTGTTGTTTACAGGTAGGATGATAACGGTATCTGAGCTTGTTGTTTACAGGTAGGATGATAACGGTATCTGAGCTTGTTGTTTACAGGTAGGATGATAACGGTATCTGAGCTTGTTGTTTACAGGTAGGATGATAACGGTATCTGAGCTTGTTGTTTACAGGTAGGATGATAACGGTATCCGAGCTTGTTGTTTACAGGTAGGATGATAACGGTATCTGAGCTTGTTGTTTACAGGTAGGATGATAACGGTATCTGAGCTTGTTGTTTACAGGTAGGATGATAACGGTATCTGAGCTTGTTGTTTACAGGTAGGATGATAACGGTATCTGAGCTTGTTGTTTACAGGTAGGATGATAACGGTATCTGAGCTTGTTGTTTACAGGTAGGATGATAACGGTATCTAAGCTTGTTGTTTACAGGTAGGATGATAACGGTATCTGAGCTTGTTGTTTACAGGTAGGATGATAACGGTATCTGAGCTTGTTGTTTACAGGTAGGATGATAACGGTATCTGAGCTTGTTGTTTACAGGTAGGATGATAACCATATCTGAGATTGTTGTTTACAGGTAGGATGATAACCGTATCTGAGCTTGTTGTTTACAGGTAGGATGATAACGGTATCTGAGCTTGTTGTTTACAGGTAGGATGATAACGGTATCTGAGCTTGTTGTTTACAGGTAGGATGATAACGGTATCTGAGCTTGTTGTTTACAGGTAGGATGATAACGGTATCTGAGCTTGTTGTTTACAGGTAGGATGATAACGGTATCTGAGCTTGGTGTTTACAGGTAGGATGATAACGGTATCTGAGCTTGTTGTTTACAGGTAGGATGATAACGGTATCTGAGCTTGTTGTTTACAGGTAGGATGATAACGGTATCTGAGCTTGTTTGCAGGTAGGATGATAACGGTATCTGAGCTTGTTGTTTACAGGTAGGATGATAACGGTATCTGAGCTTGTTGTTTACAGGTAGGATGATAACGGTATCTGAGCTTGTTGTTTACAGGTAGGATGATAACCGTATCTGAGCTTGTTGTTTACAGGTAGGATGATAACGGTATCTGAGCTTGTTGTTTACAGGTAGGATGATAACGGTATCTGAGCTTGTTGTTTACAGGTAGGATGATAACCGATTCTGAGCTTGTTGTTTACAGGTAGGATGATAACGGTATCTGAGCTTGTTGTTTACAGGTAGGATGATAACGGTATCCGAGCTTGTTGTTTACAGGTAGGATGATAACGGTATCTGAGCTTGTTGTTTGCAGGTAGGATGATAATGGTATCTGAGCTTGTTGTTTACAGGTAGGATGATAACGGTATCTGAGCTTGTTGTTTACAGGTAGGATGATAACGGTATCTGAGCTTGTTGTTTACAGGTAGGATGATAACGGTATCTGAGCTTGTTGTTTACAGGTAGGATGATAACGGTATCTGAGCTTGTTGTTTACAGGTAGGATGATAACGGTATCTGAGCTTGTTGTTTACAGGTAGGATGATAACGGTATCTGAGCTTGTTGTTTACAGGTAGGATGATAACGGTATCTGAGCTTGTTGTTTACAGGTAGGATGATAACGGTATCTGAGCTTGTTGTTTACAAGTAGGATGATAACCGTATCTGAGCTTGTTGTTTACAGGTAGGATGATATGGTATCTGAGCTTGTTGTTTACAGGTAGGATGATAAGGTATCTGAGCTTGTTGTTTACAGGTAGGATGATAACGGTATCTGAGCTTGTTGTTTACAGGTAGGATGATAACGGTATCTGAGCTTGTTGTTTACAGGTAGGATGATAACGGTATCTGAGCTTGTTGTTTACAGGTAGGATGATAACGGTATCTGAGCTTGTTGTTTACAGGTAGGATGATAACGGTATCTGAGCTTGTTGTTTACAGGTAGGATGATAACGGTATCTGAGCTTGTTGTTTACAGGTAGGATGATAACGGTATCTGAGCTTGTTGTTTACAGGTAGGATGATAACGGTATCTGAGCTTGTTGTTTACAGGTAGGATGATAACGGTATCTGAGCTTGTTGTTTACAGGTAGGATGATAACGGTATCTGAGCTTGTTGTTTACAGGTAGGATGATAACGGTATCCGAGCTTGTTGTTTACAGGTAGGATGATAACGGTATCTGAGCTTGTTGTTTACAGGTAGGATGATAACGGTATCTGAGCTTGTTGTTTACAGGTAGGATGATAACGGTATCTGAGCTTGTTGTTTACAGGTAGGATGATAACGGTATCTGAACTTGTTGTTTACAGGTAGGATGATAACGGTATCTGAGCTTGTTGTTTACAGGTAGGATGATAACGGTATCTGAGCTTGTTGTTTACAGGTAGGATGATAACGGTATCTGAGCTTGTTGTTTTACAGGTAGGATGATAACCGTATCTGAGCTTGTTGTTTACAGGTAGGATGATAACCGTATCTGAGCTTGTTGTTTACAGGTAGGATGATAACGGTATCTGAGCTTGTTGTTACAGGTAGGATGATAACGGTATCTGAGCTTGTTGTTTTACAGGTAGGATGATAACGGTATCTGAGCTTGTTGTTTACAGGTAGGATGATAACGGTATCTGAGCTTGTTGTTTACAGGTAGGATGATAACGGTATCTGAGCTTGTTGTTTACAGGTAGGATGATAACGGTATCTGAGCTTGTTGTTACAGGTAGGATGATAACGGTATCTGAGCTTGTTGTTTACAGGTAGGATGATAACGGTATCTGAGCTTGTTGTTTACAGGTAGGATGATAACGGTATCTGAGCTTGTTGTTTACAGGTAGGATGATAACGGTATCTGAGCTTGTTGTTTACAGGTAGGATGATAACGGTATCTGAGCTTGTTGTTTACAGGTAGGATGATAACGGTATCTGAGCTTGTTGTTTACAGGTAGGATGATAACCGTATCTGAGCTTGTTGTTTACAGGTAGGATGATAACCGTATCTGAGCTTGTTGTTTACAGGTAGGATGATAACGGTATATGAGCTTGTTGTTTACAGGTAGGATGATAACCGTATCTGAGCTTGTTGTTTACAGGTAGGATGATAACCGTATCTGAGCTTGTTGTTTACAGGTAGGATGATAACCGTATCTGAGCTTGTTGTTTACAGGTAGGATGATAACGGTATCTGAGCTTGTTGTTTACAGGTAGGATGATAACCGTATCTGAGCTTGTTGTTTACAGGTAGGATGATAACGGTATCTGAGCTTGTTGTTTACAGGTAGGATGATAACGGTATCCGAGCTTGTTGTTTACAGGTAGGATGATAACGGTATCTGAGCTTGTTGTTTACAGGTAGGATGATAACGGTATCTGAGCTTGTTGTTTACAGGTAGGATATAACGGTATCTGAGCTTGTTGTTTACAGGTAGGATGATAACGGTATCTGAGCTTGTTGTTTACAGGTAGGATGATAACGGTGTCTGAACTTGTTGTTTACAGGTAGGATGATAACGGTATCCGAGCTTGTTGTTTACAGGTAGGATGATAACGGTATCTGAGCTTGTTGTTTGCAGGTAGGATGATAACGGTATCTGAGCTTGTTGTTTACAGGTAGGATGATAACGGTATCTGAGCTTGTTGTTTACAGGTAGGATGATAACCGTATCTGAGCTTGTTGTTTACAGGTAGGATGATAACGGTATCTGAGCTTGTTGTTTACAGGTAGGATGATAACGGTATCTGAGCTTGTTGTTTACAGGTAGGATGATAACGGTATCTGAGCTTGTTGTTTACAGGTAGGATGATAACCGTATCTGAGCTTGTTGTTTACAGGTAGGATGATAACGGTATCTGAGCTTGTTGTTTACAGGTAGGATGATAACGGTATCTGAGCTTGTTGTTTACAGGTAGGATGATCACGGTATCTGAGCTTGTTGTTTACAGGTAGGATGATAACGGTATCTGAGCTTGTTGTTTACAGGTAGGATGATAACCGTATCTGAGCTTGTTGTTTACAGGTAGGATGATAACCGTATCTGAGCTTGTTGTTTACAGGTAGGATGATAACGGTATCTGAGCTTGTTGTTTACAGGTAGGATGATAACGGTATCTGAGCTTGTTGTTTACAGGTAGGATGATAACCGTATCTGAGCTTGTTGTTTACAGGTAGGATGATAACGGTATCTGAGCTTGTTGTTTACAGGTAGGATGATAACGGTATCTGAGCTTGTTGTTTACAGGTAGGATGATAACGGTATCTGAGCTTGTTGTTTACAGGTAGGATGATAACGGTATCTGAGCTTGTTGTTTACAGGTAGGATGATAACGGTATCTGAGCTTGTTGTTTACAGGTAGGATGATAACGGTATCTGAGCTTGTTGTTTACAGGTAGGATGATAACGGTATCTGAGCTTGTTGTTTACAGGTAGGATGATAACGGTATCCGAGCTTGTTGTTTACAGGTAGGATGATAACGGTATCTGAGCTTGTTGTTTACAGGTAGGATGATAACGGTATCTGAGCTTGTTGTTTACAGGTAGGATGATAACGGTATCTGAGCTTGTTGTTTACAGGTAGGATGATAACGGTATCTGAGCTTGTTGTTTACAGGTAGGATGATAACGGTATCTGAGCTTGTTGTTTACAGGTAGGATGATAACGGTATCTAAGCTTGTTGTTTACAGGTAGGATGATAACGGTATCTGAGCTTGTTGTTTACAGGTAGGATGATAACGGTATCTGAGCTTGTTGTTTACAGGTAGGATGATAACGGTATCTGAGCTTGTTGTTTACAGGTAGGATGATAACCATATCTGAGATTGTTGTTTACAGGTAGGATGATAACCGTATCTGAGCTTGTTTACAGGTAGGATGATAACGGTATCTGAGCTTGTTGTTTACAGGTAGGATGATAACGGTATCTGAGCTTGTTGTTTACAGGTAGGATGATAACGGTATCTGAGCTTGTTGTTTACAGGTAGGATGATAACGGTATCTGAGCTTGTTGTTTACAGGTAGGATGATAACGGTATCTGAGCTTGTTGTTTACAGGTAGGATGATAACGGTATCTGAGCTTGTTGTTTACAGGTAGGATGATAACGGTATCTGAGCTTGTTGTTTACAGGTAGGATGATAACGGTATCTGAGCTTGTTTGCAGGTAGGATGATAACGGTATCTGAGCTTGTTGTTTACAGGTAGGATGATAACGGTATCTGAGCTTGTTGTTTACAGGTAGGATGATAACGGTATCTGAGCTTGTTGTTTACAGGTAGGATGATAACGGTATCTGAGCTTGTTGTTTACAGGTAGGATGATAACGGTATCTGAGCTTGTTGTTTACAGGTAGGATGATAACGGTATCTGAGCTTGTTGTTTACAGGTAGGATGATAACCGATTCTGAGCTTGTTGTTTACAGGTAGGATGATAACGGTATCTGAGCTTGTTGTTTACAGGTAGGATGATAACGGTATCCGAGCTTGTTGTTTACAGGTAGGATGATAACGGTATCTGAGCTTGTTGTTTGCAGGTAGGATGATAACGGTATCTGAGCTTGTTGTTTACAGGTAGGATGATAACGGTATCTGAGCTTGTTGTTTACAGGTAGGATGATAACGGTATCTGAGCTTGTTGTTTACAGGTAGGATGATAACGGTATCTGAGCTTGTTGTTTACAGGTAGGATGATAACGGTATCTGAGCTTGTTGTTTACAGGTAGGATGATAACGGTATCTGAGCTTGTTGTTTACAGGTAGGATGATAACGGTATCTGAGCTTGTTGTTTACAGGTAGGATGATAACGGTATCTGAGCTTGTTGTTTACAGGTAGGATGATAACGGTATCTGAGCTTGTTGTTTACAAGTAGGATGATAACCGTATCTGAGCTTGTTGTTTACAGGTAGGATGATAATGGTATCTGAGCTTGTTGTTTACAGGTAGGATGATAAAGGTATCTGAGCTTGTTGTTTACAGGTAGGATGATAACGGTATCTGAGCTTGTTGTTTACAGGTAGGATGATAACGGTATCTGAGCTTGTTGTTTACAGGTAGGATGATAACGGTATCTGAGCTTGTTGTTTACAGGTAGGATGATAACGGTATCTGAGCTTGTTGTTTACAGGTAGGATGATAACGGTATCTGAGCTTGTTGTTTACAGGTAGGATGATAACGGTATCTGAGCTTGTTGTTTACAGGTAGGATGATAACGGTATCTGAGCTTGTTGTTTACAGGTAGGATGATAACGGTATCTGAGCTTGTTGTTTACAGGTAGGATGATAACGGTATCTGAGCTTGTTGTTTACAGGTAGGATGATAACGGTATCTGAGCTTGTTGTTTACAGGTAGGATGATAACGGTATCCGAGCTTGTTGTTTACAGGTAGGATGATAACGGTATCTGAGCTTGTTGTTTACAGGTAGGATGATAACGGTATCTGAGCTTGTTGTTTACAGGTAGGATGATAACGGTATCTGAGCTTGTTGTTTACAGGTAGGATGATAACGGTATCTGAACTTGTTGTTTACAGGTAGGATGATAACGGTATCTGAGCTTGTTGTTTACAGGTAGGATGATAACGGTATCTGAGCTTGTTGTTTACAGGTAGGATGATAACGGTATCTGAGCTTGTTGTTTACAGGTAGGATGATAACCGTATCTGAGCTTGTTGTTTACAGGTAGGATGATAACCGTATCTGAGCTTGTTGTTTACAGGTAGGATGATAACGGTATCTGAGCTTGTTGTTTACAGGTAGGATGATAACGGTATCTGAGCTTGTTGTTTACAGGTAGGATGATAACGGTATCTGAGCTTGTTGTTTACAGGTAGGATGATAACGGTATCTGAGCTTGTTGTTTACAGGTAGGATGATAACGGTATCTGAGCTTGTTGTTTACAGGTAGGATGATAACGGTATCTGAGCTTGTTGTTTACAGGTAGGATGATAACGGTATCTGAGCTTGTTGTTTACAGGTAGGATGATAACGGTATCTGAGCTTGTTGTTTACAGGTAGGATGATAACGGTATCTGAGCTTGTTGTTTACAGGTAGGATGATAACGGTATCTGAGCTTGTTGTTTACAGGTAGGATGATACGGTATCTGAGCTTGTTGTTTACAGGTAGGATGATAACGGTATCTGAGCTTGTTGTTTACAGGTAGGATGATAACCGTATCTGAGCTTGTTGTTTACAGGTAGGATGATAACCGTATCTGAGCTTGTTGTTTACAGGTAGGATGATAACGGTATATGAGCTTGTTGTTTACAGGTAGGATGATAACCGTATCTGAGCTTGTTGTTTACAGGTAGGATGATAACCGTATCTGAGCTTGTTGTTTACAGGTAGGATGATAACCGTATCTGAGCTTGTTGTTTACAGGTAGGATGATAACCGTATCTGAGCTTGTTGTTTACAGGTAGGATGATAACCGTATCTGAGCTTGTTGTTTACAGGTAGGATGATAACGGTATCTGAGCTTGTTGTTTACAGGTAGGATGATAACGGTATCCGAGCTTGTTGTTTACAGGTAGGATGATAACGGTATCTGAGCTTGTTGTTTACAGGTAGGATGATAACGGTATCTGAGCTTGTTGTTTACAGGTAGGATGATAACGGTATCTGAGCTTGTTGTTTACAGGTAGGATGATAACGGTATCTGAGCTTGTTGTTTACAGGTAGGATGATAACGGTATCTGAACTTGTTGTTTACAGGTAGGATGATAACGGTATCTGAGCTTGTTGTTTACAGGTAGGATGATAACGGTATCTGAGCTTGTTGTTTACAGGTAGGATGATAACGGTATCTGAGCTTGTTGTTTACAGGTAGGATGATAACCGTATCTGAGCTTGTTGTTTACAGGTAGGATGATAACCGTATCTGAGCTTGTTGTTTACAGGTAGGATGATAACGGTATCTGAGCTTGTTGTTTACAGGTAGGATGATAACGGTATCTGAGCTTGTTGTTTACAGGTAGGATGATAACGGTATCTGAGCTTGTTGTTTACAGGTAGGATGATAACGGTATCTGAGCTTGTTGTTTACAGGTAGGATTTTAACGGTATCTGAGCTTGTTGTTTACAGGTAGGATGATAACGGTATCTGAGCTTGTTGTTTACAGGTAGGATGATAACGGTATCTGAGCTTGTTGTTTACAGGTAGGATGATAACGGTATCTGAGCTTGTTGTTTACAGGTAGGATGATAACGGTATCTGAGCTTGTTGTTTACAGGTAGGATGATAACGGTATCTGAGCTTGTTGTTTACAGGTAGGATGATAACGGTATCTGAGCTTGTTGTTTACAGGTAGGATGATAACGGTATCTGAGCTTGTTGTTTACAGGTAGGATGATAACCGTATCTGAGCTTGTTGTTTACAGGTAGGATGATAACCGTATCTGAGCTTGTTTACAGGTAGGATGATAACGGTATATGAGCTTGTTGTTTACAGGTAGGATGATAACCGTATCTGAGCTTGTTGTTTACAGGTAGGATGATAACCGTATCTGAGCTTGTTGTTTACAGGTAGGATGATAACCGTATCTGAGCTTGTTGTTTACAGGTAGGATGATAACCGTATCTGAGCTTGTTGTTTACAGGTAGGATGATAACCGTATCTGAGCTTGTTGTTTACAGGTAGGATGATAACGGTATCTGAGCTTGTTGTTTACAGGTAGGATGATAACCGTATCTGAGCTTGTTTACAGGTAGGATGAGCGATGATCTTTGATAACGTTACACGATTTGGATTAAGGGGTGATGGTTGTATTTATTTGCATATATATGTATTTGGATTAAGGGGTGATGGTTGTATTTATTTGCATATATATGTATTTGGATTAAGGGTTGTATTGCATATATATGTATTTGGATTAAGGGTTGTATTTATTTGCATATATATGTATTTGGATTAAGGGTTGTATTTATTTGCATATATATGTATTTGGATTAAGGGTTGTATTTGGATTAAGGGTTGTATTTATTTGCATATATATGTATTTGGATTAATGGTTGTATTTATTTGCATATATTTGTATTTGGATTAAGAGGTGATGGTTGTATTTATTTGCATATATATGTATTTGGGTTAAGGGTTGTATTTATTTGCATATATAACTATTTGGATTAAGGGTTGTATTTATTTGCATATATATGTATTTGGATTAAGGGTTGTATTTATTTGCATATATATGTATTTGGATTAAGGGGTGATGGTTGTATTTATTTGCATATATATGTATTTGGATTAAGGGTTGTATTTATTTGCATATATATGTATTTGGATTAAGGGTTGTATTTATTTGCATATATCTGTATTTGGATTAAGGGGTGATGGTTGTATGGTTGTATTGTATGCATATATATGTATTTGGATTAAGGGTTGTATTTATTTGCATATATATGTATTTGGATTAAGGGTTGTATTTATTTGCATATATATGTATTTGGATTAAGGGTTGTATTTATTTGCATATATATGTATTTGGATTAAGGGTTGTATTTATTTGCATATATGTATTTGGATTAAGGGTTGTATTTATTTGCATATATATGTATTTGGATTAAGGGTTGTATTTATTTGCATATATATGTATTTGGATTAAGGGTTGTATTTATTTGCATATATATGTATTTGGATTAAGGGGTGATGGTTGTATTTATTTGCATATATATGTATTTGGATTAAGGGTTGTATTTATTTGCATATATATGTATTTGGATTAAGGGTTGTATTTATTTGCATATATATGTATTTGGATTAAGGGTTGTATTTATTTGCATATATGTATTTGGATTAAGGGTTGTATTTATTTGCATATATATGTATTTGGGTTAAGGGTTGTATTTATTTGCATATATATGTATTTGGATTAAGGGTTGTATTTATTTGCATATATGTATTTGGATTAAGGGTTGTATTTATTTGCATATATATGTATTTGGATTAAGGGTGTATTTATTTGCATATATATGTATTTGGATTAAGGGTTGTATTTATTTGCATATATATGTATTTGGATTAAGGGTTGTATTTATTTGCATATATATGTATTTGGATTAAGGGTTGTATTTATTTGCATATATATGTATTTGGGTTAAGGGATGTATTTATTTGCATATATATGTATTTGGATTAAGGGTTGTATTTATTTGCATATATATGTATTTGGATTAAGGGTTGTATTTATTTGCATATATATGTATTTGGATTAAGGGTTGTATTTATTTGCATATATATGTATTTGGATTAAGGGTTGTATTTATTTGCATATATATGTATTTGGGTTAAGGGATGTATTTATTTGCATATATATGTATTTGGATTAAGGGTTGTATTTATTTGCATATATATGTATTTGGATTAAGGGTTGTATTTATTTGCATATATATGTATTTGGGTTAAGGGATGTATTTATTTGCATATATATGTATTTGGATTAAGGGTTGTATTTATTTGCATATATATGTATTTGGATTAAGGGTTGTATTTATTTGCATATATATGTATTTGGATTAAGGGTTGTATTTATTTGCATATATGTATTTGGATTAAGGGTTGTATTTATTTGCATATATATGTATTTGGGTTAAGGGATGTATTTATTTGCATATATATGTATTTGGATTAAGGGTTGTATTTATTTGCATATATATGTATTTGGATTAAGGGTTGTATTTATTTGCATATATATGTATTTGGATTAAGGGTTGTATTTATTTGCATATATATGTATTTGGATTAAGGGTTGTATTTATTTGCATATATATGTATTTGGATTAAGGGATGTATTTATTTGCATATATATGTATTTGGATTAAGGGTTGTATTTATTTGCATATATATGTATTTGGATTAAGGGTTGTATTTATTTGCATATATATGTATTTGGATTAAGGGTTGTATTTATTTGCATATATATGTATTTGGATTAAGGGTTGTATTTATTTGCATATATATGTATTTGGGTTAAGGGATGTATTTATTTGCATATATATGTATTTGGATTAAGGGTTGTATTTATTTGCATATATATGTATTTGGATTAAGGGTTGTATTTATTTGCATATATATGTATTTGGATTAAGGGTTGTATTTATTTGCATATATATGTATTGGATTAAGGGTTGTATTTATTTGCATATATGTATTTGGGTTAAGGGATGTATTTATTTGCATATGTATTTGGATTAAGTGTTGTATTTATTTGCATATATATGTATTTGGATTAAGGGTTGTATTTATTTGCATATATATGTATTTGGATTAAGGGTTGTATTTATTTGCATATATATGTATTTGGATTAAGGGTTGTATTTATTTGCATATATATGTATTTGGATTAAGGGTTGTATTTATTTGCATATATATGTATTTGGGTTAAGGGATGTATTTATTTGCATATATATGTATTTGGATTAAGGGTTGTATTTATTTGCATATATATGTATTTGGATTAAGGGTTGTATTTATTTGCATATATATGTATTTGGGTTAAGGGATGTATTTATTTGCATATATATGTATTTGGGTTAAGGGTTGTATTTGGGTTAAGGGATGTATTTATTTGCATATATAATTATGTATTTTTATATTTATGTATTAGTTTCTTCCCTAGACCTCCATCAAGCTTAAAAAACACCCGCCCTAGACCCTCCCTTAAAGATAAATATGTACATTTTTCGATAGACAAATGTCCCGGTCAAAGGCCGGTTCCTCTTAAATTACAGCCTCGCTATTGCTCGCCAGGAAAAAATCGAAACTTAAATGACACTAAAAGTCTTAATATTGACAAAGAAATGGAGCTAAAGGTCTTAAAATCGCCAAACTAATGGGCCGAACGTCTTAAATTCTGAAAACTAATGGGGCTAAACATGAGGAAGAAAGGGGACCAGAAAAACGACCTATCTGCCCTTAACATCGGAAGGCCCTTTAAGAATCAAAGGGGTAACAAGTATTTCAGTTAACCCTGTGACGCTCTCAAGTCCTTCCTAAGCTCAATTAATTGTCCACTGTATCTTTTTTTTTTTTTTTTTTTTTTTTCCTATGTGATTGAGGGAGGCAAAAGGCATAACTGCCTATAGCGAGTGCCTCCCCCATAGTTGAAAGAGTGACAGGGCCAAAATCAAGGGACGTTCGAGCCAAAATGCCTGGACACACGGAGTTTGAAGCAATTTAAGTCATAGGAAGAGGGAAAGACTGATTCTGGGAGAGAGTTCCAGAGCTCAGATATTGAGTAGAAGAAAGTTTGAGAGTAACGTTTCACTCTTGGGTTGGAGAGTTGCACAGAGTAGGGGTGGGATTGAGTTGTAAGACGGGTACCACGTGCCCTACGTAAAGGAGGTGGTATGCACTGGGATAGCTCTGAGGAACACTGATTATTATAGTAGCGATAGAATAGCGAGAGAGATGCAACATTGCGGCGGAGAGAGAGAGATTGCAGAGAGTTGGTGAGTGGACGGGAGTTAATGATACGAAAGGCCTTCCTTTCAACTTTGTCTAGGAGAGCGGTGTGAGAGGAACCTCCCCACACATGTGAACAATACTCAATACAAGGGCGCACTATGCCCCTGTACAGAGCAAGAAGCTGTGCAGGGGAAAAGAACCCCCTAAGGCGGTTGAGCACACCCAGCTTCTGGGAGGCTGCCTTAGCAAGACTGGTAATATGGTCCTTCCAAATGAGAGCAGAAGAAAAAGAGACACCAAGAATATTGAGAGAAGATGAAGGGTTGATTTTTGTATTGTTGAAGAACAAGGGATACTCCGCTGGGAGATCCTGACGGGTAGATAGATGGAGAAATTGGGTTTTGGAAGCATTAAAGTTAACAAGGTTTTCTCTGCCCCAATTGGAAATAGTATTTAGATCAGAATTTAAGAGTTCTATGGCTTCATTACGTTTGTCGTTGAGGGATTGCTGGCTGGGGCGTTCTGAAAAACTAATGGAGTAGTGTAAGGTTGAGTCGTCTGCGTATGAATGGATGGGAATTAAGGTACAGTTAAGGAGATCATTTATAAAAATTAGAAAGAGAATAGGAGATAGGACAGAGCCCTGAGGAACACCGGAGTTTATAAGGTGAGGAAGTGAACAATGGCCGTCCACAACCGCAGCTATGGAACGGCTGGAAAGGAAATTAGAGACAAAGGCACAGATGGAGGGATAGAAACCGAAGGAGGGTAGTTTAGAAATTAACGATTTATGCCAGACTCTATCGAAGGCTTTCGATATGTCTAGTGCAATAGAAAAAGTCTCACCGAAGTCCCGAAAGGAGGATGACCAAGAGTTAGTAAGATATGAAAGAAGATCACCAGTAGAGCGACCCTTAAGGAAGCCATACTGGCGATCTGAGAGCAGATTATGAGAAGAGAAATGCTTAAGAAATTTGGAAGCAAGAATAGTTTCAAAAACTTTAGAAAGACAAGAGATAAGAGCAATTGGACGATAGTTGGAGGGTTGAGAGCGGTCACCCTTCTTTGGGACAGGTTGAATGTGAGCAAACTTCCAGCATGAAGGGAAGACGTTAGAGGATAGACAGAGACGAAAGAGTTTGCCTAGGCAGGGAGTCAGCACGGAAGCACAGTTTTTGAGAACAACAGGAGGAACACCGTCCGGACCGTACGCCTTATTAGCTATAGTCTATTCGCTGTAAGTAGGCGAGAAATCATGAACTCTATCCTCTGTAACTCAAAAAGGGCTAGAGCAAATTGGCTGTAACTTTCCACATCTATTCCTTGACAGACTCCTCCCAAATGGTAGTAATATTAGCTCGATTACTTCAGTCGTTGTTGAGTTACATAGGTTAGAGTTCAGGATGTCTCGCCTACTTACAGCGAATAGACTATAGTATACAGTAGCTATAATAAGAGGAAGAGTTCAGTGTCGTCACACACTGGACGGTCGCGGTCATTATTGCTGATACATATTGCAGCCTCGGACTGATTAAAGGGGCCAACCTCGTTTTTTTCTCTCTCTGGGTTGTATCCATTCGGCCCCATTCAGCCTACTGTTTTAAGACGTTTATCCTCATCCAGGTGTCGAAATTTACCGCGAGCCAGCTTATTTTTTAGAATGTTTTTAGGATAACATTTGTAAATTTTTTGTATAGAAAAATGTCTCCGACGAACCCAGATTTCTCCATACAATGCTGACTCACTATCGTTCGCCAGGAAGAAATCGACACCTAGATGGGGATAAACATCTTAAAACAGTAGGCTGAACGGGACCGAATGAATACAAGCCAGAGAAAGAGAGAAATGGAGAAAAACATCAGGTCACCCCCCTTAACCCGGCAAGCGCGATAGGCCTCACGGAAGGCTTCCTATAGGGAACGCGATAGGCCTCACGGAAGCAGGACCATAAAAAAAGACTTCCATAAAAAAAAAGGGCCTATCAAAACAAAGGAATTTGTCTCTAGGTGAGATAATTCCCCTCCAGTACTCATCCATGTAAATCTCACCCACCCCCCTCCCCTCCTTCCCCACCTTATTCCCCCCTCCCTCCCCTCCTCAATTATCACCTATTTTTCCTCTTATTATCATCATTTATCGGTTATTTTTCTCTCCCGCGATAATGTAGCACAAGTGGGTTGCATAAAAGATCGTTATGCAACACCCAGACACCGGCACACACCGCCCCGCTCTCCTCAGTTGACTCCCAGACAGCGAGAGGGGAAGGCTGCCTGTCTCTCTCTCGCCTGAGATTATGACCGGGTGGCCAATATCTTCGTTTTTCACCACCCAAATGCTTTTCCCACTTATTTTAGCACTCTTGAAGGTTCATATATACATCATATATGTAAAATAAAAGCATACCGAAAACAAATAATGGTTTATATTGTAAATATAACGAATTCTGTCAGAATCCAGGGCTAGAAATGCACAAATAACTACCCTAGCACCTACTGTCAAATCGCGCTTGTCAGGTTAAGGGAACCTCCGAAATGCAAATAGATATAAAAGAAATAACCCTTTCAGTACCGGTGCCGTCCTTTTAACTTTATTCTGGCTACTATTAGACGATTTATTCAGTTTAAAAAGGGCCTCCAGCAATCAACAGGCTTCGAACTATCTCGCTTAACCATTTTTGTTACCCCAGATCCTTCTCAAACTGCACAACATCTTCTAAATACCTAGAATAGAATTAAAAAGATGTCGCCGGTACAGAAGGGGCAAATAAAAAGATATGATTCAGCCCGAGACAACTTAAACAATGTATTTATTTATCAGCATTAACACGATCTAGTCCGATATATATATATATATATATATTTATATATATATATATATATAATGTATATATATATTATAATATATATATATATATATATATATATATATATATATATCTATCTAACTATCTCTATACATATATATATATATATATTATAATATATATATATATATATATATTATATATATATATATATACTGTATATATATATATATATAATATATATATATATATATTATATATATATATATATATAATATATAGATATATAATATATATATATATATATATATATATATATATATATGTGATTGGGGTGAAGCGTTTTATTATCGCAAAATTAATGGTGTGTACTGTAGATTATCAAAATCTCCAAGCTAGTGGATATAGGGGAGATTAAATAAAAAGGCCTCCCTCTGACCAACTAGGATTAATGCCTGGGACTGTACGTGTTGATATCATATTTCCAAACGTTACCACAGCCATACCTTTATGTTAACAGTTTTACCATGGGTCACACAATTCTCAGTTTCAATCTGGTAACATTAGAAAATTGTATAGGGCCTACAGCTTGAAAAGAACCTCTAGTATTCAAATAGGTAGCAACTATTTAAATGATCCCTTTTAATCTCACATACTCTTTCTAAACTATACGAATAAATCAAGATTTTGTTTGTTTCCAATCTCGTGAACGGAGGGTTTTTAATAGTCTGTAATTCTTACGAGGCTCGAAAGCTTCGAGAACTTGATTTTGCATTTTGTTTGCACTAGATGGCAACTTTTCATTTGTACACACCACATATGTTGCCTGAGGAGTGGTGCCACATCGTTGTCGTAGTAAGTTCGAAAATGGCCCGATATTAATGTTAAGGTTAATCTCCTGACCTGGTTTAGCAAGAACACTATAGGGGAAAGATGTAGTATCCGAGCGTACAGTCATCATGTTTACATAGGTCGATCTCTCGTGGTTAAGTTATCGGCTATTTTTTCTGATATTTTCCCCCTGCTGGCATAATATATGATGATGACACTAAGTCATGGTGGGGCCTATTTTTGTATCCCACGGCAGTCAAAATAGACGGAAACATGATCGCGAGCGTCCGCATAGTGTAAACAAGGCAGGCGGTACGCCCAAATACTAAATCCTTGCCCGCTGTTAGAACTGCAGGAAAGCCAATATCACTCCAGAAAACCTTTACCGCTTAACGTTGACTTGAACTGGCAAACATTTGTTCTACAATCGACAACCCTATACATTATGCCACATGTCCCCCTTTACCATGGCTATCATTAGAAATAAATTATTATCAAAAGTTAAATTGGGTGATATACAGTTTTATTTCTTAAATTATAATTTAGTTATGGAGTCATCGTGTGATATGATATAATCAACACCATTAAAACATTATTACTGAATGAAACAAGTAAACTTAATTTGTTAGTATTATAAATCTGCCGAAGGGGAAGTTCCTACTTCATGTTTAATCGTTGTAGGAACTAAGACGCAATCTCACATTATCTTTAGGCGATTGTATGTAGTTTAGAGATCATCTCTTTTTTGGGCTCTTCCGATCAAAAAACCTTATCTCTGTTACCTAGCTGCCCTATCTCAGCCATCCGATCCTTTCAGCCGGCGGCGCCTGTGGCGCTAAAATGGGAGATAGGACAGAGCCCTGAGGAACACCGGAGTTGATAGGATGAGGAAGTGAGCGATGGCCGTCCACAACCACAGCTATGGAACGGCCGGAAAGGAAACTAGAGAAAAAGGCACAGATGGAGGGATAGAAACCGAAGGAGGGTAGTTTAGAAATGAATGATTTGTGCCAGACTCTACCGCAGGCCTTCGATATGTCTAGTGCAATAGAAAAGGTCTCACCGAAGTCCCGAAAGGAGGATGATCAAGAGTTAGTAAGATATGAAAGAAGATCACCAATAGAGCGACCCTTAAGGAGGCCATACTGGCGATCTGAGAGTAGATTACGAGAAGAGAAATGCTTAAGAAATTTGGAAGCAAGAATAGTTTTAAAAACTTTAGAGATACAAGAGATGAGAGCAATTGGACGATAGTTGGAGGGTTGAGAGCGGCCACCCTTCTTTGGGACAGGTTGAATGAGAGAAAACTTCCAGCATGAAAGGAGACGTTAGAGGAGAGACAGAGACAAAAGAGTTTGCCTAGGCAGGGAGTCAGCACAGAAGCACAGTTATTGAGTACAACAGGAAGAACACCGTCTGGACAGTACACATTCTTAGTATTAAACCCAGAGAGGGTAGAAAGTACATCTTTAGAAGAGATTAGGATATTAGGCATAAGTAGGAGAGAGGGGGTGGAGAGGGAAAAGCACCGGAATCATCCAAGGTGGAGTTTCTAGCAAATGTTTGACCAAAGAGTTCAGCTTTGTCAGAGGAAGAAGTGATGGGTGTGCCATCAGAGTGGAAAACGGGAGGGAAAGACAAGGGAAGAAAAATTGTTGGAAAGGTTTTTGGCTAGATACCAGAAAGCTTGGGAAGAGCTAGAGTTGGATAGTTCAGTGCATTTATTATTGATGAAAGAGTGCTTGGCAAGTCGAAGAACAGATTTGGCTTAATTTCGGACAGAGACATAGGAAGAATGAGATTCTTGAGTTTTAAGGCCGCATCGGTACCGTTTGAATGCTTCCTCCTTGCTGCGGACAGCAGTAGAACAAGTGTGAGTAAACTAAGATTTTTTTGCATTAGACTGAGAGAAAGAAAATGGAATATATGCTTCCATGCCCGAGAGAATTACCTCGGTAATGCGTTCAGCACTCTCCGAGGGTCCCCGGCCACGGAAGCAAAAGTCATTCCATGGGAAATCAAAGAAGTACTGCCGAAGAGCCTCCAAGTCGGCAGCACCATGGTGCCACAAGCGCCGCCGGTTGGGAGGATCGGGTGGCCGTACCGGAGAGATAGGACTGGTGACAGATATTAGTTTATGGTCAGAGAAGCCCAAAGGAGAGAAAAGATTTACAGTATAAGCAGAAGGGTTAGAGGTTAGAAATAAGTAAAAACTGTTGGGCCGGTCTCGATCCTGGATATGGGTGGGTTTCCTGGACTAACTGCTCTAGGTCGTTTAGGATAGAAAAGATGTAGGCTTGTTCACCAGGTTGGTCAGTGGAAACAGAGGAGAGTCATTGGTGGTGGTGAATGTTTAAATATCCCAAGATGGAGATTTCTGCGAAAGGAAATAGAATGTGTTCCACTGTAGAAGTTAGATAGTCAAAGAATTTTGGATAGTCAGTAGAATTAGGGGAGAGATAAACAGGGCAGAAATATTTAGTTTGAGAGTGACAAGAAAGCTTTAGCCAGAGAGTTGAGAATTCAGAAGAATTTAAGTTGGGGACACGAGAGAAAGCAGATTGTTGCGAACATAGACGCAACATCCACCTTTGGCTTGAAATTGAGGGTAGGGATAGTAGGAGGATACAGAGAAGGGATTGTTGTCAGTAGTCCCAGACAACTGGGTCTCGGTGAGAAAGAGAAGATCAGGGTTGGCAGAGGAAAGGTGGTGCTCCACAGAGTGGAAGTTAGTGGAAAGGCTACGAATGTTGGCAAAGTTAATAGTGAGAGTAGAAGGAGGTGGTCCAGAACATTTTGGCGAGTCATTTCCAGGGGTCAGATATATGTAGGTTCAGTGCACTATACAATCTCTATCTGTTCACTTAATCTTACAGCATCTTCAGGGGATGGTTAGCATAGTCTTCGAGATACTAACCATTCCTAGTAACTCAATGTATATATCTCTCTCTCTCTCTCGTTTATACACACACACACACACACACTTTCTTTTTTACCAATACGTATCTTATAAATGACTCTCTTCTAGGACAATACGTGCATGTGTGAACCACAGTGCAAGACACGGATCAAGGCTACATAATCTAAATATTCGAGCCTGCTTATTAAGTTATTTCCTACCCCACCAACGTGCGCGTTTAAAGCACGGACAGTTAGGTTGTATGGGTTAGGTTTATCTGCTGCATAATTATCATACCAATGCAAGTCTCTCTCTCTCTCTCTCTCTCTATCTAATACAGAGCTTATGTACAGTATTAAATTATAACATGTCATTAATCTATCTATCTATCTATTGTCTGACGCCGTGATCCCCGAAGGGGTGGCCACGAACGAACCGCCCCCAGCCAGTCAACGCCCCTCCCCCCAACCAGCACCGCCTTCGTTCATATACTTCCTCACTCCATCCTTCCACCTCTCTTTCGGTCTACCTCTCCCTCGCTGTCCCTCCACCTCGCTCTTGTACACCCTCTTAGTCATTCTCTCGCTTTCCATACATTCCATATGGCCGAACCATCTCAAGTTGTTCCTTTTCACACTTTCCAGCACATCTACCTCCACACCACACCTCCTTCTTATTTCCTCATTAGTCTGTCTATCCCTCCATGTAACTCCGCACGCACTTCTTAAGTAATTCATTTCCACTGCTCTCACTCTTGGTCTGAGTCTCTCAACCAACGTCCATGATTCGCTTCCGTAAGTCAGTGTCGGGATTACCACATTAATACATTATGTAATTACTCTTACATACCTATATTCAATTAACTCGTGGAATCACCCTCACCTAGGGCCTCACCATTAACCTGACAAGCGCGATATAGACCTAGGTGCTAGGGTAGTTATTTGTGCATTTCTAGCCCTGGATTCTGACAGAATTCGTTATATTTACAATATAAAGCATTATTTGTTTTCGGTATGCTTTTATTTTACATATATGATGTATATATGAACCTTCAAGAGTGCTAAAATAAGTGGGAAAAGCATTTGGGTGGTGAAAAACGAAGATATTGGCCACCCGGTCATAATCTCAGGCGAGAGAGAGCCACAGGCAACCCTCCTCTCTCGCTGTCTGTGAGGTAACTGAGACGAGCGGGGCGGTGTGGGCCGGTGTCTGGGTGTTGCATAACGATCTTTTCTGCAACCCACTTGTGCTACATTATCGCGGGAGAGAAAAATAACCGATAAATGATGATAATAAGAGGAAAAATAGGTGATAATTGAGGAGGGGAGGGAGGGGGGAATAAGGTGGGGAAGGAGGGGAGGGGGGTGGGTGAGATTTACATGGATGAGTACTGGAGGGGAATTATCTCACCTAGAGACAAATTCCTTTGTTTTGATAGGCCCTTTTTTTTTATGGAAGGCTTTTTTTATGGTCTTGCTTCCGTGAGGCCTATCGCGTTCCCTATAGGAAGCCTTCCGTGAGGCCTATCGCGCTTGCCGGGTTAAGAGTGTTCTCGCCGTTCCCGGGTTAAGGGGAGGCAGACCGTTTTTTCTGGACGCCCTTCTCCCTAATGTTTAGCCACACTAGTTTTGAGATTATAAGACGTTCGGCCCATTAGTTTGGCGATTTTAACACCTTTCGCCCCATTTCGTTGTCAATTTTAAGACCTTTCGTGCCATTTAGGTGTCGATTATTTCCTGGCGAGCGATAGTGGGTCTGTAATTTTAAGAGGAATCGGCCTTCGGCCGGGACATTTTTCTACCGAAAAATGTACAAATTTATCTTGAAGGGGGGTCTAGGGGGTGTTTTTGTAAGCTTGAAGGAGGTCTAGGGAGGAAGCTAACAAAATATATGAATAGATGAATAATTAATAGACCAAACAAACGGCCAGTCTCCCCTTAACGTCTCTAAAAACAGAGTAAGATGAAGGGTAGGATATGAAGTTATTTCCGTCCACCAGCGTGCAGTAAGACCAAGGGGTAGGGGTGGTGGGGTGGTGGGGTGGTGGGTGGTGGGTTGGGTGGGGGGGGTATGACTGTGTACAATGTAAAGTATTCTATGCCTCCGTCTCTGTGAAGCCAGCAGGGACCGTGACGTGGCTGTATACACTATTATATAATAAGCCAGCAGGGACCGTGACGTGGCTGTATACACTATTATATAATAAGCCAGCAGGGACCGTGACGTGGCTGTATACACTATTATATAATAAGCCTGTGGAGATCTGGTTGTACACGGAAGGTGGAGGGTACATTAGTTAGCTAAACTTGTAGTACTTTATATCGTTGTATACATACTGTACACACACACATAGTTTGTGTGTGTGAATATATATATATATAGAGAGAGAGAGAGAGAGAGAGAGAGAGCTAAAGGTCGTAATAATATAATTGTTGAGCGTGAATGCACGGTAGTGAGCATGATTTGCACATTTTTCCTGTAATAAACCGTGTTAATGTACCGTGACGCCCAGTACTTGGGTAATAAACCGTGTTAATGTACCGTGACGCCCAGTACTTGGGTAATAAACCGTGTTAATGTACCGTGACGCCCAGTACTTGGGTAATAAACTGTGTTAATGTACCGTGACGCCCAGTACTTGGGTAATAAACCGTGTTAATGTACCGTGACGCCCAGTACTTGGGTAATAAACCGTGTTAATGTACCGTGACGCCCAGTACTTGGGTAATAAACCGTGTTAATGTACCGTGACGCCCAGTACTTGGGTAATAAACCGTGTTAATGTACCGTGACGCCCAGTACTTGGGTAATAAACTGTGTTAATGTACCGTGACGCCCAGTACTTGGGTTTATTGATATACCACTGCAGAATACTTGTGTAAGACAATATAATAGAATCGAACAACACTAGCATAAGTGGATCTGGATGGAGCCTAGTTTCCCACTTCCAACGTTCAGGTATTAATCTTCTGATCACTGGCTTTGATTTAACAGGTTTATATACCGAAGACCATCAATGTTACTTATAGAATCATATTCACTGTTAGATTTCTTACTGGTAGCTCTGGTGCACAAGTCGTAGTTCACAGACTAGATTAGACACGCGTATTTTAGAGCACGGGAATTCTAGTAACCTCAGGGGGTACTGATCTAAGTTTTATATTCTTGTCTCAGAAATACATAGAACGCAAATCAGTGGGCGAACATTCAGATATCACTAGGGTTTTCTAGGTAATAATATCTGGGTATATGGTTGATTACGAGAGTTAGTATCGCCTGTTAAATAATGAACACTGATACGCTTAGCACTTCCTAATTGAATGGTTATATGAATTATACTGGGGCAAAGAGATAGCCACGTCGTAGAAATATTAATTAGTGAATCTTTAAACAGCACAGTAATATGTAGTACTGCTAAAGGGAATCTTGGGTAGCATCTGATGGGTCTGGTCCTGGTTATCTTGCGTCCATGATGTTGGGGGCTAGCGACTGGTTCCGCGGCCGTCCAGGGGGCCCATATGTGTGAAGTTCTCAAATACGTGGGCAGGTCCTTCTATCCAAATCTGCCACGGAGTCTGCCGGCTCTGGAATCTCACTCCGGAACAACACAAGGGCAGAGCTAGAAGTTAACTGCAGGGTAGTGACCCCTGGTTGGTGTCTAGCTTTCAACTGATTTGACTGGGGGCTGGAGCTAGATTTATAGGCTCGGTTCTGGACCCTGTAGACAGTAGGGATCTCGAGTCTTATGGACTTATTTGAGCTCTCAATAGATATGGGGACTAGGTAAGATGGTATTTACTGTTGTGGCAAATGGCTATAGGAAAGCCTTTATATTTTCATATAACTGAGCCTTAGTAAGAGGTACTATTTTGGCTATACTGGAAGTATTTAGGGGAGAGAGACTGGATCTACTTTGCGAGGAGGATGGGGACAGCTGTGATAGGAGCGTCTCTCTTAGATTGTTCAATCTTCATTCTATGGTATAGCTGAGGTGCTAATTTAGTGATCAGAGCATGCAAGAAAGGTAATTGGTTTATTGTGAGTTAATAGAGGTTAGTAAAGGTGTTAGTCATGCATGGTTAGTTCATTGATAGGAAGAATTCCTGTGCTACCTGGCAATGACTCGGAAGTCAAAACAGGGGCCAGGTATACCTCCGCGGGGGTGGGGGTCTCCCTCCTCGGGTGGGCAAAAAGGGGGAGCTGGGCGCCCTCTCTCTGTGATAGTCGTCCGGCGGCTGTGGCTAGGGGCTTGCCATATCACCAGTGTTCGTAATAACCCTCTGTGTATGAGACAGATGTGGGTGTCTTTAATACCAAAACCGAAGGTGCCTTGGCTAGCTGGTTTTACTCGGCTGGTTGTTAGTTGTAGAGTTTGCTGGATGTGGTGGAGACTGGGTTGCTAACTCTGCCACATTTATCTGGAAGTATGGCAATAGAAGTTAGTTACTGGCGAGGCGGCTAGCCTCGCACCGACGACCATTGGGTGCAGGGTTGTGAATAGGTTGTAAGAGAATAGATGGCATGCAAGGGGCTAGTAAAGTTCTAATGTTGTTCTGGCCTACTAAGTGAAGGTAGGCTGGATAGGAGTATATATAAAAGGTTGGAGAGCATTAGCAACGGACAATTCAAGGATCTTCAAGAGGTATGAGAGAGAGGCTAGGTCGGACAAGAGTAGAGAAGTGCGGGGTCTTATAATGAGAGGGGAGGGGGAGTGCAGGGGGGCTATAGGGGAATTTGACCCTAAGGTCTCTGGGCGTGGGGGTGGCATTAGGCTGCAGTTGATATGGAAGTTTGAAAAGGCAGTAGAATACATTAGCCAAATGCTACCGGGGAATGCAACTATGGGGTGGTATATGAGTCTGGAAAAGATAGAGTTATGTGATCAGTCCGAGGGGTTATGGATACTATTAGTTGGCCCTGGGAACTGCGTTTTCTATTAAATATAAATATACCAACAACAGCGGCAGTTCGTAGGGGTACTTAGTTATTGTTTCGGGGTACTTATGACAGATACTGGTAACCAGGTTATCTTATACAATCTCTGGTTGGGGTAAGAGGTGTATGACACAAAGTAAATTGGCGTAGTGTGGACTGTGGATACGAAGGAGGCAAGGGGAAGACGTATGACAATTGTGGAAAAGTAAATGGAAAAAGGTGAACACAATGGCGGATAAAAATACTTAACCTAAGGATTGAATACATAGATTTATGGGGCGATGGGTCTTCAGAAGCTTAGTCTGGCAAGACAAGATGTTAGGGAATATTAATATTAATCTTAAACTAAGGATTGCATACATCGATGAACGACGACATTATAGTCGTCGTCCTAATAAGGTGGTGAAACCTGGTTGATCTGCACTTGGCATAATACGACACAAGGACAGTGCCGCTATGTCGTATCAATACTGGTGGCAGTTAATATTAGAGACAGTTACTAGAGGAACAATGCAAGGGGGCGACTGAGCACGGGTTACATATATCTATACTCGTCATGGGAAATGATATAAGAGGTCTAGGGACAAGCGTGGGTGTTTTAACTTCTAAGATATATAACATCTACTTCTCGGATGTAAGAACATACATAGATATAATTATGGCTGTCTGATGTGTTGGCATTGGCTCAACATAGGGACAGGGCATGGGTGTTTTTAATATGAATGTATATTCCTGTTCATCATCTTTGTAGTTAGGAGTGTAGGACACGAGGGGTAGTGTACGTGAGGTGTGGAAAATGGTCAGTTTAGAAAAGGTAAATGGGTGCAGCCTGGAGTTGCTTAGCCCTGCGGGCTTGGGCCTGTCTGAAATGGCTGGCTCGGTCAGCTGGTCCTTTCGTTCTGTGGACCTTTCCTTTGGGTGTTTCTGTGTGGTGTTCGTTCGTGGCTTCTGTGGTGGGCTTCTCGTTCTGGGGCATTTTACTTCCCTCTCCTTCATTATAGGCTCGTCCTCGAGCCTCAAGGGTGAAGTAAAAAGAAGCATAGTCAGAAAAGTGTAGGTTAACAAGAAAGTAGTATGACTAAGGGAAAACAAATATAATATATAGTATATGGAAAACATGTAAATTTAAGAAAGAACAGATAATTAAGAACACAGGAAATTAAGAAGAGGTAAAGTGTTTAACAATGTATAAAGCAATTTTAAAAGATAGTCAGAAAAGTGTAGGTTAACAAGAAAAGTAGTATGACTAAGGGAAAAAAATAATATATACAGTATATGGAAAACATGTAAATTTAAGAAAGAACAGATAATTAAGAACACAGGAAATTAAGAAGAGGTAAAGTGTTTAACAATGTATAAAGCAAATTTAAAAGATAGTCAGAAAAGTGTAGGTTAACAAGAAAAGTAGTATGACTAAGGGAAAAAAATAATATACAGTATATGGAAAACATGTAAATTTATAGAATCATGCCCAATCGCTTAGGAATTGAAAACAATCAAAAATTTGTTAGTACAATAATATCTTCATCATCATCAGGGGGGGGGGGGGGGGTATTTAGGGTCGCCGTTAGTCTGGGTGACGGTCTGGTAATAGGGGGTGGTGGTGGTTGTGGCTTTGACCTTGGGGTTTCACTTTCACTTTGGAAGGGCGGGGTGGATATACCGTTAGTTCTTGTCGTTAGGAATGTGGGTCTGGGGGCGAGCTGGCCCGGGGCCAGTTTTGGAGGGTGGGTCTAAGTGGTTTCGGTCGGGGGTAGTGATAGGGGGGTTTTAAAGATGAAACGGGCAGGTCGAGTCGGGGTTGTTGTTGCGGAAGAGGTTGGTGCTGGGGAGGGGTTGAATTGTGTAGAGAGTTGTGGTCGTGAGTGGGGTTTGGGGAAGGGTGAGTAAGGCTGAAGGTTGAGAGTTTACTATGATCGGGTGGTTTGGAGGTTTGGGGTGTGGGGATTTGATAGGGAGATGGTGGGGGGGGGGGTCTGGGCAGGCAGGGTTGTGGTTTGAGAGGGGTTGAATTTGGACTGATTTTATTTTCGGGAGAGACATGGATGGGATTTCGAGGAGTGGTTGAAGTTGAGAGGTTGATTATGTTGTTTGGGGCGAGAGAGAGAGTATTTTGGGGTTTAGCCAAGGTGGAAAAAGTTTTGTGGTTGGATTGGGATGGGAGTGGTATTTTGTCGAGCGGGATCTTTGGGGGTGGAATTTGGGGCGGGTGGGGTAACGGTGAAGAGGGGGGTAAGATAGGGGGGAAAAAGGAGGTAGGGGTTATGTACGGGGGTGATCGTTCGTTCGGAATGTGGTCGTGAGAGGTTAGGCTGGCAGGGTGGGAATTGGTGGAGGTTGAAAGTTTAGCTGGGCTCATGATGGTGGGGGACCGACTGGTGAGCAGGTGTTCCGTACGCATGAGGGGGGGGAAATCACTTTGGTGGGGGTCACGCATGAGGAGGGGATTAACGGCGCGTGTGGGAGGATCAGAGTGGTGGGGTGTGTCGGTGGCAGTGACGGTTTGTTTAGAGGTTATCTGGGGTTGGTGGGTTTGTCTGTCATGAGGGGGTGAGTCAAGTGTGGGGTTTTGAAGTTTATTAGGGGTGTGAATTGTGGGGGGGTGGAAGGGAGCTACTGACGGAAAACTGTCACAAGGGAAATTTTGTTGGTGGGGGAATAGCTGAGTATTTCATTGGTGGCAGCTAAGGAACGTGACCAGGTAGCTACGTGAAGCACCCGTGACGCGAACCCTAAAAACCATATTGAGATAGCTAAGGTAAAAAGGCTACGATACCTTACGACCTTACGAGTCTAGGGACTAGCCTAACTAAAAAGGAATGTGGTGTAATGCCCTCGAAAATGTCCCGCACCCACAATAATACTAACCCGAGTTGACGTCAGGTATAGCGTAAAATTCCGTAGATGGTAAGTCCAATAAACTCATCACGTGATAACACCACGAGACTATCACCTGGTTCTTAAAAATCGGACTAAGGTTGCTATACTTTTAGTACGTCCGTGGTAGTACAGTGGGTTAGTGCGCGGGCCTGGTGGTGATGGTGGTGCGTCACTAACCAGGGTTCGAACCCCACCCAAGGCATCTCAAAACCTGTGGGTTTTTAAGGGGGTTAAATTCCCTTCAGAGGTTCGTACCCCGCGCCAGGTACCAGGAAAGGTTGATCCTAAAGGTAGCCTGGGGATAATTCCCATTCCTATTTAACCTGGAAAAACCTAGCATTTCAATTAATACAGCCCAGAGCGAGGCTCAAGTAGTGACAGGTGAGACATGACATATTCACACCACCGTACGTCTGTTTTTCACCCCACCCTTCTCCTTCGACTTTAGGCCCATTGGTTTTATACCCTCATTGATCCCTGATTAAATAGCACTGTATGAATATTCCCATATTCAAAATATGCTACAGTGGTGCGATGCCTAGTGAGATCATTGCTCAATAGGTGGCGTTCTGAGAGTGAGGGTCCGAGTCTAGGAGGTTAGGAGTCTAGACAGTTAAGAACTGGAGCAAGGCAGCTTCAGAGATGGGGCTGCTTCGAGCCGTGAGTGAGCAACTAAGCTCCATGCATCATGTGAAGGCAAGATGGCAGGGGCTGGTTGCAGCTAAAAGTGCTTCACATGTCTCACCCCCTAGACTGGAAGGAGACTTCACGGGCTTCTCCATTCAATGTAAAAAAAAAAAAAAATAAGCAAATATATAAGACCATCTCCACTTAAGGGGGGTGACCTGCTTTTTCTATCTCCTTTTCTCTCTTTATCTGGCTTGTATCTATTCGGCCCCATTCAGCCTACTGTTTTAAGACGTTTACCCCCATCCAGGTGTCAATATTTTCCTGGCGAGCGGTAGCGAGCCAGCATATATACTTTTTGTTTTGACAGCAAGCTAAATTTGTACATTTTTCGATAGAAAAATGTCTCCGGCGAAGCCGGATTTCTCCATACAATGCTGGCTCGCTATCGCTCGCCGGAAGAAATCGACACCTGGATGGGGATAAACGTCTTAAAACAGTTGGCTGAATGGGGCCGAATGGATACAAGCCAGGGAAAGAGATGAAAGGAGAGAAAGAGAAAAAAAGATCACCCCCCTTTAAGGGAGGTATTTAGTTTGTTCCCTAGACCTCCATCAAGCTTAAAATTACACCCCCTTGAGTCCCTTTCAAGATAAATTTGTAAATTTTTCGGTAGAAAAATTTCCCGGCCGAAGGCCGGTTCCTCTTAAATTACAGGCTCGCTATCGCTCGCCAGGATAAAATCGACACCTGAATTGCACGAAAGGTCTTAATATGGGGTGAAAGTTCGTAAAATCGCTAAACTAATGGGTCAAACGTTTTATAATATCAAAAGCAATGGGGCTAAACATGAGGGAGAAAGGGGTCAAGAAAAAAATCCCTGAAGTGGAAATCTCCCCTTAAGGTAATTGGATCTGCATCAGGATTAGGAAAGAGACAAGATACAAGACGTACAACACAAGCTATGGAAGCAGTGACATTGATTTGTTGTTTTAACCCCTTCAGTACCAGTCACATCCTTTTCATCTTAAACATTGATTTGTTGTTTTAACCCATTCAGTACCAGTCACATCCTTTTCATCATAAACATTGATTTGTTGTTTTAACCCATTCAGTACCAGTCACATCCTTTTCATCATAAACATTGATTTGTTGTTTTAACCCCTTCAGTACCAGTCACATCCTTTTCATCTTAAACATTGATTTGTTGTTTTAACCCATTCAGTACCAGTCACATCCTTTTCATCAAAAACATTGATTTGTTGTTTTAACCCATTCAGTACCAGTCACATCCTTTTCATCATAAACATTGATTTGTTGTTTTAACCCATTCAGTACCAGTCACATCCTTTTCATCATAAACATTTGTTGTTTTAACCCATTCAGTACCAGTCATATCCTTTTCATCAAAAACATTGATTTGTTGTTTTAACCCATTCAGTACCAGTCACATCCTTTTCATCATAAACATTGATTTGTTGTTTTAACCCATTCAGTACCAGTCACATCCTTTTCATCATAAACATTGATTTGTTGTTTTAACCCATTCAGTACCAGTCACATCCTTTTCATCATAAACATTGATTTGTTGTTTTAACCCATTCAGTACCAGTCATATCCTTTTCATCAAAAACATTGATTTGTTGTTTTAACCCATTCAGTACCAGTCACATCCTTTTCATCATAAACATTGATTTGTTGTTTTAACCCATTCAGTACCAGTCACATCCTTTTCATCATAAACATTGATTTGTTGTTTTAACCCATTCAGTACCAGTCACATCCTTTTCATCATAAACATTGATTTGTTGTTTTAACCCATTCAGTACCAGTCACATCCTTTCATCATAAACATTGATTTGTTGTTTTAACCCATTCAGTACCAGTCACATCCTTTTCATCATAAACATTGATTTGTTATTTTAACCCATTCAGTACCAGTCACATCCTTTTCATCATAAACATTGATTTGTTATTTTAACCCATTCAGTACCAGTCACATCCTTTTCATCATAAACATTGATTTGTTGTTTTAACCCATTCAGTACCAGTCACATCCTTTTCATCATAAACATTGATTTGTTGTTTTAACCCATTCAGTACCAGTCACATCCTTTTCATCAGTGTCTGGCAACTATTAAGGGGGGTGACCTGTTTTTGTTCTGTCCTTTTCTATCATTCTCTTGCTTGTATCCATTTGGCCCCATTCAGCCTACTGTTTTCAGACGTTTATCCCAATCCAGGTGTCAATTTGTTACTGGTGAGTGGTAGCGAGCCAGCATATTTTGTATTTTTGTTTGCTAGCAGGCTAAATTTATGCATTTTTCGATAGAAAAATGTCTCCGGCGAAGCCGGATTTCTTCATATAATGCTGGCTCGCTATCGCTCGCCAGGAAGAAATCGACACCTACATGGAGATAAACGTCTAAAAATAGTTGGCTGAATGGGGCCGAATGGATGCAAGCCAGAGAAAGAGAGAAAAGGACAGAAATAACAAAAAGCAGGTCACCCACCTTAAGTGATTATATTTAGCTTAGGAAGAATATGTGGTAGCTAAAATAATATGTGGTAGCTAAAATAATATGTGGTAGCTAAAATAATATGTGGTAGCTAAAATAATATGTGGTAGCTAAAATAATATGTGGTAGCTAAAATAATATGTGGTAGCTAAAATAATATGTGGTAGCTAAAATAATATGTGGTAGCTAAATAATTAATTGAGATAGTCTTTAGCAGGGTGTCAAACGAAAGCAGAGTCCATTATTTGTAGTCCTTTATTATTGTATAATAATATGTTTAGTCTGTTATTATTGTATAATAATATGTTTAGTCTGTTATTATTGTATAATAATATGTTTAGTCTGTTATTATTGTATAATAATATGTTTAGTCTGTTATTATTGTATAATAATATGTTTAGTCTGTTATTATTGTATAATAATATTTGTAAAGCTAAAGTTACGATTTCTAGTTAGCATTAAGGGGAGGTATTTAGTTTGTACCCTAGACCTCCATCAAACTTAAAAATTACACTCCCTTGACCCTCTTCAAGATAAATTTGTACATTTTTCGATAGAAAAATGTCCCGGCCGAAGGCCGTTTCCTCTTACATCACAGGCTCGCTATCGCTCGCCAGGAAGAAATCGACACCTAAATGACACGAAATGTCTAAAAATTGACAGAAATAGGGCGAAAGTTCTTAAAATCGCCAAACTAATGGGGCGAACGTTTTAAAATCTCAATAGCAGAGGAGTTAAACATGAGGGAGAAAGGGGTCCAGAAAAGAATCCCTCAAGTGGAAATCTCCCCTTAAAGCCGGTATCACACGAGAGCTTTTATAGTCAACATTCGATTATCAAAAACAAATCTGGCAACATTTCTGGACTATTTTGCACTGGTGTCGGAAACTAGACTGATGGTAGATGAATTTAGCTAACATAACAAATATTAAATGTTTATCTCATAAGCTGCCAGACCAGTGTTAAGGATAAATGTTGAGTGAAAAAGCGCTCGTGTGATACCGGCTTAAGGGGAGATTTCCACTTGAGGAATTTTTTTCTTGACTCCTTTCTCCCTCATGTTTAGCCCCATTGTTTTTCTAATTTTAAGACGTTCGCCCCATTAGTTTGGCGATTTTAAGAACTTTCACCCCATTTATGTCACTTTTAAGGCTTTTCGTGCCATTTAGGTGTCTATTTTATCCTGGCGAGCGATAGCGAGCCTGTAATTTAAGAGGAACCGGCTTTCAGCCGGGAAATTTTTCTACCGAAAAATGTACAAATTTATCTTGAAAGGGGCTCAAGGGGGTGTAATCTTAAGCTTGAAGGATATCTACGGACCAAACTAAAAACCTCCCCTTAAGTCTTTGTAAGTGATAACATACCCCAAAACGATGTTAATTCACGTCATTTGTCTTGTATTCCTTCTCATATTCAGTCTTCAAACAAAATGACTTCGGTTTGACACTCTCCGGTCCGTAGCCTCTTAATAATTGTTAAAGGTCCTTCCTAAGCTGAATACAATCATCTATAATAGTTGCCAGACTACAATAAGAATGCCATCACCGGTATTGAGAGGGTTAAGGGGGGTGACCTGCTTTTTACTATTTCTGTCCTTTTCTCTTTTTCTCTGGATTGTATTCATTCGGCCCCATTCAGCCAACTATTTTAAGACGTTTATCCCCATCTAGGTGTCGATTTCTTCCTGGTGAGCGATAGCGAGCCAGCATTATATGAAGAAATCCGGCTTCGCCGGAGAAATTTTTCTATCGAAAAATGTACAAATTTAGTCTGCTGTCAAACAAAAATAAAAAATATGCTGGCTCGCTACCGCTCACCAGTAAAAAAATTACACCTGGATGGGGATGAACGTCATAAAACAGTAGGCTGAATGGGGCCAAATGGATACAAGCCAGAGAAAGATAGAAAAGGACAGAACAAAAACAGGTCACCCCCCTTAACATGTGAGAATCCCACTTCACTAACTCACAGCACCAGGCCGAAGTTCACCATGTACAGTGCACTCTAACCCCTCAGCCGCCAGCAAATCACCCGAACAGGCTAGGCTAGTGCCAAGTCATACCTCGATCAATAGGCGCTCTCACAGAAGCCACATGTCCGACAGATTGTACAGTCATTTGATTGATGACACTATATGAACAGTATTAAGGGGGGTGGTCTGCCTCTTTCTCTCCTTCTCTTTCTTTCTCTGGGTTGTATCCATTCGGCCCCATTCAGCCTATTGTTTTAAGACTTAATTTTATCTATCTCCATCCAGGTGTCAATTCCTTCTTGGCGAGCGATAGCGAGCTAGCATTGTATGGAGAAATCTGTCATCGCTGGAGACATTTGTTCTATGGAAAAATGTATACATTTAGCCTACTGTCAATTTTTTATTTTTTTTATATGCTGGCTCGCTACTGCATGCCATGAAAAAAATCGACAACTGGATGGGGACAAACGTCTTACAACAGTAGGCTGAATGGGGCCGAAGTAATACAACCCAGAGAGAGAGAGAGGGAGAGAGAGACAAAAATGAGGTAGGCCCCCAGGCAGTTTGGCTCGAACATTCCTTGATTTTAGCCCTGTCATTCTTTCAACTGGGGGAGGCACTCGTTACAGGCAGTTCTGCATTTGGTCTCCCTCATCCACATGAAAAAAAAATAAATAAAAAAAAAATCTAAAATCTTGTCAGGAACCATCAATGTCAAATATGATGAGGTCCACGAATTATTACGAGTGACTGTTAAGGGGAGATGGGTCGTTTTTCTGGACCCCCTTCTCCCTAATGTTTAGCCCCATTAGTTTTGAGATTATAAGACGTTCGGCCCATTAGTTTGGCGATTTTAACACCTTTCGCCTCATTTCGTTGTAAATTTTAAGACCTTTCGTGCCATTTAGGTGTCGATCATTTCCTGGCGAGCGACAGCGAGCCTGCAATTTTAAGAGGGATCGGCCTTCGGCCGGGAAATTTTTCTACCGAAAAATGTACAAATTTATCTTGAAGGGGGGTCTATGGGGTGTTTTGCTAAGCTTGATGGAGGTCTAGGGAGGACACTAAAACAAATATATGAATAAATTAATTAATAGACCAAACAAACGGCTAGTCTCTCCTTAAGCCGGGTAGCACACGAGGCTTTTTCCCTCAACATTTATCCTCAACACTGGTCTGGCAGCTGCTGAGGTAAACATTTAAAATATTTCGGTTACCTAAATTTATCTACCAGCAGTCTAGTTTCCGATACCAGTGCAAAATACTCTCTAAATGATGCCAGGGAAATGTTGATCACCGAATGTTGACAATAAAAGCTCTCGTGTGATACTGGGTTAATTAGTGTGTCTGATTTGAAGCCCTATATATATGACATGACTGGAACACAATACCCCCATCTGTGAACGGGCCTATGTAACCCCCACCCTCATCACCTCTTATTATATATTAGCTATCCTACACCAAAGGCTTCCAGGACTATAGTCGATTCGCTGTAAGTAGGCGAAAAATCATGACCTGTAAACCTCTGTAACTCAAGAACGACTAAGGTAATCGAGCTAATATTTCTACCATTTGGGAAGATTTAGGCAAGGAGTAGATGTGGAAATGTACAGTCAATTTGCTCTAGCCCTTTTTGAGTTACAGAGGATAGAGTTCATGATTTCTCGCTTATTTACAGCGAATAGACTATAACATTAGAGGGTTAATAAGGGAACAGTGGTTATTTTGGGGGTCTGTTTACTTATATATTCATTATATATTTTGGGGGTCTGTTTACTTATATATTCATTATATATTTTGGGGGTCTGTTTACTTATATATTCATTATATATTTTGGGGGTCTGTTTACTTATATATTCATTATATATTTTGGGGGTCTGTTTACTTATATATTCATTATATATTTTGGGGGTCTGTTTACTTATATATTCATTATATATTTTGGGGGTCTGTTTACTTATATATTCATTATATATTTTGGGGGTCTGTTTACTTATATATTCATTATATATTTTGGGGGTCTGTTTACTTATATATTCATTATATATTTTGGGGGTCTGTTTACTTATATATTCATTATATATTTTGGGGGTCTGTTTACTTATATATTCATTATATATTTTGGGGTCTGTTTACTTATATATTCATATATATTTTGGGGGTCTATTGATGTATATATTCATATATATTTTGGGGGTCTATTGATGTATATATTCATATATATTTTGGGGGTCTGTTTACTTATATATTCATTATATATTTTGGGGGTCTGTTTACTTATATATTCATTATATATTTTGGGGGTCTGTTTACTTATATATTCATTATATATATTGGGGGTCTGTTTACTTATATATTCATTATATATTTTGGGGGTCTGTTTACTTATATATTCATTATATATTTTGGGGGTCTGTTTACTTATATATTCATTATATATTCATTATATATTCATTATATATTCATTATATATTCATTATATATTCATTATATTTCTCGCCTATTTACAGCGAATAGACTATAACATTAGAGGGTTAATAAGGGAACAGTGGTTATTTTGGGGGTCTGTTTACTTATATATTCATTTATTTTGTTATTTTCCTTCCTAGACCTCCATCAAACTTAAAAAAAGACATCCATGATCCCCCTTCGAGATTAATTTGTAAATTTTTCGGCAGCAAAATGTTACGGCTGAAGGCCGGTTCCTCCACAATTACAGGCTCGCTATCGTTCGCCAGGAAAAAAATCGACACCTATAGGGCACGAAAGGTCTTAATATTGACAACGAAATGGGACGATAGGTCTTAAAATCGACAGACTAATGGGGCAAACTTCTTAACATCTCAAAACTTAGGGGGCTAAACACGAGGGAGAAAGGGGACCATAAAACGCCCTATCTCTCCTTTTAACATTAGACCATTGTACTGAGGGTTGGAATGGCATCTAGGATCAGACGGGTGATATATACAGTATATCTCAAATAACCCTCGGACTCCCATAATATATTCTTAAATGGAATAATATCCTCTACAAATAGCCAAAATGAAATGCAGTAATTCGTCCTCGTATCTTGAAGGTACAAAGTACAAAGGAGTACAAAGGGATTCAAGCAACAACAGGTCCAGCGACCCATCAAGTCTGCTTCCCCTCCAAAACGCTGATGGTCAAGTGTCCAAACAGTGTTTTAGAGTGGATAAGGGAAAAATGGAAAGGAAAGACTGCCCTGGGACAAATGTCCGTGGCAGGATTAGATGTTAGCAGGGGATAGTTGGTAAACAAAAGAAAGAACAAAAAATAAAAGAAAAACTTTTATTAATTATTATGTTCCTTCCAACAACCAACCATACTCCTAAAATCGATTAATGAAATTTACAAACACATGTGGCAGTCCGTGGATTCGAACCCAGGATGCTCACACCGAAAATCAACACCTTATACATCGCACCACGAAGACAGTTAAAGGTTGGTGGACACTGCCTACGATTTATTATGCAACTTCGAATCCTGCATATCAATCTAAGCATGTACACACATCCCAACTGCAACTCACGTAGGCTATGCATATGTGAATGGAAAGAGCAATTAATGGGGCCTTAACCACTTATGGAAGTCCTCTCGATAAATTACTCCTGAACCAATATCAATTATTATGTTCCTTCCAACAACCAACCATACTCCTAAAATCGATTAATGAAATTTACAAACACATGTGGCAGTCCGTGGATTCGAACCCAGGATGCTCACACCGAAAATCAACACCTTATACATCGCACCACGAAGACAGTTAAAGGTTGGTGGACACTGCCTACGATTTATTATGCAACTTCGAATCCTGCATATCAATCTAAGCATGTACACACATCCCAACTGCAACTCACGTAGGCTATGCATATGCATATTTACAAATGCAGTCAGTCATGGATTTAAGGCAAGGTGTTTGTCTAGGCGAAGTTTAAAAGAATCAACGGTGCTGCAGTCAATGGCATCTCGGGGAAGCCCATTCCACAAGTTGACAACTCGATTGATGAAGAAATTCTTAGACTCGTGTGAGTTAAAAGCTTTACCAATAATTTTGCAACCGTTCCCCGCAATAGATTTAATTCTCTAAGACGGAGCGCTCCTCGTATGGTTTGTTCTTTAGGCAAGGTATCATTTGGTAACTCTACGTTGAACTCGTTCTAGCTTGTCTATATCTTTCTGGATTGAACGCAATATTCCAGGAGTTGGCGGACTAAGGAATTGTAAAGAGTTAGGAGTACATCTTTGGATTTATGCTCAAATGACCTGCCTATAGAGCCAAATATTTTGTTTGCCTTCTTAACAACTTCTGAACAGTGTTGACTCGGATTTAGGTTACTCAATATTGTTACTCCCAAATCAGTTTCTCTGTCTACACTCTTAAGCTGGGTGCCATGCATTGAATAGTTTGCTTTCTCATTTCGGTTTCCGATATGGAGTACTTTACATTTATCCGCATTGAAACACATTTGCCAAATTTGAGCCCAATGTGACAACTTATCTAGATTATGTTGCATATCTTCAACATGTTCATTTGAGAGTATGCTATTTGCAATTTTTGTACCGTCAGCAAACTTTGAGATTGTACAGGTGAGACCCTCATCTATGTCGTTGATGTAAACTAGGAAGAGAATTGGCCCCAGTACCGATCCCTGGGGTACCCCGCTATTTACATTGATCCATTTGGATGCTTTTCCGTTTATGACTACTCTTTGCTTTCTGTCACTGAGCCAATTTTCTATCCATATCAACACACCATCTTGTATTCCATGCGCTTTTAGTTTCATCAATAAACGTTTGTGGGGAACTTGGGGAACTACTACATTAACCGTGATTATAACATTGAAGTAACTGGAGTCACTACAAACAGATATAACAACAACACAGCTGTCATGTTAAGGGGTTTATTTAATTATATACCCTTTTATTAGGTATGCATTATTAAGGGGTGAGGGGGTTATTTATTGGTCGATTTTTTTTTTTTATTTATTTATAAAATTACAGGCTCGCTACCGTTTGCCAGGAAACAATTGACACCTAAATGGCACGAAAGGTTCTAATATTGACAAATAAATGGGGTGAAAGGTCTTAAAATTTCCCAAATAATAGAACGAATGTCTTAATATCTGGCAACTACTATGGGTTTCAGAGGTTGTGTTACATCGTTTTTCGGGAATAACTTATTAACAAACAGTTGGATCCGTATGATATTTTGACACAGCTGTTTTCACACTGTGCCCTAATTTTCGTTAATATATTACCAAAAGTGTAGAAGTAAGCCACTTGTCCCTGTGTCATGAGGTTAAAGTCACACATTAATGACTAAGAAACGGACAAGCTACCTTGGCTTACCTGTGGGAACCACCAAACCATTATTGCTCCTCCATCAAACATGGTAGTTATCAGCCACCACCCAACTCTATTATCGCCTATAAATTCAAGTTATCTGTCAATATCAAGTATAAATATACACAAAGTATATATTTTTGTATATTTTTATTTTGATATTGACAGATAACTTGAATTTAAAGGCGATAATAGAGTTGGGTGGTGGCTGATAATTACCGTGTTTGATGGAGGAGCAATAATGGTTTGGTGGTTCCCACAGGTAAGCCAAGGTAGCTTGTCCGTTTCTTAGTCATTAATGTGTGACTTTAACCTCATGACAGAGGGACAAGTGGCTTATTTCTACACTTTTGGTAATATATTGACGAAAATTAGGGCACAGTGTGTAAAAAGCTGTGTCAAAATATCATACTGATCCAACTGTTTGTTTATAAGTTATTTCCGAAAAACGATGTAACACAACCTCTGAAACCCATAGTAAAGGGGCTAAAAAATAGTGGAGAAGGGTGAGCCTAAAAATCAACTATCCCCCCCGGGCACCCTCGTGACGGGATCAGGTGCATGTTATGGGAGCCACTTAACCCCTTCAGACTCCTATGACGCAGAGGTTGCCAGAATAGCAATAAGAAATGGAGTTCTCTCACTCTTATAATTACCTCTCCAAAATTAGTTTTCTGCCCACAACTAACTCAAAGACAACTGCAGAGGTTGAAGTAACTAAACTAAAGGTTTGTAAATAACCCCTGATGGTAATAAAGTATCCCTAATAGGCTCAAAATTGCGTCATATGTCGGAGAGGGTTAACATTGGCATACCTTCAACTACTACCACCCCCCCCTCTCTCTCTCTTTCTCTCTCTCTCTCTCTCTCTCTCTCCAGCTACTCCCACCCCTTCCTATCTCTCTCCCTCCCCTTCTCTCTCTCCCTCTCTCCCTCTCTCTCTCTCTCTCCCCCTCTCTCTCTCTATCATGTATATTGCTATATGTATGTGTAGGTGCGTAGGCCTATGTGTTTTGATTGGTAAGTGTTGTGTGTATGTGTGTGTGTGTGTGTGTGTGACGTAATAATAATAATAATTGTAGTATAAACTCTTAACAATATTATAACAAGAGGGCTTAACTAATTCGACATTTGATTATAGACTTCATTTGATTTAATTAACCTTTATCATCAGGTAGATATCTCCGTTATATTAGTACTTTTCGTTCTGGACCAAGATAAGTTAAAACATGAGCAAGGTTTTGAATATTACGACCTACAGGATATAGCCTCAAATTCCCACTCCTGTTCTGTCCAGCTCCCCAACACAATAATTATATATTTGTTCAGTCTTCCTTGTATTCAACAAGTTAACTGTAGAACTCTCTCCCTCAATTATATTTCCTTCATCCCATGAATTAGACTGCTTTAAACTTCGTGCGTCCAGGCATTTTGACCCCAACGTCCCTTAAATTTGGCTCTCTGTCACTCTTTTGGCTTTGGAAGAGATACTCATTACAGGCAGTCTGCCTTTTGTCTCTTTCATACACATAGAAAAATAAACTTATTCATCGAAATCATAAATTCCAGTAATAACTAATCACTCTGGGTATTATTCACTGATTGACTTATTTCACCTTCGAATTTCAAGTCTTACTAATATTCAAACAAAAGGAAAATGAAGCCGGAGTAACCAGAAGCATGTTGCTCTCAAATGAATATATATGATCACACTACGATAGCCTGCTAACATCTGTGATCAATATTTATATGATAATCATTTTCCTTATAACATAAAAGTAATTTTACAAATGTTCAGCCTCTCGCCTTTACCTGACTGGCTAAGTTAAAACTCAACTATTACAATTAGTCCTAGACTTCGGAAAATACATTTACATAATTAACTATTCTTACTTTTAATCTAGAAATGAACCGGACAACTGTCCCTCTAGTTTGTTTCACAAGTAACTGTAAAACAAAAACTATAAGGACTTTACTTCGCAAATTTCAAATATCCACGACTGTCAGAATCCGATTCGATTCGTGACTAAAGGTTCAAACTCATTGTCTAATGTCAATCCTTTTTCATAAGAGTGTAGTTCAGTTGATGAGCTCGAGTTTGAATCTATTTTTGTCAAAGTTTCGTAATAATGAAAGGGATTTCTATTGGAGTTGTTCATGTGACTGTAATTAATTAATTTAGGATTCGGTGATACTGCTTCATTTAATAGATTTATGAATTATTACCACTATAGAAGGTGAGGTGGTGGCTGAGTGCTTGGTTGGGGGGTTGCCTAATAGTCCTGATGGGCTGCATAGAGTACATATGACCTAGAGGCGAAAGCGTGACGTCACATGGTTATTTTGCCGCGCGTCCTAGGGATTTGGTGGCAGCACTGTTGTATGGTATAACACCCAAAGCACCTCAGTGGCTTGTCCTTATTATAGATAATTTGTGCGCCGCGCGCGCCTGCCAGCTGGCTTGCTGCAGTGTTACCAAAGTTAAGGGAATATCCGCAAAACGAGGGAGCAATAGATTAAAGAGGGAACGTATTTAAGAGTTAATTAATGTTGGTAAAAACACTTGTAAATTATTTAGTATAAATTAGATACATATAAGCAAGATGAAAACATTAAGTATACATATACACTATAAAACATACTCATTTAGTAGCAGTCTCTACGTTTCCAACGTAGGGCTTATGATCTCAGCCGCTACCACAGCGGGCCGATTTATCGGTACTCACGCGAAGTAACCAAATAATCTCTAGAGTTGCACCTCAATTCACTACTAGGCACGTTGTACACACTCCGAGACGACTAAGAAGGAAGAGAAAGCGAAGGAGAGAAAGAATTGTTATAGTTACCCATTTAATCTAGCTGCTCTCCTCTAAGCCATGCTCCATGTTCTATGAACCTGCGCCAGGACCTGCCAAAGTATCAGTCACTTCGCGCCCACCGTCGATGTCACACGCCTTTTTTGTCTGTGCTTCGCGAGTGCCTGCTTTGCATCCCCTTCGCTTCACCTATTAGTGAGTGTGAGCCTTTTCAGGCTGTTGCGGTTTTAGAAGGATGTTCAGTGATGTAGGCAGCACTTTACTACGGCTTTATGGCGTGTTTATGGGTGTGCGCGTAATGCTGGAGACGTGTTTATTTATTTGTTTTCTTCGGGGTGGTTGGTCCTCAATGCCGCGTAGCGGTCGTTGTGTGTCTATTCTACCCTCGCTTTTCGGGTTCATGTTCACTTTAACTACCCTTAACGTACCTTAGGGGGGGATATGCTTCCCGCGGGATGCATTGTGTTTCTTTCCCTTTGTGACTTTTTGTTTTATTGTTTTTTCATATGACTACGTGTCGATGTTTTACAAGACTTGAGCATGAAGTTTCTCTGGATTCTGCTTTGTGTGAGCATAGGCCACATAGCCTTTATTCTCTCACAAACATGCTGCTTTGGTCTCAACTGACCTATAGCCCTTCTGACTTGTTTATTAACCCGTACAGCCCCAGCGACGCGTCTGACGCGTCGGCGATGTATGTAACGCACAGCCCCAGAGACGCGCCTGACGCGTCACCCTAATTGCGCCGACCGTAACCTCAGGTGTAGCCACTCAAGAGGGCTCAGATATGTAAGGGAACTGTGTACGTATCCCACGCAACCGTGCCGATGGTTGAAAACTCTCAAAGTCCACGTGCGTGCGCGCGAGCGCGCAATAACCTGTTTTTTTGGGATAATTGCCTTCAATTTTTTACTCTTGTAAAATCCGTTTTCGGGGGCTCTGTAGGACCATTTTTTAAGCTTTTTGAGCGGTTTTTCGTGGTTTTTCCTTCATTCCTAACCCATTCGCTATTGTTTCTGGAATAAAACCATTTTTTGAAAACCGGCCGGGTTCTGGTGCGCAAACATTACAAAACTAGCCGGGGCTCCATGGGTTAAACTTGTCCATAGTTGGTGGTCTTGTATTTCGTTCGCATGGTTCACGCTTTTGTCAGTTCCTTTTCGTTTCCCCGGGCCTACTTGACTCGTGGATACGTGGTTCTGGTGAAAATGTCGGTCAAGCCCTAGGCTATCCTCCTTTTATTTTATTAATTTAACGTAATTGTGGGGCTTCTCGGGCAGTGTTTAGCTTTGTTACTAGTTTTTTTCACTTAGGGATTGACGCTGCCCTAGTCTTTTCTCTTTTATGTGAATTGTGTAACTAGGCTAGGCCTGTGTTTTTTAACTTGAGCTGACCGCCGTCGGATTGGGCCACATAGTCCTGTCCTTCTGTTTTCCTCTTGTCTCTACTGACTTGCTGGTTGGTCTTCTACGCTCTTGTTAAAATTCTCATTAAATTGTGTGTTTAAGCTAATCGGTTTTTGCCTTGAGCTGCCCGCCGTTGGAATGATCCACACAGGTCCTTTCCTTCTGCCTTCCTTTTGTCTCCACTGACTGGGAAGTCTCGGTCTCGTAGCTCTCGGTTAAATTCTCGTTTTTCTTACAGTACATGTTTCTGTTCTTCCCCTGCCTGTGGTTACTTGATCACTAAAAAGGTGGGGAATGTCTGGAAACTGTACGCGATAGGGCCCCGCTCACAGGGAGGATATGCTTGGACAAGTTGAGTCGATTTTCGTGTTTACTCACGTTTTTTCGCCACACAGGCAAGGGTCTTCTGGTGTCCTCAGCTCCTTCATCTTTTTAAATCCGCCCTAGAAGCGCCTTTATCTTTTTGATGTGCCCTGTGCCTTGTCAAGGCCTAGGCCACATAGCTTTTCACTTGACTTGGTTTATGCGCCCTGTTCTGCCCCCCTCTTCATGTACCTGGACAGGGCTTTTTGGACAACGGCTGGTTGGCTGTTTTCCTATCCCTTATGTCCTGTTCCTTGTGTCCTTCTGTACCTGGTTCCCGCCCTACAGGCGGCCTCCTTGTATACTGGGTGGACCCAAGGACCACCTGAAAAGTCCTAGGACTCGACCCAAAGTGGCGATGTCCTGTGTGTTTTGGATTCCCTCCCCGCCCCTATTTAAACTTATAGGGTACTGTTTGGTTGCTCACACTTGACCTTTTCCTTCCAGCTGGTGCCCGCTCTACTGCCGGCTGTCCCTACGCCGCCGCCACTTCACCACCTCCTCCCTCCGCTCTCACAGAGGGTTCTCAGGTATTTCTGATGGGCCAAATTTCCCCAAAATTTGGTTTGGACCTGTTCCCAGGGTTGGGCCTCGCTAAGGGGCTTGTCCCAGCCCTGGTGTTGAGGGTCTCCGGTGTGGGTGGTTTTTTATTTGACTTTCCTGATATACTTGCTACTTAGCTTCTTACTGGATCTTGTCTTCCTGAGTATTACATGCTGATTTGGCTATACTGCCTCATATTGCCTGTCTCACCTCCACTGGTGGGTAATGCTTCCCCCATTTTTCAGTGCTGTGATGCCGGCTCCTCCCTGCTCTCGGCCGACATGTCATGCCCTATACCTTGTCAAGGCTTAGGCCACATAGCTTTTTCGCTTGCCTTGGTTTTCGGAGCCCTGTTCTGCTACCTTTTTTCATTGTACCTGGACAGGACTCCTTGGACGACAGCTGCTTGGCTGTTTCCTCTTCCTTGTGTCCTCCTTCGGTACCTAGTTTCCGCCCTACAGGTGCCTCCTAGTATACTAGGTGGCCCCCGGGACCTCCTGAAAAGTCCTAGGACTCGACCCAAAGTGGCGATTGTCCTATGTGTATTGGCTTCCCTCCCCTTCCCTATTTCCTCTAATAGGGTTCTGTTGGGTTGCTCACACTTGACCTTTTTCCTTCCTGCTGGTGCCCGCTCTCCTGCCGGCGAGACCTTCACCGCTTCGCCCCCTCCTCCCTCCGCTCTCCCGGAGGGTTCTCAGATCTTTTGGGTGGGGTCTTTTTTCCCCAAAGGACTTGGACCTGTTTACCAGGGTTGGGTCTTGCCAAATGGGCTTGTCCCAGCCCTGGTGGTTGTGATCTACTGTGTGGGTGTCTTTTCATTGACTTTCCTTGCTACTTGGTGTCTTCCTGGATTTTGTCTTACTTGGGTTTCAACTGCTATTTTGGCTCTACTGCCTCATACTTTTCCCCTGTCTCACCTCCACTGGTGTGTGACGCTCCCCCCCATTTTTCGGTGCCGTACTGACGACTCCTCCCTGCTTCCGCCTGACATGCTTTCGGTCGTGGGTTCTGCCTCCGCACGGCCTGCTACGCCAAGGATGTCTTGACCCCCGCCGATGTGAAGTTTGTCTCTCCGCCCTTCACCTCCTGGACGCACCCTGCTTCGGAGGAAGGCCGACAGGCCTAGATCGCCTCACAAGCGAGGATCTCCTGGTGTCCTCTGGCTCTTCATCTTTTATAGAATTCCGCTATACAAGCAAATTTTCTACTTTTTGATGTACCCTGTTTATCTGTATCTGGGAATCGGCCACATCGCCTTTTTTCTCGGTTATTGATGGAGTTGGTGCCCTGTCTCAGTTTGAATGTACATATGGTCCTGGATATGGCTACTTGGCTGATTTCCTATACTCTGTGTCCTCCTGTGCTTCGTTTCCGCCCTACAGACGGCCTTCTAGTGTACTAGGTGGAGTCAGGGACCTGTTGCCTAGTCCCAGGACTCTGCTCGCGTGGCGATTGTCCTGTGTGTCTTGGATTCCCCCTCCTATTTGTACCACTTAGGTGTCGGGTAGCTCCCACTTGACTTTTTACTGCCAGGGGGGTTCAGCCTTGACTCCGCGTTGTGTTTCCACACGTTTTCCGCCAAACAGGCAGGGTGTCATCTGCCTCTTCCTCTTTCTATAGAACCTCGCTCCACAGGTGGGTTTTATAGTCTTGGATGTCCCCTGTGCCCTGTATCTGTCACCAGGAATCGGCCATGTGTCTTTTTCCTCTGGTTCTTTATGCCCTTTGCATTCATATGCACCCAGGGACCGGCTGCTTCGCTGGGTTTCCCCCCCTTGATGTGTCCTCTGTTCATTTCCTTCTGTGCCTCGAATCCACTCCACAGTTGGCCTCTTGCTCCTAGATCGCCACAGAGCCTCGCTGACAGGTCCCAGGCCTCCGCTCACGTGGCGTTGGTCCTGTGTGTATTGGATTCCCTCCTTTCTTCATTGACCTTTTACCGTCAATCCCCACCGTGGCCTCCACTTTTGTGTCTGGCCTGCTGCTCCGCTCCTCGGACTTCACTGGGTTCTTCAGCCCTACGTTGCATTCGCTTTTCCTGCCCGGTCCAGGACGTTCGCCACCCATTGCCGTCGCCTGGTTCGGGTGGTTTCTCTGCTCGTCAGCCCCTGCCGACGTCCACAGCCACCTCCTCCTGCCGGCCCTTTTACGTCCGGGACTGACGTTCCTGGGAGTGGCTTGGCAGGAGGCTTTCTTGCTTGTGCTAAGCGACACATGCTCCGCATGATGGGAGGTCGTGGCGAAGCCCTCGTCGTCCTCCTCCAACCATGCGAGTGGTGGTCCGTCGCTGGCAAGCAGCCCTGGGGCTTGGGCTATGGGACGGGCCGCGGGGGGCGTTGTATACGCTCCTCCCGCGGCCGTTCGTACCCGGTTTGCCGTTCCGTCCTGTGGGTGGACTCTGCTGGCAAGTTCCGGGACCCTCGTCCTCCGCTGTCTTGCTCGGACGGGAGGGGGACAGGCCGGAGCGTGAGGCCCGCTCTCCGTTTTCGTCAGGACGGCCAGGTGGATGGGGGTTTGGCCATGGTAGTTCCTTTCTCCATGACACCTTAAGGGAGGCAATGCTCCGCACAATGCGTTGCTCCTCCTGGCCCATACCCTCTCCCCTCAACCAGCCGTCTCATTGACTTGGTGGTGGGCCTGACGCAAAGCGCCCGCACCGGCTTCTCCCGCCCCCACTTCCTGAGTTAGCCACGCCGGTCGTGGGCACGACGGGGTATAGTAGGGTCTGGCCTGGAGGTGGAGGTCTCAACCTCCTCTCGGGCGCCCTCCCCGTCATCGACGCAGTGTCTCAGGAGGTGGCCCAGGTACTCCGGTCCATGTATGGTGGAGGTGCCGTCGCGATAACATCTCCACACATTGTGTCCTGGCCACACTCGCTGTAGTCGTCCGTGTCACAGGCCTGGGGTTCACCATCGCTATTTCACATGGCGGTCCTCCCATCTTCACGCTGGGAGCCATGGAACCTCCACTGTGCTCCTGTTCCCCGGGTCGGGTGTCCACGTCCACACTTGTCGTGTTCTGCCCGTTCTCGTTCACGAACGTGTTCTGGGTGTTTTTCCGGCTGGGATCTTTACCTTGGGCGACACTGACCGTGCCTTTAGGCCAGCTCGGACTCGACTACCTTGTTCTACTGGTCCCCTAACACTTCCCTGTATCGCCCCCTCCTTTACTGGCTGTGGCCGGTACCGCGCTTGCTACATATGAGACTATCACACTGGGTCGCTCGGGGCTCGCTCGCGGCAGCGGTGCCCTGGCCTGCTCCCCTGGCGGCCATCTGGATAGCCACAGATGCGTCGTGTGAGGGGGGTGGGGCTCCCGATCTAACATGGGTCTTCGCCACCACGGCAAGTGGTCAGGGCTCTTCGCTTTCGCGTCCGGGCCATGATCCTGTTGGTCCCGTTCTTCTTCCTGCGGGATCACTGTCTTGCCCTGGCGGGCTTGTCGGTGGCCTTTCGGTTGGTCTTCTTATCCGCTGATGCCTTCGGCACGGACTGGAGTGGGTGACAGTCGGTGTCCACATTGCCTCCGCCCGTCGCACTCCTCCTGTGCTACGTCCTCCACGGGCTGGGATTTTTCTGGCGCGGTGTTTGGTTGATCGCGCCCATGTGGCCGGCCCATGCTTGGTACGCTCCGCTATACATACGTGTACTGGGTTCCCATCATTTGTCCGTTCACATGCATTTGTACCGTCTCAGACGGGTTGCTTTTCGGTAGTTGGGGTGTCCTGTCGGACAATCAGGTCCCACCTCACCACTGCCCCGCCCAGTCATCACTGTGGATGTTGTTGGTGTGGTGCTAACCGTGCCTCTGCACGACTCGCCGGAGTCTCCGCCCCCCCCCCCCCCCACTGCACTTGCTCCTGCAGTCTCGGTTACCACACCAGCCTTACCAGTGTTCCAAAGAGACTGCACCTTCACAAGACTCTCCTGTCGGTTAACCAATTGGCCTATGGAACACTATAGTCCTGCCCCACCGCTGCTCCAACGTGTAAACTCTGTTGCCGCCGCAAGTGTGTTGCCAAACGGCTGAAGCACTGGTGTCCGTGTTCCGTTCCCCTCCCTGTCTCCGGCTTCCTCTTGGGCCGGATTGGGGCCCTAGGGACCTTGTTGGCATTTGTGTCGTAAATGTTTGTGTGGCTGGGTGGTTGCCGCCTTTTGACCTCGGCTTGGCTGATATGCTTCATCGGCGCTGGCTGATGTCTCCGTGGAGGGCTTCAGTCATCTTGGATTGGGTTCCCTACCTGGCTCCGTGACGCTGGGTAGTGAGCACACAGCTCCCTCGGTTGCGTTTGTGTTCCGTTCCCTTCATCACTGGTTTGGGACACTCGCCGGCATGTACGGTCCTACATCTTTCGAGGCCGCCTGCCCGCTCTTGGGGTCCTCTTGGAGGCCTTGATGGGGATGGTGCTCCCTCACAAGGGGTGTCACCTTTCTGAAGACCTGTTTTAGGCTCCGTCCGGCTCCAAACCATAGCCAGGGCCCCTTCCCTCGGGTTCGTCACTTTGACCCCTTCTGTTCGTTTTGTAGACTCGTATGGAACTTCTGCTATGCCAGATTCACGCCCTGTTGCTTCTGTGTGTGCCACTGTGCCGGGACGGGCTTCGGTGTGCGCATACCTCTCCATGCCCACGGCCAGGCTTCATATGCCTTGGGTCGCGTTCCATCAACGTGTTCCCTGCTTCGTCATCCATCCTGCTTCTCTTCCTGCTGTCTTCGTCCCGTACTGTATTTTCTTCCTTTCCCTGACAAAGGGGGGGGGGGGGGGAGGTCTTTTTTGTATGCTTGTACAAAGCCTTTCTTTCAATACATGTCTGTTTGGTATATGGAGGATGTCGCTCTTACGGTTTTTACATTATGACTACACTGTCTACGGGTTTTACCTTGGTATGCTTATGCCGCATACCCATGTCTTGTACATGACGAATGTCGGATGATGTCGTCAGCCGGCTATACCGTGCCATTTTGTTTTGTAAACACTTAACACCTGCCTTAACTTACGGTTTTCGCTCTTACACTTTTTCCGTTCTGACTCCACTGTCTCCGGGTTCTGAGTTGGTGTACTTATGCCTCCTACCCGTGTCGTGTACCTCCAGAGTGTCGTCTGATGGCGTCCGCCTGCTATGCCGTGCCTTGTGTTTTTGTGAATACTTTCCACTTGGCTTCACTTTAGGATTTCTCTCTTTCAGTTTTTACTTTCTGACTCAACTGTCTACGGGTTTTGTGTTGGTATGCTTCTACCTCCTACCCATGTCGTGTAACTACAGAGTGTCATGTGGTGACGTCCACCGTCTCCTGTGTCTCTTCCTCCCATACTGTATTTTCTTCCTTTCCCTACAACAGGGGGGGGGGGGGGTTTGTATGCTTGTACAAAGACTTTCTCTTTCAATACTTGTCTGAACAGTACTGTCTGTTTAGTGTTACGGATGTGACTCTTAAGGTTTATTACGTTTGGACTATACTGTCTACGGGTTTTTGTATTGGTATGCCTATGCCTCATACCCATGTCTTGTACATAAGAGTGTCTTCGGAGGTCATCCACATGCTGTGCCGTGCTGTTTGTTCTTGTACTACTTTACAATTGACTTCACCTTTCCCATGTTGGTGTGCCATTCCGAGGTCGACATGACCTCTTCCTTTACCTGCCTGTGCATTTTAGACCCTAGACTGATACACTTGTAACATGTACTTTCTTAATATGCACCGTACTGTTACGCTCTTTTTCCTATAAACTGATTTGTTTATTTGTGTCTTTTCTTGGTCATCTACTTTTGCTAAGGCTTGGGGTTTTTAAGGTTTCTTGGATGTCCGCCTCCAATTTGGGATTCAAGCCCTACGTTGGAAACGTAGAGACTGCTACTAAATTGGGAGGTTTGACGACCTCCCTTATAACCAAATAAGGAAAACCTCTTATTTGGTAGCAGTCTCGGAGTATCCAACGACAGAGTATCCCGCCCTCATGCCGATCCCCTGCCCATCCAATCTAAACTGATTACTTGATACCTCAATACTTTGGCAGGTCCTGGCGCAGGCTCATAGAACATGGAGCATGGCTTAGAGGAGAGCAGCTAGATTAAATGGGTAACTATAACAATTCTTTCTCTCCTTCGCTTTCTCTTCCTTCTTAGTCGTCTCGGAGTGTGTACAACGTGCCTAGTAGTGAATTGAGATGCAACTCTAGAGATTATTTGGTTACTTCGCGTGAGTACCGATAAATCGGCCCGCTGTGGTAGCGGCTGAGATCATAAGCCCTACGTTGGATACTCCGAGACTGCTACCAAATAAGAGGTTTTCCTTATTTGGTTATAAGGGAGGTCGTCAAACCTCCCAATACATAATGCAAGCTGTATAGTGTATACCTTCAAGCAACACAACAACATTAAAATGTCATTTTGAATATATATTATTATGTTACATGTTATGTAGATGTTAATTTGTAAAGTAGCACTAAAACTGGACATTTATACTTATAACATCTAGGGATATTTTGTCCCACCATTGACGTTGGCAACTCCCGAATCTCACATCAACAATGGCGGGTGTTGGAGGAGGTCTGCTTGTGCACCTCCTCATAATGACGACAATTACACGATGACTGGCCTTTACAGTAGCCTCTACTTATGTCTCTTTAACTATGTCATGTCTGCAGAGTCTCTGGATAACGTTCAATTGATTATTAATAGCGTTATTAGTACAAGGTAGGGATTATTACGAATTAATGGGACCAAGGATAGTCAATATAATGTCTTTGTGGGGACCCTCCCTCTCATTGTCCTTTGTGATCGTGCTGCCATCTCTCGAACGCGCGGATCCCTATTTACAGATTTGTGACACCTTCTTTCGCCTCTAGGTCATATGTACTCTATGATGGGCTGATGGCCTTCCCATTCAAGCTAAAAAAAAAAAAGAAAGAAGGTTGGGGGCAGTTGACCAGCAGCACTAGAATGGCAAGGATATAGCAGCTACTTCCGTGGAGTGCGACCTTGACCCATGACTCTCCCTCCCTCTCGGACAAGACATGGCAAGGCCACCTCTACACATAGAAACAACTCCGGAAATGCTAACCAGTTATCAGCCACCACCTAGCTCACGTATTATCTTATATCGATGGACCCACTCCGGTTTTACTGAATCAATTTTCATCTATATGAAGCGGTGATCTTAAGATGTATTTTATTCATTATTCTATTTGTTATACCAGGTTTTTACTGGGGTTGATTGGTTTTAATAGGTAGGTTCTTCTTGACTGGAGGACCCGAATTCGTTTTTGCACATGCACAGAAAGTAATGATAAATCTACAGTTATACTACCCCTATTTTGTCGCTATTCTGTTGGTACTAATGGGTTAATATTATTAGTAGTAGACTTAGTATGGTTTGATGATGTGCGGAGATGTATATTTGACTTGAAATAGATACATTAAAGTATTACAAACCTTCGGCAAAGTGAGACTCGTTCAGAGCGGTTTCTTCGTCTGCGGTTTGTTTACCTGGGTGTACAGTCGGTTGGGCCGCACCGTACTTGGTTTTTGCCCCCTTCTGACAATAGGCCTATATATGATGATGACAATAAGTCATGGGGGGGGGGGGGGCAAAGCCCCCCCTCCCCCCTCATTGGGAAAACGGTTTTTCAGAGGCTTGTAATTACTTCCAAACACTATATATTTATGAAAATTAACACAGAAAACTATATAAATCCATGGGAAAATTAGTGATATTAATATAACAAAAATCAGAGTTTTTTCAGTTTCCGCGTCTGCTGAACCATCCAAAAACACGCTAAAAGGCGTGTTTTGAAGGGGAGAGGTGGGGGGGGGGGGAGTTAGTTGGGGAGGAGTAGTATAACTGTAGATTTACCCTTCATTATTTATTTGTAGAGGGGCAACCTGTAGTCTTTGGTGTATAAGTTGGGCCGTGGTGGTGATCCTGACGTGGCTAGTTGACAGCAGTTGTACTCGAACTCTTAGTGTTGGACCTTGAATAATACCTACCATATGCCAGTACATACTGTAGGTAGAGTAAAATCACGCTAACGTAGGAGATAACTCACTAACTGCTCTGGTCTTTATAAGAGTTTTGATGCAGAACTTTCAGAGTCTTGGTGTTGGGTCTTGAATATCGTGTGCAAAATGCCAGTGCACCAGCAACACATTATCGAACTAACGTAAGATAGTTGTTTTTGATGCAACGTATCTTAACTGTTCTGACCGTTATAAGAGTCTTTCAGAACTGAGGGTGATAGGTATACTTTGGCCTTTTTCGAGATATTGCTATCTCGAAAGGACTCCTTGATGAGTGCCGTTATAGTTAAACGGTATCTCACAGAGCCTTGGTTTGGTCTATCCCGAATAAAGCGTTTGACCTGTCGGCATTCTTTATTCACAATAGCGCCACGGTTATGGGTAAGAAAGTTATATTAGTTACATCCAGTGAAGTGTCTAATAATGGCTTACTTGTTGAACCCACAACAACAATCATCTAGTTGAGGTAAACAATTCCGTACCAGTGCACCGAATCATTTATCCCAATAGTATCAAGCGTGGCCCAAGTTTTCCTGCTACCTTATTCTCCAGTGACAAATAAAAATAGCTTTTCAACTGAGTATCGATCTTAAAAAATCCTGCAGTGGTCATACCTTTGGCCGAGTTGTCTTAGCTGTTGTATCCCAAGTCAATAAAGACACTGGTGTGAGGAGGACTTCCGGTGTAGCTTATAGTAGTCCTTCTCGGCTTCTTGGTCATGGCGGTGGTGTGGGGTAGAATGGCGCTTGGACATGTGATGTTTATAGTGTCCTTTCTTGTGCCGCCTTTCCTTTCCACTTTTCTTATTCTTCTGGACTTCAGGATTGTTTATGGTGATGAATAAGTTTTACCCTGGTGTTGGAGGATGTGTCATTTCGATGGCAGCTGCTCTGGCATATCTTACTGGACTGTGAGTTGTTTCCTTGTGGCTTGGAGGTGTGGTGGGCAGAGGGGAAGAAATTTTTGGTGATGGGGAATGTCGGACAAGTTGTTTTTCCGCTATTTCACTATTTTCTTAGGTTAAGTTAGGATTAAGTGTATTCTAGTTGGTGTTGGGTTTGTTCATGTTGTTAAAACTTTGTTAATTTTTTATCCTTTCTTTATATATTTTCTTTCCTCCTGTGTGCATTATTATGGTGGGTCATTTACAGTTATTAAACAATTAAGAAAACTGATTTAGTAACTATAAAGAACTTTAGCATCATGGTTGGTTACCTTAATATATTATCGTAAACTAATTTAATAAGGCAATTTTCACTTTACGTATGTATTTATGTATGTATATACTCAGGCACATACCCCATTGCTGGGGATGGCCAACACAAGACAGAGCCCGAACAGAAACTACATTTAAAGTTCCTATTCTCAGGGTTTGGGACCACTTTCGCGTTCCCTCGCCCGTTTACAAGGGGAGGAGGATTCCTAGCCCCCTGCCCCCAGAAAGAAAAGTAGGACAGTAAATGAGACGGAAACGGCTAAGGGTGGGTAGAGGGTGCCAAACCTCACTCTGGAAAAGACCAGCCCTCATCCATGACATAGTCTTCCATTTCCTAACTCCTAAATATCTATGAGCTTCTCGCTTTCGTAACAGTTAAGAACTATTCCTTTACCTCCAATTTACTTTTATTACAGCAATTGTTGTCTTTAATCTTTGTTTTTATTTCACCTACTATAGGTGACCTCAATTATAAAGTTTGCACGGCCAGGTCTATCATTTCTCCCTTTTTATTAAGTCGCTGTGGGGCCAATAGGTCCTATAAATGCAATGTTATTGGCATTCTCTCAGCCTTTTTATAGTCTTGAGATGGGCCAATAAAATCTACTGAGATCGTCTTCTTCTTGTACCACAGCCTCTCTCCCTCCAACTGTCTTGAAACCCGATACAAGTAGGCGATGTGGGAACAGACTCTTTGGGTATATCAGATGAATTTGTTCAAATGGAGACTGCTCTATATTGACTCAGGATGATTGATGCTGTTGCTGAAGATCATCAGCTGCAATACGTCTCTCTTGTCCGCTACTATTCCCCGATTACTATCTATCTATCTATTGCCGGACGCCTTACTCCCCTTAACCCTTAACTGGCGGCGCGCATCATATGTCGAGTGAAAGAAATTTGGACTATGTGGCGGCTCACAACATAAGTCGTGTGGCAATTTCAGCACGTAATGTTGCTGAGAGAGAGAGACAAGTGGTGGCAGGAGAATAGCGAGCGTATGACTGCTCCAGACCACCGCGGTGGACCAACTGACATGAATCCCACCCTCCTCCACCCTCTCACACTCGCTACATAGTGAATTGTATGGGGAAAGTACCGAATTACATGGTTTTTGCACTCGTGTTGCGCGGTTGTTGCAAGAAAACTAGCGGTCATACAAGGATCGTTGTGGTGTCATTGGAAAGCTCTGTTTATGCCCTTTCAGGGATAGATACTTCTTTTACGCTCTGGGTCTTATTTAGGCATGAAAATGATCACGTAAACAGCCCTATTTTGGGTAAAAACACCCCGCTTGTGGCTACATATTATTTACCGCCTAGGCCGATCGTTAGGTGTTAAAGAGGGTGGCTATACACAAAAGGCCCCAAAGTGGACCCATCCCCTGTAAGAGGGACAACCCATGACAGTTTACTGAAGGACTTGCAGGATTGACCACTCAATTTAGGATTCGTCCGACCCCGAGGCCTTCTATGTATCTTTTTACCACTATTTTTCTACAGTGGTGTTCGGCTAGTCCATCCACTAACCTGCTTTACCATTATGTAAGCAGTACAGATTTGTATCCAGTTTACTCCCCTGGACAGGTTGCCGACCAAGGCTAACTAGTCCCATCCACCCAAATTTTTATAAGGTTGTCTCCCCTAGGTGTGTTGCCGACCAATGCTAAAGAGTCCCGTCCACCCCGATTACATTGTGGGAATATACTGGAAGGCCCCTGCAGGAGTGCCAAGGAAAGGGTGTGACTCAGCCAATGCCATCTGTTGCTCTGTATCTCTCCCAAAGTCCCCTCTCATTATATACCCATCAGTCACGCCAGCTTGTGCGCTGATTGGCTGAGCTGCCCGGCCTGGGTTACAGGTGCCAGGGTGGCTCCTTTGATGATCTTTCCTCTCCTTTTTTGCTTTCCTTCCTTCGTGATAATAATGCCCAGGTAATGAGTTTTCTCCATTATTTGGTGGCTTACGGGAGTATGAGGCTTGCACCAGAGGAACAATGTTCTCTTTGCTGGAATGTACGATGTAATGAGATGATGAAAGTGAGTGATGTGCCGCCAACCAATCAGTGCGCAGGAAAGGTGTTTGATCAAACCAATGTGTCACCTGTTCCTTGTCCCAAAACGCTGGCCACTGATTTGTCGCTTGTTTGGCATCATATCTCTGCTCACTTAGATCATTGATCTGGTGAACTTCGGATGCTGTGATATTGCCAGATGACAGTCGTCGATTGGCTGGTGGTTTTAGTACCCAAATAATAATAACAAGCTGAATTGTGGTGCACAGTATACGGGCGGGACCTGTGTGTGCGATACCACTCTGCTTCGCAGAGTTGATAATTGTTGGCCTAAAGCTGAGGATATATATATATATATATATATAGAGAGAGAGAGACAGAGTTTCTTAGCTTAAGGTACAGTTGGTCAAAGTTCCAGCTGACCCAACCTCGCTCTGGGGCTCGCAGAATTATCTGGCAATACTGGTGTAGGAAGGAGGTGTGTCTTACAAAGATTGGGATTGGTAGATCTGATTTTGGCTATATCATTGTTAAAACATATACTAAACAAGGGAAAGTAAGCCTATCTCAAATAAAAATGCATACATCGATATGTATGATCCCGAACATTCACCCAAAGTTCGTAGATTGCTTAAATATTCAAGTTATTATATCCGCTGATTGGCAACGCAAATAAAACCTGCTGGCTGCCACAACATACCTTACTCGATTTTATAAGAATACATATTTTTGTTTTATTGGTGGCTGCTTAATGAAGGAGCATTTAATCTTCACAACGTGAACATTAAATAGTCTAATTTGCAGTAATATACAGGACAGACACAGGTAACACATTAATGGCAAGTGGTATCCCTGCACCACTACACCAGTATTGCCAGCTAATTCTGCGAGCCCCAGAGCGAGGGTGGGTCAGCTGGAACTTTGAACAACTGTACAGTACAATGTTTATTATGCCTTAACTACAAAGTCAAGTGTGACCTTTGGCGATGGGGAAGTCCCTGAGTTCTGACCATAGTACATACGCAGGCACCCTGATAAAACGATGTAGATGATAGTTGAGCAGTTTGGCTCAACTACATTAGCTGCAATCCTTCTTCATTGGGATATCCAAAAGACCTTCTGGATTGAGACTTGAAACCTCGATCCCAGGATTGGGTGCACATGTGCGTCGTGTTTAATGACATAATGGCAGCGGAGTCGGATGAATAAAAGTATTTGTCATGTATATATATAATCATCATCCATTAGGAATTCACTGCTCGACAAAGACCTCCCTTAACTTTTTCCATGACTCCCGAGACTTTGCCAGCCGTTGCCATGTTACCCCTACATTTTTTGTTCTATCTCTTCTCTCCACCTCTTGTCTGGTCTTTTCCTATCGGGCTTTCTTTCTCTGTGGGTCCAGTCAGTTAGTGTTTTACTCCACCTATTGTCCTCTCTACTTGCTACATGTCCTGCCCATATCCTTTTCTGCTCGTTTTATCAATTCTAGAATATCCTCGACTTTGGTTTGCTCATTTGTTTTCGTGCTAGGTCCTACAATATTATTTAAGGGGGTAGTACTTGTTTTTAGAGTACATATTTATTTATTAACTTTATTTTTTAGTTTCCTCGTTAGACCTCGATCAAGCTTAAATAAACACCCCCTACACCCCCTTTCATAGTAAATGTGTACATTATTAAATAAACACCCCCTACACCCCCTTTCATAGTAAATGTGTACATTATTAAATAAACACCCCCTACACCCCCTTTCATAGTAAATGTGTACATTATTAAATAAACACCCCCTACACCCCCTTTCATAGTAAATGTGTACATTATTAAATAAACACCCCCTACACCCCCTTTCATAGTAAATGTGTACATTATTAAATAAACCCCCCCCTACACCCCCTTTCATAGTAAATGTGTACATTATTAAATAAACACCCCCTACACACCCCCTTTCATAGTAAATGTGTACATTATTAAATAAACACCCCCTACACCCCCTTTCATAGTAAATGTGTACATTATTAAATAAACACCCCCTACACCCCCTTTCATAGTAAATGTGTACATTATTCGGTAGAAAAATGTCCCGGCCGAAGGCTGGTTCCTTCTAATATTACAGGCTCACTATCGCTCGCCAGGAAAAAATAGATACTTAAATTCCACGAAAGGTCCTAGTATTTACAAAAATAATGGGGCGAATGGTTTCAAAATCGCCAAACTAAAGGAAAGAAAGTCTTAACATCGATAAACTAATATGCTAAACATGAGGGAGAAGGGGGTCCAGAAAAAGCGACTACCTCCCCCTTAATATCACGCTATGCTATGGTACTATTTTCATTGGATCACTTATTATAGATTCAATCAATTTGAGTTGTCCTCAAGCATGCACTGCGCTCTTTAATAATAGCATTCTATGTCAGGGACCTAAGGTATGGAACTCATTGACTGATGAAATAAAAAAAATCAAGTCTCACAATCTCGTACGCAAGTTTTAAGAAAATAGTAAAAAGACGTATGTTGACGATACAGTCTTCTTAAATTATAAAGGGATGAATAAATACAGCAGGTGACAGCCATTTAGCTTAATTATACAATTATATGTGTAAATATGTACCTAATGATAAAATACTAAGCGTGTGTTGCTTATAAAATTTTGTAAGATTTCAAGTGTCCCCCCAGGGGGTAAGGGGGCCTTCACCTATGGTGTAGGAAAAAAAGAATATGCCTCACGCATCCTACTGCATGTCGTACAAGGTGACTAATAGGGGGGATGGTGTTAGACTTGCGGACCAAGTAGCCATCACTATACAATGAAGCCTTGTTATTGGCGCTGGCATTGTCCCCATATGACAGTGCTGTGACAGGGCTTCATTGTACTTGCTCCAAGTTGCCTAATGGCGGCACACTGGCGGTGGGTGTCGCTCCCTCTGGACCCGGATCTGGCGCCCTGGGCCCAACCTGGTCGAAATGGATCCAGAGGGTACAGTACGTAGTGTTTCCCCGGACTGGCACTTTCCGCCCAATAGTATAGGGGCCCGAACCTGGTGGTAGCGCCCAGGAGGCTGCCCTGTCATTGGGCGAAAAATACCAGGCCAGTCGTAGTGCCGTGTACGCGCACGGGGTGCGTCCCTGCGGCTGGTTCTGGTGGGGCGTACTGAGGCCACTGGATCCTACCCCCTTGTAAGCTTGGGGAAAGGTACTGGGAATGGTCCCGGGGTAGACTGGAACCGGAGTTCTGGGGGGGGGGATGCTCATTTGCCAGCCAAAATACCCAATTTATGACTAAACAACCTAAAAAGAAACTTAAGTCCGATGAATCAAAACCGCACAGGACAAGGACAAATGCCCCCCACAATCTCAGACTTGCTAGTGTGAATGTTGGTAGTTTGAATCTACGGGCAAATGAAGTGGCTGAGATGTGTGAGAGGAGGCGAGTGGACGTCTGCTGTACCCAGGAAACACTCTGGAAGAGGCATGGGGTACAGTGGATTGTCGGAAAAAAGAAAAGATATAGGATATACTGGATGGGAGTGGAGACTGATAAAGCGAAAGGAGGAGTGGGTGTTCTGGTGGCTCAAGAGCTGGCGGAAAGTGTGCTTCAGATTACGAGAGTTAGCGAAAGGCTGATTGTTCTGAAGTTGAAAGTTGGTGAAAGAATTCTGAATGTGATATCTGCATATCATTTCAGGCCTCTCGGAGAATGAAATAACAATCGTGGGGGGGGGGGGGACCTCAATGGTCATGTGGGAGCATCTGCAGATGGATACGAGGGGGTACATGGAGGAAATGGTTACGGAAGGAGAAATCTGGAAAGCGAATATATATTGGAGTCCTGCGTTGCACTCAACATGGTTGTGTGTAACACAAAGTTCAAGAAAAGACAGAGCCACCTGATCACATATAACTCTGGGGTCTCCAGTAGCCAGATAGATTACTTCTTGGTTAACAGGAAAGACTGGAAATTAGTTCGAGATGTAAAGGTCATCCTGAGCGAAAAATGTATCCCCCAGCATAAGCTACTTGTGTATGACATGAGCTTATACAGAGATCCTAAGCGCAAGAAGGTATACATACCCAAAAGGAAAGTGTGGCTGCTGAAGAACAAGGAAGTTTAGGGATAGGTTTCATAGTGAACCAGAGGAAATGAATAGAAATAAGGAAGCTCTGCCTAACGATGTAAATAGTCAATGGAACTTTCTTAAGCATAGCCTTATCGCTGCCACTGACAAAGTCTGTGGGAAAACGAAGGGTCACCCCAGGAATAAGACCTCCTGGTGGTGGAACGATGAGGTAGAACATGCTGTGAAAGAGAAAAGGAGATGCTTCAAAGCATGGAAGAAAGGAGGCAGCAAGGAGGAATACCAGGCAGCTAAACGAACTGCCAAAAGAGTGATTTACAATGCTAAAAATTGCATTAAGGACCTGGTCCTCGAACAAGTGTGTAACACTGACAATCCCAATAGGATCTTTAACCTAGCTAGGCGAGTTAAAAATGACAGTAGGGATATTATACAGTAGGTGAACAGTGTGTTAGAAACGATAATGGGAAGATTGTGTATGCAGAAAATGAAATCAGAGAAGCATGGAAGGTACACTATGAACGATTGCTAAATGTAGAGTTTGAATGGTATAAGGAACAGCTTAGTATCGAAAAACCAATATCTGGGCCTCCTCCTTTGATAGCACCAGCTGTAGTGAGTGACGCAATCAATAAAATGAAGGACGGTAAAGCTCCAGGTTGCTCTGACATTGTTGCTGAGATGATAAAAGCCTCAGGGGAGACTGGTGTAAACTTAGTCACTGAGTTGATAAACACCATTATTAAAGATGAGAAAATCCCAGAGGATTGGCTCAAAAGTGTAACAGTAAATATATACAAAGGAAAAGGGGATGCGCTAGATAGAGGAAATTATAGGGGCCTGAAAATGCTTGACCAAATCATGAAGGTCTGTGAGAGAGTCCTTGAGGGTTTGATCAGGCAAAGCATCTCTATTGATGATATGCAGTTTGGTTTTTATGCCAGGACGGGGTACAACCAATGCTATTTTCATAGTCAGGCAGATACAGGAAAGATACTTACTAAAAGGCAGGGATCTTTACTTTGTATTTGTAGACCTGGAGAAGGCCTTTGATAGGGTGCCTAGAGATGTTGTATGAGGCTATGAGGAAACTTGGTGTGGAAGAGTGGCTGGTGCGTGTGATAATGAAGATGTATGAGGATTCGCGAAGTGCGGTGAGGGTAAAGGGTGTACTGAGTGATGAGTTCGCAGTCCATGTTGGAGTCCATCAGGGTTCAGTGTTAAGCCCCCTCCTCTTTATTATGGTCCTGGAGGCACTGTCTAGAGTTTTTAGAGGTGGACTCCCGTTGGAACTGTTTTATGCAGACGATTTAGTCCTAATAGCTGACAGTATGCAAAATGCTGAGGCCAAATTCAGAGAGTGGAGAGAGGGCATGGCGAGCAAGGGTTTAAGAGTCAATATTAACAAAACCAAAGTTATGCATTGTAGATTGAGACGAGGCAATGTGGAAAAGAGCGGTGCATACCCATGTGCAGTGTGTGGAAAGGGAGTGGGCGTTAACTCAATTCAATGTAACATCTGTCGATGTTGGGTACACTATGGGAGTAAGCGCTGTAGTAGAATAAAGGGACCCCTGCCGAAGGATAAGTCAGAAATAGAGAAATTTGAGTGCGTAGTGTGCAAAGGCGAGCTTGTGTTAAGTGATGATCCTGTGGCTGTGAATTTTGGAAATGAGTCTTTGGAGCTGGTGAACAAGTTTTGTTACCTAGGAGATACCATCTCTGCCGGTGGTGGGGCCGAGGCTGCCACTGTTGCTAGAATTAGGTGTGGCTGGGGGAAGTTCAGAGAACTGATGCCAATCCTGACCATGAAAAGAATGCCTCTCCCCCTGAAGGGAAAGGTGTATGCCTCATGTGTTAGAAGTGCAATGACGTATGCCTCAGCAACATGGGCCGTTAAAGTAGAGGATGTCAACAGAATGGAGCGTAATGAGATGAGAATGGTGAGATGGATGTGTGGGGCCAGGCTACAGGATAGAATAACAAATGTTGAGCTGAGGAGACGTTTAGGTATAAAGAGTATTAGCGAGGTGATGCGTAGAAGTAGACTGGGATGGTATGGACATGTGGAGAGAATGGATGAACAAAATTGGGTGAAAAAATGCAGGTCTGTGATTGTGGAGGGAGCTGCACCAAGGGGTGGACACCGAGGAAGACCTGGGATCGGACTATACGTGCCGATCTCAAATCCAAGAACTTGACAAGTGAAGCAGCCCTTAACAGGGTTGCCTGGAACGCCGCCATTAGGACAAGAGACTGAAACTGCACGTATGTGTGGAACACTCAGTCTTAAAATGTTATGTATGTATGTATGTATGTCTGCTAGGGAGCTACGGCTCTACTATGCCAATTTAAAAACTGTATATATTATATGTATCTTTTGTATTTTGATGGCAATAAACTCAGCCATCTCTGTGGGTTCTTCACCCCCACACAGCTTCTTGCTCTGTATAGGGGCACAGTGCGCCCATGTATCGAATATTGTTCGCATGTGTGAGGAGGTTCCACCCATACCGCACTTCTCGAAAGAGTAGAGTCTACATCTTTCCGCCTCATCTTTCCTCTTACTATAGGTAGCGCCAACGAACATGACAATAATCTTGACCCCTTAACTTCTCACAACTCAAAAGGGCCTAGAGAAAACTGGCTATAAATATCCACACCTATTTCCTGGTGGTCTCTCCCCAAATGATAGAAATTTCAGCTCGATTGCTTTCATTCATTTTGAGTTATGAGAAGTTAAGGGGTCAAGATTACTGTCAAGTTCACTGGCGCTACATATAGTTCCCTACAATCTCTTTCTATACGCCACAATGTTGCATTTTTTGCACTCTTCTATCGCTTTTACAGAGCTCTCTCAGTGCATACCCCCTCCCTTGCGGCGAGTGCGAGGCACCCGCCTTTTAACACATTCCTACTCCTATTTTTATCCAGCTCTCCAACCCAAGAATTATCAAATTTTCTGTCTTTTAAATTTCGTGTGTCCAGGCATTTTGACCCCAACGTCCCTTGAATTTGGCTTTTTGTCACTTTCTTGGGTTTGGGGGAGACACTCGTTACAGGCCTTTTGTCTCCTTTATACACAAAGGGAAAACATAAAGTTTAGGAAGGATATATAGAAGTCAGAGGGTTAATTGAGACAGTCTTTACCCTTTTAATTCCCCCACATCCTTCCTAAGCTGTATGCTATCGTGTAATGTTAAGGGGAGATAACCAGTTGAGGCACTTTTTTCTTGACTCCTTTCTCCCTCATGTCTAGCCCCATTGCTTTTGAGATTTTAAGACGTTTGCCCCATTACTTTGGTGATTTTAAGAATTTCCGCCCCATTCTGTAAAATTTAAGACCTTTCGTGCCATTTAGGTGTCGATTTTATCCTGGCGAGCGTAAGCGAGCCTGTAATTTAAGAGTAATCGGCCTTCGGCCGGGACATTTTTCTACCGAAAAATGTACAAATTTATCTTGAAAGGGGGTCAAGGGGGTGAAATTTTAAGATTGCTGAAGGAGTAGGAAACAAACTAAAAACCTCCCCTTAACGAGACTAAAGGGTTAAGCAGTGCCATTATCCCGAAGGGTCTACTATAGGTGACATCACTACCATACACATAAACCTCAGCAGCTGCCAGATCAGTGTTGCTGATAACACTTGCGGGGAAAAGTGCTCGTAGAAATCCACCTTACGTCTGACAGATCTTTCCTAAGTTGAATTAAATCACATGAAGTAGCTAGAACAAGCTAAGAAGTGAAGTGTTGTAATGGAATTAAATCACATGAAGTAGCTAGAACAAGCTAACAAGTGAAGTGTTGGAATGGAATTAAATCACATGAAGTAGCTAGAACAAGCTAACAAGTGAAGTGTTGTAATGGAATTAAATCACATGAAGTAGCTAGAACAAGCTAACAAGTGAAGTGTTGGAATGGAATTAAATCACATGAAGTAGCTAGAACAAGCTAACAAGTGAAGTGTTGTAATGGAATTAAATCACATGAAGTAGCTAGAACAAGCTAACAAGTGAAGTGTTGTAATGGAATTAAATCACATGAAGTAGCTAGAACAAGCTAAAAAGTGAAGTGTTGTAATGGAATTTAGATGAACAATTTAACCCTTTCAAGCTCCAATACGCGTTTCTGTTCTGTTTCTGGCTACTCTTAGACGATTGTATTCAGATTAATAACGGTATATGGAAGACAAAAGGGTTGATTGAGATAGTATTTACCCTTTTAGTACCAACATATACTTCCTAAGCTGCATAAAATTGTCTAATGATAGCCAAAATAAACTGCTAAAACGCGTCAGAGCTTCAAAGGGTTAATAACTGACCGGTATTTAGATCAGCATAACAATTGTTCTTATGTTAGTTTGTATAGTAGGAATATGAAGTTACTTAAGCCACCCCACCTTGCTTTTATATCTTATGTTAGTTTGTATAGTAGGAATATGAAGTTACTTAAGCCACCCCACCTTGCTTTTATATCTTATGTTAGTTTGTATAGTAGGAATATGAAGTTACTTAAGCCACCCCACCTTGCTTTTATATCTTATGTTAGTTTGTATAGTAGGAATATGAAGTTACTTAAGCCACCCCACCTTGCTTTTATATCTTATGTTAGTTTGTATAGTAGGAATATGAAGTTACTTAAGCCACCCCACCTTGCTTTATATCTTATGTTAGTTTGTATAGTAGGAATATGAAGTTACTTAAGCCACCCCACCTCGCTTTTATATCTTATGTTAGTTTGTATAGTAGGAATATGAAGTTACTTAAGCCACCCCACCTTGCTTTTATATCTTATGTTAGTTTGTATAGTAGGAATATGAAGTTACTTAAGCCACCCCACCTTGCTTTTATATCTTATGTTAGTTTGTATAGTAGGAATATGAAGTTACTTAAGCCACCCCACCTTGCTTTTATATCTTATGTTAGTTTGTATAGTAGGAATATGAAGTTACTTAAGCCACCCCACCTCGCTTTTATATCTTATGTTAGTTTGTATAGTAGGAATATGAAGTTACTTAAGCCACCCCACCTCGCTTTTATATCTTTCTCTCCCTCTCTCTTTGGCTTTTATCCATTCGTCCCCATTCAGCCTACTGTTTTAAGACGTTTACCCCATCCAGGTGTCAATATTTTCATGGCGAGCGGTAGCGAGCCAGCATATATATATTTTTGTTTTGACAGCAAGCTAAATTTGTACATTTTTCGATAAAAAATGTCTCTGGCGAAGCCGAATTTCTCCATACAAAGGAAGAAATCGACACCTGGATGGGGATAAACGTCTTAAAACAGTTGGCTGAATGGGGCCGAATGGATACAAGCCAGAGAAAGAGAGAAAATGAGAGAAAGATAAACAAAGCCGGTGAGCCCCCTTAATATTTAATAATTTGTTACCTAAAATGAAGGAATTGGGTGCTACTCTAAGCTTAAGGGGAGATTTCCACTTGAGGGATTTTTTTCTGGACCCCTTTCTCTCTCATGTTTAGCCCCATTGCTTTTTAGATTTTAGACGCTCGCCCCCTTTAGTTTAGCGATTTTAAGAACTTTCGCCCCATTTCTGTCAATTTTAAGACCTTTCGTGCCAATTGGGTGTCGATTTTTTCCTGGCGAGCGATAGCGAGCCTGTAGTGTAAGAGGAATCGGCCTTCGGTCGGGACATTTTTCTACCGAAAAATGTACAAATTTATCTTGAAAGGGGGTCTAGGGGGTATAATCGTAAGCTTGATGGAAATATAGGGAACAAACTAAAAACCTCCCCTTAACACTATCTAATGGGAGTTATTATGCTTTTGTCGTATTTATTTTTGTCTTTGTACACGAATAAGACACAAGGCAAAGCTGCGTGTAACAAGTGTCCCCTCCATAGTTGAAAGAGTGATAGAGAGCCAAGATCAAGCTTGGTGCGTTACAGGTAATTTAAGTGTGTTGGACAGACATTTGGTTGTTTGTGCTTGTTAAGGGGAGGCAGACCGTTTTTCTGGACCCCCTTCTCCCTAAAGGCCGCGTCCCAACAAGACAAGAGCCGATCTTTTCAAAATATTTGAATTTTTGAAAAATCGTGCATGATCGAGTAACATCGTGTAAATAAATCGGCTCTACTCGAGTTGATCTGGAACTGGACGGGGTGCCCGCCGACAGGTCCGTTAAGTCGGCCAATAATTAGTGTATGCACTATTTTTCAGCCGACTGTTTTTGATGGTCGGGGAAAAAAACCGTTAAATTTTGGAGTGCTGCTGACGTATGTCGATCGGTTTTCGGACGTGCAGCAATCGTTTTTGACGTACATAATCGGGAATTAATCGGGCAAAATGTTCGAACCAGAATATAGTAAGCTCGACACGACCATGACATGACAAACGCCCGACTAAAAACAGACAACCAATCCGATCCTTTCGATAACGATATCGTTACTTCGTTGTATCGTTATTTATCGAAGATATGGATATTTATCATATTTTAAATAAAAAATCTTAAATGCAGCAATGCTATCATTATTTTATTAGAAAAAAACCCCACCTGCCATTACGAGGGTTCGGTTCGGCTTTTAGTTTACCTATTTATTGACTATTCTGCGGATTTCTGCCTGTTTGGCAATTAATCCGCTGAGTGCCAGCCAATTTTGACGGTGTGCTTCTGCCAGTTTTTTTGTTTTTTTTGTTTTTTTTTTGGCTAAATCTATCAAGTTGGGAGGGAAATGAAGGATAATGGTAAAAAAAAAACACTCCCCTTGCCAGAAATCAGGTCCCCGATGGTCCCGAAAGTAGCTGAAAAGACACTATAGACTACAGAGACTTTTATGGTATCGAAATGTATGGGTGGGAGGGTGGTTTTGGGGTTGGTGGGGGGAAGGTAGAAGGGTAATTGACTTGTAGCCGATTGGTGAGGTAGTTTCGCCACCACGGATTTTCCTTTTTTTCCTTTTCTTCGTACGGATACGCTAGAAGTGGGTGGTGGGAGGCGGTTGGGCGTGTGGTGGGGGGAAGGCAGAAGGGTAAGGGACTTGTCACACAAATAGGGAACCGATTGGTGCAGTCGTTTCGCCGCCACAGATTTTCAGTTTTTTTCCTTCTGACGGGACCGACAGTCAGCGAGTGGGTGGGAGGAGAGATTTGGGATTTTTGTGGTGGGTAGCCTAAAGGGTAAGGTACATGTGGTAAAAATATGAAAGCCATAGGTGCAGTCGTTTCGCTGCTACGATTTTTTTTCGGCGAGGATGTATATATGCTTCCCTGGCACTCAGCGGGATGGGATTATCGCTATTTTGGAACAAAAAGTATGACGTTACCATTAATTCGTTAAAGCTGGAATTTTTTTTATCCGATAAATGTTAACCCGAAATCGTTAACGCGTTACATTATCGTGGTACTTTATCGCGTTAGTGCCCACCTATGGGTAGACTGTGTGGGAGTCTACGGCCCCCGACCTTTATAATTATAGGGTTGGGTACTTGGTCGTGCTTCTGTCGTAGGAGTCGACCCTGTTGGATGACACACGTATGTATCGTGCGACACACTTGCGCACAACATATGCTGCTCGTCTGGCAGACGACTAACATCCTATCAACATCCAACTTAGCGTACTGTGAACGTGTTGCGCGGACGTGTGTGTCGTACTGACATCTTAATAGGGTCACGAGTTAACGTGTGGCAGACGTAAATGTGTCGTGAGTGACGTGTGACTGACGCGTGAGTGACGTGCGGCTATCCTTGTCTGGCGAGCCTCGTGTCAAACGTGTCGATTCGGCAAAAAGTTGTTAAATCGGCTAACATCGGCCGTTGTCGTGTCTTGACGTACTGTATGGGACGCGGCCTTAATGTTTAGCCCCACTAGTTTTGAAATTATAAGACGTTCGATCCATTAGTTTGGCGATTTTAACACCTTTCCCCCCATTTCGTTGTCTACTTTTTTAGACCTTTCGTGCCATTTAGGTATCGATTATTTCCTGGCGAGCGATAGCGAGCTTGCAATTTTAAAAGGAACCGGCCTTCGGCCGGAACAATTTTCTACCGAAAAAATCTTAAATTTATCTTGAAGGGGGGTCTAGGGGGTGTTTTTCTAAGCTTGATGGAGATCTAGGGAGGAAACTAAAAACAATATATGAATAAATTAATTAATAGACCAAACAAACAGTCTGCCTCCCCTTAAGTATAGTGAAATGAATCGGAGGAGAAGGTGTTTGAGAGAGTTATCTGGATTACTCTATGTGTAAGTGTGGCACAAATAGAAACAGTGGGGGAAGCCAGGTAAAAGAAACAGGAGTTCCAGCAACTCCTAATCATATGAGTTTGTGGCCTCCCCTGGATAATACCCTGTCAACGGCTCTAATTGCTCTTGCCACTTTCGAGCGATATATTTTTTAATTTGCTTCACAGGGAAAACAAAACTAATAATAATCAAAACAGACCCCATTCCCGTTAAATATGTACATTTTTCGGGAGAAAAGTGTCCTGGTCGTAAGCCGGTTTCTCCTAAATTGTAGGCTCGCTATCGCTCACCCAGGATAAATCGACACCTGAATGGAATGATTGACTTTACCTTTTTCTACCTTGTTGTAGTTCAGGCGTGATACACCACCCAACAGATAGTGTTAAGCCACCCCACCTCGCTTTTTTTTTCTCTTTCTCTCCCTCTCTCTTTGGCTTGTATCCATTCGGGCCCCATTCAGCCTACTGTTTTAAGACGTTTACCCCGATCCAGGTGTCAATATTTTCCTGGCGAGTGGTAGCGAGCCAGCATATATATATTTTTGTTTTGACAGCAAGCTAAATTTGTGAATTTTTCGATAGAAAATTGTCTCCGGCGAAGCCGGATTTCTCCATACAATGCTGGCTTGCTATCGCTCGCCATGAAGAAATCGACACCTGGATGGGGATAAGCATCTTAAAACAGTTGGCTGAATGGGGCCGAATGGATACAAGCCAGGGAAAGCGAGAAAAGGAGAGAAAGATAAAAAAAAGCCGGCGACCTCCCTTAAGGCCATGTCTCACACACTACGGCCACCGCTCAACAGCTGCCGACAGAGGACGACTTGCACTTTTTCGCCGATTGTAATCGAATCACTGGATCACTGCACGATCCTCACAGGCACACGATTGCTGTTCAACAAACCCTCGACAGTCACTCAACACACACACGTCATACACGCCGGCAACACGACCGTTGTAGAATAAATCGCTGACCGGCGACGCTACTCACTCGGCTATCACACGTTCGTCATACATTTAACCCTTCTTTGGCGGCGCGCAACTTATGTCGTGTGAAATAAATTTGGACTTAGTGGCGGTTCACAACTTATGTCGTGTGCCATTTTCAGCACGTAATGTTGCAGAGAAAGAGAGCTGAGTGGCGTGAGGAGCGTAGTAAGGCTATGACCGCCGCCCACCACCGCGGTGGGCCAACTTAAGTGAAAACCACCCTTCCATCCCCCCTCACACTCGCTACACAGGGAATTATGTAGGGAAAGTACCTAATTACATGGTTTTTGCACTCGTGTTGCGCGATCGTTGCAAGAAAACCAGTGGTCGTACAAGGATGGTTGGGGTGTCATTGGAAAGCTCTGTTTATGCCCTTTCAGAGATAGATACTTGTTTTACGCTCTGGGTCTTATTTAGGCATGAAAATGATCACGTAAACAACCCTATTTAGGGTAAAAACACCCCGCTGGGCGGTACATATAAATTACCGCCTAGGCCGCTCGTAAGGTGTTAAAGCACGTTAAGAGCACGATAATGCCGCCTTTGGTTGACAACCATACGTTTACAGCACAACAGACGCACATACGTTGAACGATAAATACGACCGTTGTAGGCCGCACACGATATTGACACGGCAAAGGAACCGCCCTATGTATATATATATATATATATATATATTTATAAATAACACCCCATTCTTAACATTAATCATCAATTACAAACCCCAATATACTTGAATAAAACTATAATAATAATACCCTGTAGTTAAGTAATCGATAGGTGAATGTATACCTATATCATTACACGATCTGTTATACACTGACTTTGATGCAGTATATCATTAGTTTACAAGTGGATGTATTTTAGTAAACTTGTAGATGTTTATGTTAACTATAACACACACACACACACACGCACGCAGAGAGAGAGAGAGAGTGAGAGTGAGTGAGTGAGAGAGAACTACTCGCAGACATACAATACAGTATATAAACTAAAATAATACACACACACACACACACAATATATATAAACTAAATAATACACAACCAACCACGCAAACGTACACACACAAACACAAACACACACACACACACAATATATATATAAACTAAATAATACACAACCAAACACGGAAACGCACACAAACACACAGACAAACACACACACAATATATATAAACTAAATAATGCACAACCAAACACGGAAACGCACACACACACGCACACACACACACATACACACACAAACTACTCACACACATATAATATATAAACTAAAATCATACACAATCAACCATCTATCAGAGGATGACAATGAAGATATCCCAGGATTCACATACGCTCGTTGCACAACATATACACGGGCGTCACACGATAAAATTTAACGGTTTTTTAACCGGTTTTTCTGCCGATTATCGGCCAGAATTTAGTGCAGCCACTATTTTTGGGCCGATCACCGCCGACCATTTCCGCGCCACTCGACCACCCCTCGCCTACCACGATACAGGCGATCTTTTTACACGATCACAGACGATGTCAGACGATCCCGGAAAAATTCAAATATTTTGAAAAGATCGGCTGTGGTCGGCGGCTAACGTACTGTGCGAGACGCGGCCTTTAAGCTCGGTTCACGCATGCACGAATTAACGTCCCGTCCGTCCCCGACCCCTTAATTCGCCGTGCCTAGGCGGCGTCATTTTTGTGCAGCATAAAATGGTCAGTGTGGGTCGGGGCAACTGCCAGAAAATGTGTTATGTCGGGGACACCCACAGGACACACACGGGAGCAGTCGTCGTCTAGCCGCAGCGCGTCTAGACGACGACTGCTTCCGTGTGTGTCCGTGTGTGTCCTGTGGGTGTCGCGGCAAAAAAACGTTGGAACAGCCCTAGTGGCCATTGTGGCCACATGGGGCCTGCAGATTGATGCCGTCCTGCCTATTTTCTTGGTCGGGGACGGACGTGACGTTAATTCGTGCATGTGTGAACCGAGCTTTAGTGCCGTGAACGGGTGGTGCTGTGAGGGAGTGACAAAGGTACTGCAGGCTGGCTTACTGTACACATACACACACACACACATACATTACATACACACATACACACACATACATTACATACACACATACACACACAGCCCGGCTGAGAGTATCAGGTGGATAAGAGCATAATTATATGCATGTAAATGTGCATATATTTATTTATGTATATGTATGTCTGTTTGTATGTGCTGTCAATGGTTCGAGCCCGGTTGAGAGTATAAGGTTTATAATATGTAATTGTACTGTACGTGTATTTGTATAATTATGTGTACATGTGTATGTAAATATACGTACATATGAACGAGAACATTTTGCTCACTAGCGCAACTTCTTATTATAAATGTATGTATAATTAGTATCCATTATTAAGTGTTTGTGTATCTTCATCCATGTGTTTCTACCCTTAACAATAATGACCAGCTTTTCCACATTTCGCCTTCTCTCTCTCTCACTCACGCACACACCCACACACACCTATACTAAGGAATGTCCTATATACTATAATTCCCCCAAGCTGTCTCCACTTATTTGATATCCTTCTCTCTCTCACTCACGCACACACCCACACACACCTATACTAAGGAATGTCCTATATACTATAATTCCCCCAAGCTGTCTCCACTTATTTGATATCCTTCTCTCTCTCACTCACGCACACACCCACACACACCTATACTAAGGAATGTCCTATATACTATAATTCCCCCAAGCTGTCTCCACTTATTTATATCCTTCTCTCTCTCACTCACGCACACACCCACACACACCTATACTAAGGAATGTCCTATATACTATAATTCCCCCAAGCTGTCTCCACTTATTGATATCCTTCTCTCTCTCACTCACGCACACACCCACACACACCTATACTAAGGAATGTCCTATATACTATAATTCCCCCAAGCTGTCTCCACTTATTTTATATCCTTCTCTCTCACTCACGCACACACCCACACACACCTATACTAAGGAATGTCCTATATACTATAATTCCCCCAAGCTGTCTCCACTTATTTGATATCCTTCTCTCTCTCACTCACGCACACACACCACACCTATACTAAGGAATGTCCTATATACTATAATTCCCCCAAGCTGTCTCCACTTATTTGATATCCTTCTCTCTCTCACTCACGCACACACCCACACACACCTATACTAAGGAATGTCCTATATACTATAATTCCCCCAAGCTGTCTCCACTTATTTTATATCCTTCTCTCTCTCACTCACGCACACACCCACACACACCTATACTAAGGAATGTCCTATATACTATAATTCCCCCAAGCTGTCTCCACTTATTTGATATCCTTCTCTCTCTCACTCACGCACACACCCACACACACCTATACTAAGGAATGTCCTATATACTATAATTCCCCCAAGCTGTCTCCACTTATTTTATATCCTTCTCTCTCTCACTCACGCACACACACACACCTATACTAAGGAATGTCCTATATACTATAATTCCCCAAGCTGTCTCCACTTATTTGATATCCTTCTCTCTCTCACTCACGCACACACCACACACACCTATACTAAGGAATGTCCTATATACTATAATTCCCCCAAGCTGTCTCCACTTATTTATATCCTTCTCTCTCTCACTCACGCACACACCCACACACCTATACTAAGGAATGTCCTATATACTATAATTCCCCCAAGCTGTCTCCACTTATTTGATATCCTTCTCTCTCTCACTCACGCACACACCCACACACACCTATACTAAGGAATGTCCTATATACTATAATTCCCCAAGCTGTCTCCACTTATTTGATATCCTTCTCTCTCTCACTCACGCACACACCCACACACACCTATACTAAGGAATGTCCTATATACTATAATTCCCCCAAGCTGTCTCCACTTATTTTATATCCTTCTCTCTCTCACTCACGCACACACCCACACACCTATACTAAGGAATGTCCTATATACTATAATTCCCCCAAGCTGTCTCCACTTATTTTATATCCTTCTCTCTCTCACTCACGCACACACCCACACACCTATACTAAGGAATGTCCTATATACTATAATTCCCCCAAGCTGTCTCCACTTATTTGATATCCTTCTCTCTCTCACTCACGCACACACCCACACACACCTATACTAAGGAATGTCCTATATACTATAATTCCCCCAAGCTGTCTCCACTTATTTTATATCCTTCTCTCTCTCACTCACGCACACACCCACACACCTATACTAAGGAATGTCCTATATACTATAATTCCCCCAAGCTGTCTCCACTTATTTGATATCCTCTCTCTCTCACTCACTCACGCACACACCCACACACACCTATACTAAGGAATGTCCTATATACTATAATTCCCCCAAGCTGTCTCCACTTATTTTATATCCTTCTCTCTCTCACTCACGCACACACCCACACACCTATACTAAGGAATGTCCTATATACTATAATTCCCCCAAGCTGTCTCCACTTATTTTATCCTTCTCTCTCTCACTCACGCACACACCCACACACACCTATACTAAGGAATGTCCTATATACTATAATTCCCCCAAGCTGTCTCCACTTATTTTATATCCTTCTCTCTCTCACTCACGCACACACCCACACACACCTATACTAAGGAATGTCCTATATACTATAATTCCCCCAAGCTGTCTCCACTTATTTTATATCCTTCTCTCTCTCACTCACGCACACACCCACACACACCTATACTAAGGAATGTCCTATATACTATAATTCCCCCAAGCTGTCTCCACTTATTTATATCCTTCTCTCTCTCACTCACGCACACACCCACACACCTATACTAAGGAATGTCTATATACTATAATTCCCCAAGCTGTCTCCACTTATTTGATATCCTTCTCTCTCACTCACGCACACACCCACACACCTATACTAAGGAATGTCCTATATACTATAATTCCCCCAAGCTGTCTCCACTTATTTTATATCCTTCTCTCTCTCACTCACGCACACACCCACACACACCTACTAAGGAATGTCCTATATACTATAATTCCCCCAAGCTGTCTCCACTTATTTTATATCCTTCTCTCTCTCACTCACGCACACACCCACACACACCTATACTAAGGAATGTCCTATATACTATAATTCCCCCAAGCTGTCTCCACTTATTTTATATCCTTCTCTCTCTCACTCACGCACACACCCACACACACCTATACTAAGGAATGTCCTATATACTATAATTCCCCCAAGCTGTCTCCACTTATTTTATATCCTTCTCTCTCTCACTCACGCACACACACCCACACACACCTATACTAAGGAATGTCCTATATACTATAATTCCCCCAAGCTGTCTCCACTTATTTTATATCCTTCTCTCTCTCACTCACGCACACACCCACACACCTATACTAAGGAATGTCCTATATACTATAATTCCCCCAAGCTGTCTCCACTTATTTTATATCCTTCTCTCTCTCACTCACGCACACACCCACACACACCTATACTAAGGAATGTCCTATATACTATAATTCCCCCAAGCTGTCTCCACTTATTTTATATCCTTCTCTCTCTCACTCACGCACACACCCACACACCTATACTAAGGAATGTCCTATATACTATAATTCCCCCAAGCTGTCTCCACTTATTTTATATCCTTCTCTCTCTCACTCACGCACACACCCACACACACCTATACTAAGGAATGTCCTATATACTATAATTCCCCCAAGCTGTCTCCACTTATTTGATATCCTTCTCTCTCTCACTCACGCACACACCCACACACACCTATACTAAGGAATGTCCTATATACTATAATTCCCCCAAGCTGTCTCCACTTATTTGATATCCTTCTCTCTCTCACTCACGCACACACCCACACACCTATACTAAGGAATGTCCTATATACTATAATTCCCCCAAGCTGTCTCCACTTATTTTATATCCTTCTCTCTCTCACTCACGCACACACCCACACACACCTATACTAAGGAATGTCCTATATACTATAATTCCCCCAAGCTGTCTCCACTTATTTGATATCCTTCTTTTTGTTTTCCCTACCGAGGATTAAGGGGAAGTTTTTAGTTGATTCCCTAGACTTCCATCAAGCTTAAATCCCCTTGACCCCCTTTCAAGATAAATTTGTACATTTTTCGATAGAAAATGTCCCGGCCGAAGGCCGGTTCCTTTTAAATTACATGCTCGCTATCGCGCGCCAGGAAAAAATCGACACCTAAATGGCACGAAAAGTCTTAAAATTGACAGAAATGGGGCGAAAGTTCTTAAAATCGCCAAACTAATGGGGCGAACGTCTTATAATAATAATAATAATAATAATAATAATAATATTTATTCAGTTAGCAATTTACAGAGTTGGTACCACATAGTTTGTTACAAATATGACATGTACCAGCCTTGCATAATTCCAACTAAGGATAGCCCAATAAGGCCGTTAGGCGTATTTCCATGGGGTCCTTGTGGGATTAGGTTAGCTGGGGAAAAATGGGGAGGATAAAGAAATGGATACTTTAGAAAAAGTATTTCTAGGGGGTTATTTTAAGATACCTTACATCCTATAGTAAATATCAGTAATCCGTAATCAGTAATCATTTCAGTTTGGTTTGTCTATCTCTTATGTCGCATTTAGTAGTAGACATAAGCTTGGTGCTCCCTTCTCGCAGCTGTCCGGTTCAGGTGTTCCTTCAGGCTACGTCTGAAGGAATACAGTGTTCTCTTTTCACGGACTGACTGGGGTAGGTCGTTCCAGTCTTTGATGGCGGTGAAGAAGAATGTTTGCTTACCCTGTCCTTGGATTCTCGGGACCTTAAAATTAAACATCCTGTTTCTTGTATTATGTCCACTCCTCTCATTTGCTTTAACAAAATCATTCTTTAGGTACTCTGGAGCTCTGTCATAGAAAATTTTGAAGGCATTAGTGAGCCTGATTTGTTTGGCCCTGTCAGCGACATTGAGCATACCTAGTGACTGAAGTTGTTCCTGGCCAACATGTGATCTAGGTCCTAGGTTCAGCATGAACCTAACCATTTTATTTTGAGTGACCTGAAGTTTGTGCTGTGCTGATTTAGATGATGCAGAGTACCAGGATGACACAGAATAGTCAAAATGACATTGAACAAGCGCTTGGCAGAGGGTCTTTTTGGTCGCCGCGGGCAAGCATCCCACCTGTCTATACAGGTATTTTATACGTGCTCTACACTTACTCAGGATAGATTCCAAAATTGTTTCACCTGACAAACTCGCGTCCAGTTTTAGTCCGAGATATTTAACTTGTGACACTGTTGTTATAGGAATATCATTACAGTTGACCGAGAAGCCCACAATGTCTTTCAGTTTGCGTTTTGTTCCACATAAGATGGCTTCCGTCTTGCCCAGGTGAAGAGATAGTCTATTGTCCACTAGCCATTCACTACATGATTCTAGTTCTTTGGAAAGTGAAGCGGCAATACTTATTGGGTCTTTTCCTGAAACCAGGAGCACGCTGTCGTCTGCATACAGTAATAATTTACATGAGACGCTCAGTTCCATGTCGTTCACATAACAGAGAAAGAGTAAGGGACCAAGGATGCTTCCCTGCGGGACCCCACAGTTAATTGGCATAGGATCAGATATATTATCATTAATTTTGACTCTTTGGGTTCTACCACTAAGATAAGATTTAAACCAGTTCACAGATACTATGCCCATTGCTTGTAGTTTATTACATAGGATATCATGGTCTACTGTGTCAAACGCTTTTTGTAGATCAAGAAGAACCATACCGGTGTAGTTACCTTTAGACATTTCTTTACGAATGTGATCCGTTAAGTGGATGAGACAGGAGTCTGTCGAGTACATGCATCTGAAACCTGATTGAAACTTATAGAATAGATCATTTTGTTTGAGGTAGTGCTCAATTTGGGTGTATACCGTTCTTTCAAGGATTTTAGATACAATACATAATATGCTAACTGGTCTGTAGTTACCAACTTCTAGTTTATTTCCTTTCTTGAATAGAGGGGTTACAATAGCTTCCTTCAGTTCAGCAGGTATAGTGTTGGTGTTAATTGACAAGTTGATGATGTGAGTTAGGGGGCCTGCTATACCAATGGCTCCATCTCGTAGAAATTTGGCAGGAATTTTGTCTGGTCCTGTGCTTTTATGTACATTTAGGTTAGACAGCTCGTCAAAAGTGTATTTTGGTGTAACATTTTGCAATCCAAATGTGTTTGGGTGTATGTCTTTATCTCTGTAGAAATTTCGAAAGGTGGCCGTTGTTGTCGTGTATTTATTGGGAGGTTTGACGTACCTCCCAACCTACCAAATAGGAAAACCTACTATTTGGTAGTAGTCTTGGAAAATCCAACGTCAAGGCTATTAACCTAATTGCAATGACGACTTGTCTATTTTGACTGCTATGTCGTCATTCCAACCGCGGTTAAAAAGAAAACGTCTAGAGTCTACTCCTTATCTTGCTCTAGGAGACGTTGTACATTAACCAAAACTACCACCGAAGGTGAAAAAAGTATAGAAGAGAAGAAAAAGGGGTTTACCTTAGTTACCGCTCAAGGCCCATCCCGTGTTCCGTCATGCGCCGATCCCTGTCGAACGTGCGCATGAGCGACCCTCTCTTGTTATCACATCTCACGTCAGCAGAAGAACGCGGATGGGCAGGGGTCCGGCGTGAGGGAGGGTATTATGTACGTTGGATTTTCCAAGACTACTACCAAATAGTAGGTTTTCCTATTTGGTAGGTTGGGAGGTACGTCAAACCTCCCAATTTGTTAGTAGTCTTGGCAAATCCAACGTCAAGGCTGCATAACAAATAGGAGGAGGACATCCAAGCCCAACCTACCAAAAAAAACAATGCATAAGACAAAATTATGAATGACAAAGAAACACAATATAAACAAGAGAGTTTAATAAAAGAGTGAAAAACTGAGGAGTAGCTAAAAAGAGCAGTTTTAACACGTGCCCGTCATTCATAGTAATGCAAAACCATAGACTTGTCTTAAACCAAAAAGTACTGTACACAAAATCCCTTTTCTTCCAAAATGAACAAAAACACTGAGCACAAGAACAAAACACAATTTTCAATGTGGCAAAAACACTTATGTACTGGAACAATACATAATCCCAAACTTGCAATCCAGTGTTGCAAACCCATACACCCCCCCCCCCCCCCTTTGTCAAAAAAACAAAGGAAAAGAACGAGGGACAAGGGGGGAAGACCAGGGATCTTCGCCAGAGCACCAGGAAACACGACCCCCGAGAGCAATCACCGGCCGAGGGGGTCGAACACTGGACACGGAGAGGTAGGAGGAGATGAAGGAATTGATAGAAGACCACAAAACCGCCGAGGCGATGGCAGGGAAGGATCGACGTGGCAGGAACCGGAAGGAGGCAGCAAAGGATCTGACATCGTGCGCAGAACCCCTACAAACAGGGTGACGGGCACGAACGGTCCGACAAACGTGGCGGCCCATCTGCACCTGCGAGAGCCTCCCACCTGTCCGAGGAGACACCCACACAGCAGTACCCGAAGGCGGCGCCACAGACGCAACAGAGGAGTGCAAGGCTGACACCGGGCACAACACATGGCGAGGATGCCCACGCCGTAAAGCCTGGACGGCGAAAGGCTGGAAAATGGGGGCCTCCCTCCCATGCGTGGTAACAAAAGGAGGGGAGGAGGCGAACGAGACGCCATGCAAGGACGGGGAGAATCGCACGCAGTCCCGGGGCCGTGACAATGCCGCTAGTGCAGACACCCGATCCCCAGTGGCCAGAGCGACAAGGAAGAGTGGACGCCCGAGCAACGGAACCGGCGTAGCGGCCCTTGTATACGTGGGGGAAGCCAGAAGGACCAGAGCCCGCCCCAGATCCCACCGCGGAGGGACCTGGCGCGGAGGCGGTCGATCCCTGAAGGCAGCCGTCAGGAAGGAATCCAGCTCCCGTGGCGGAACGACCAGCCCAGCGACGGACCCAAAGAACCCCCCGGACGGCAGACAAGTGGGTACGTATAGCGTCGACTGGAAAGCGACGTGTACGGAAGAGGTGAAACAAGGAGCGTAGGACGAGGGAAGGAGAGCCAACTGGCAGGCGAGTGGCCTGTAGCCACCTAGTAAAAAACCTCCAGCGGGACCCGTAAGGCCCCCAAGGAGAAGACGGCCAGGAACGCTGCAGGAAGTCAGTCAGGGCCCGGCCGGGGACCGGGAGCCACCGTGCCTCATGAACAAGCACGATGCGAAGGCCAAAGAGGTCCGCAGGACCCCAACCTAGCCCAAGTGGAAGCCGGAGACAGGGAGAGGGACCGGACCCGGGCACCACCGCGGCAACCGGGCGGACCAAGTCCGTGCCGGCCACAGAGGCGCGAGGAGCCAGACGCAGCCGTGGTACAGCCGCAGCTTCGCGAAGACTGGGCACATCAACAGCGCGTCTGGTGGCGGAAAGATGGATATCGACCGCCACCTGTACCAGGCGACCATGAAAGCGTCCGGACCCCCCCCGGAGCGCGAGGCCGGAGGGAGAGGTCCAGAGGCAACTGGCGCGGCACCCCCGATGCGAACAAGGCGACCTCCGGAACACCTCAGGAAGCCGCGAGGTCGGCGAACACAGTCCGTTTCAACGCCCCTTCTACAAGAACGCCCTGCCCTCTCGACAGGGCGGCCGCCCAAAGGGTGGCAGGCCCGGGCAGGGAGGAGGCATGCAAGGAGAAGGGGTGTCGGTCCGCGAGGAAGAACAACTCCACCGAGACCCCGAATAGAGTCAACGACCTGGAGGACCCCCGCATAAGGAAACAGGGGACAGCTTGTCTGAGTGTCCAACCCGAAGGCCACCGACTCACCCCGAAGGGCCAGCGCGTGGTCCCGCAGGAAGAACAAAGGAACCAACAATCCGAGGGCATAGACAGGTAAGAGGAGGGAGACCCACCCATCTGCCGGGAAGTGGACGTCCCAGGTTCGATTGGGAACCTCACCCAACCTCGCTCGTCGTATCTGTGGTTACCAAGACCGTCGGCGGGGGGGTCGGTCCAGGGCACAGCCGCAGAGAGCGAGCCCCGAGCAACCCAGCGACCGAAGCGTCGGCGAACGGTACGCGGGAGCGGCAGGAGCCGATCCATAGGGGCAACGGAAACACCGCGGTGCCCATGAGGAGGAGGCGGCGTAGCCAGAGGCTCCCTAAGGGAAGGGGCAGAGCGGCCCAATGCAGCGAACCCACGAACGAGTCCCAGAGCCACCCCGGGAGGGAGACCGAGTGCAACACGGCGAGGACCGTCCACCGAAGGTGCACCGCGGCCGGCAGACCCCGGGTCACCGTAGCGCTGGACAAAACCCATGCGAGACCGACCCATGGCACGACACGCGACGGGGTCAAGCGTGACTTGGGAACATCGAAGGGGAACCCTAACCGTGCGATGTCGCGAACGACTGTGAGGGCGTCGCCAATGCACAGGCCGAGGGCGTCGGAAACTACCAACCAAACGGCCAAGGAAAACAGGAGCTGGAGCCCGCTCCTGAGGAGAGGACCCAGAGCCTGCCCCACCAGTGCGGAGAAGATCTGCGGCGCGATGTGGAGACCGAAGGGAAGGCCGTCGAACAGGAACACACGATCGGAAGTCCGAACGGCCAAGAATCGCTGGAAGCGAGGATGGAGAGGAACGAGCCAAGACACATCCTGGAGGGCCAGCGACACTACCCACGACAGAGGGCACAGGGCCAGGCGTACCAGAGGTACCGGCAGCATCCAAAACCGTGTGTGCACGATGTGCCCGTCGAGGGCCAACAGATCCACCACCGGTCGCATCGCGTCGCCGGTCGGCGACGGAACCAGAAAGACACGGGAGAGGAAAACCGGGTGACCGGCGGCCAACTCCCTCGACGCTACCCAGCTCGGGCATGGAAGTGAACACGAGGGCCACCTCTGAAGAGATGGGCCGTTGTCGGTGACAAGAGCGGAGTGGGGGTCTGGACGTCCACCTCCAGGTGAGACCCCTCCGCGCAACCCGCCGCCCCCAACGTCCCTCGCGGCTACCGAGGGGCGCAAGGGCGAAAACAACCCGAGGGAGCACCCGAGAGGAGGGGAGCGACCCGGTACGCCCAGGCGAGAAGGAGAACAAGGAGGCCGACCCAGAGAACTACACATTGTGTTGACGTGGAGGTATCCCCGGTATGGGCCGTGCGGGCATGAGCGCCACGTTGACCTCCTCTACCCCCGCCCCCCCCAACCTCGTCGAAAAGGGCGGGCCACCCCAACCCAAGGCCGGCGCGGGGCTGACCCCTTTGAAAGGCGGCCGGAAGTGGAAGGCCGGCCAGCCCCGACACAGAGGGGATGAAAGGGGCAAGAACAGAAGTGCGAGGCGGAACCGAAGCACTGGCCAGCAACGTCCCAGTCCTGCGCCCGTGCAAGGCGGCAGCACTTGCAGCAGCACCCCGAAGAGGACCGGCAGAAGGACGGGACTGAGAAGACCCCGCGCGCGGCACAGCGCGTCGGTGCGTGACGTAAGCAGGGTCCGGAACGACACAGCACGGCGTCGTGTGGCGGAAGCAGGGGCCGCCGACAGAGAAGCGGAGCATTCCCAAGCATCCTGCGTAAAAAACCCCGACGGATATAGCGCAGAGTACAACAAACCCTGACGAATAACCAAGGGGGCCGGCCGGCAGAACGAAGACCGTACCGTCGTGCGGTGCCGAGTTGCCGCGCACAAAACCGCCTTCAGCTCGGGAACCAAAAACACCGCGAGCCGAAGGTGGACCCGCTGAACGCGGTCCAAACCCTCATGAAGATCGCCTGGCGCAGACGCCTCGAAAAGCCGCAGGTGGTGAACAGACGTCTGGAGGGAACCTAAAGACAAGACAATAAGTCCGTCACCCTCCGTCGCAAGGGAAAAACCTTGGCGACAGAGGGCTGATCCGGGTGAGAGAAGAACGGGGTAGCAATAGAACAAAGTTCAAGAACGGGCGCGCTCATCCAGGACCAGAACGCGCCGTCCAACCCGCCGACAGACACAAGAGGAGGCAAAAGCAGGGACGACGCCGGGGGAGGGACGGAAGGAGAGCCGTCGACGGATCGGTGTGTGAAGTCGAAGGCCTCAGCAAACCAGGCCTCCAATGGGAGAGGGTGACCGAGCATGATGGCTAAGCCAGGCGTACCGGCGTCGCACAAACCTGTCCCATAGGAGGACAGACCCGTCAACACAGCCAGGGACTGAACAGCCGGAAGGATGTCAGGGCGGCTGAAGTCTGACCAGAGCGTAGGCCCGCAGAAGGGAGGGGGACCGTAGCAGGGGTAGGGAGGGTGAGGTGCTGAGGGTGAGGCACCGCCAATAAGGGCGAGGAGAGGGAGTCTTCCATCGACTCCAAGCGCCCGTCGAAGCGTGACACAACCCAGCCCTGCATAGCCGACAATTGATCCGAGAGAGGCTACCCCCCCCCACCCCCCAGATTGGTCGGCCCGCAGGGGCGAGCGTGAGCGGGAGCGAGACCCATGACACGAACCAGCAGCGTCGCGGCCCAAGGAAGGCGAGCGACGACGGTTGTGTCGCCGTTGAGGGACTCGTCCCCGATCACGAACGGCCGAGGGGGAAACAGCACCATTCCCCTCTTCCAGCGACACATCAGCTCCTGAGAAAGGGGACCCCGAAACCTCACGAAACCCCACCGAGGCAAGAGGAGGGGTACCCCCCTGGCGAGACGGTAAGTGAAGGTCAGGAAGAGAAGAATGAGGAGGAGCAGGACGACGGGAGTGGGAAGGCTGGCCGGGTGAAAGGAGGCCAGGAGCCGCGGGGGGAAACAGAGCAAGGATCCCCGGGGCTGAGATAACAGGGCGGCCCGACACCGAGGCGGAGGAGGGAGGGACCACCACCGTGGGACGAGACCGTGAAGGAAGAATAGGCACTGAAGCAGGTGAAGTAGGAGAAGCAACGACATCCAGGCGGACCCTCCTGGACAGTGTAGGAGGAGGGAGCAGAGGGCCAGCTACAGCATGAACAACCGCGCGCGGAGAGGACAACGTAAGAGGAAGTCGTCTGGGCTGGGGAAGCGGGCGGAAGGGAGTAGAGCCCCTATCCGCAGAGGCCAGGGGAGGGCGCACAGGGGCAGAGCCGCGAACCCCGGCCTCAGGGCGAGAGCCATGACGAGGGCGATGGGCGGCGTCAAGGCGATCAGGAGGACGACGAGGCGAGCGAGAGCGTGGACGGAGCCGGGGAACCCCCCGACGATGGGACGACCGGCTGCGGGACCCAGGGGAGAGGGCCCGAGCAGGGAGAGGGCCAGGTAAATGGCCTTCAGTCGGGTCAGGGATACCCAGGGCGACTCGGATCCGGTCGCCAACAAAGGCCGGGGAACGGTGGCCCACAGTCCTAATGTGGCGGGAGACCATCGGCCACACCGACGGAAGGGAAGCAGGAGGCCACAGCCGCCGCCGAGGAACCAGGGCCATGGAGCAGCACAACCACCAGGGCCAGACACGTGCCACACAGAGCAGGGAGGTAGGCCGTAGAGGACACACAGAGCGAGTGGCGCAAGCAGGACTTGTGGCTCTCCAAGCACGGGGAGCGACAACCAAGGCGAAAGCAAGGCAGCCTACCTGCACTAGAAGAACACACACCATAATCAGCACGTTGAAGGAGTAAGTGGAGAGAATGTCCAAGAAGAACCAGGGAAGGAGCATGGGGAAACAGGAACACACATGCAAACAGGTATCCGTACTCACCCTAAACTGGGAGCACAGAGGTAGGTGAGGAGGGCGGCCGAGGCGGAAGAGCACTAGCAGAACCTGCAAAGATGGAGAAAGTGTTAACCACCACTCAACATCTTACATGCAGGGCCTATAACACCAGTAAAGTGCATACACCAATATAGTATCAGGCAACAAGATGACATAACAAAAGTCAATAGTGAAAGCCAACTATTACCGCAAATTTGCGGGCCAATGGAGGCATAACCGTACCGACACCACCCTCCTGCAATTTCGCGGGACCCCCCAACGATCTCCGCAAATTTGCGGGGAACCGAAATGTCCCAGAGGACCGAATCGAGCACCCCGCAAATTCGCGGGACCGGCCGAGATGGTCCGGCGCCGAAAAAGCGAGAGGAGCGTCTAGGGAATACCAAAAGAGGCCCAGAAAAAAGCGTCATCTCCTTATGAACTCCAAGCGACGATGGCCATCAAGCTGAGCAGTGTCTTCCTTGATAATATCCTGACTCAACCGGTCAAGGGAGAGGCAAGGAAGACACACCAGGGGAGAGGAGGCACATCCCCTAGGAACCACCCAACCCACAGAGATAGAGCAAAGCCCATGAGGAGAAGTGGCAGGAAGGGTGGTTTGGCACAAACAGGGGCCCCCGTAGGGTACCCCAGGATTGGGCAAAAGGGTATGAAAGGATGGAGGTGAAAACAGTAAGGGAACACAAAAACCTGTAAATGAAACTGGCGAGAAAAAGGGTGGCCTAGCCGTGAGGAGAGAATGTGTCAGGGGCGAAAAACCCTGTGGTGTGAGGGAGGGGCCCCCGTGGGGTACCCCAGGATATCACGAACCACCAAGCGCCCAGGCCCTTGAGACACAGTGAAGGCTCGAAAGGGGGGACTCGGGAAAAACGCTAATAATGCGGCCGACACAAACCCTACAAACAGCACCGCCACCACGAAATCTCAGATCGTGAACCAACTGTACACCTAGGCTATGAAAATATGAAAACTCATAGGGGCATAGCAATTCCTGAATGAGAAACAAGCTAGGCTAAAATAAGCTAAAAGCTAAACTATGCCCAGACTAACAGGAAAAAAGAATATGAAAAGAGAAAGGAATGAAAAACACACACGAGGAACGCCAGGCGCCCCCGTACCTTCGGTAGCTATTTCCACACGCGTCTCCATTAAACACACTTAGGAGCCCATTTACGTGTGCCCTAGATCACGTAACATCTGTCTAACAAAAAGAAGGCCAGATAAGCCGAAACGAACCTAAACAGGGTGAATTAAAGGAGCACAACAAAAGCGACTTCATTCAATGGAGCGCGTGAAAAAATGATAACAAGAGAGGGTCGCTCATGCGCACGTTCGACAGGGATCGGCGCATGACGGAACACGGGATGGGCCTTGAGCGGTAACTAAGGTAAACCCCTTTTTCTTCTCTTCTATACTTTTTTCACCTTCGGTGGTAGTTTTGGTTAATGTACAACGTCTCCTAGAGCAAGATAAGGAGTAGACTCTAGACGTTTTCTTTTTAACCGCGGTTGGAATGACGACATAGCAGTCAAAATAGACAAGTCGTCATTGCAATTAGGTTAATAGCCTTGACGTTGGATTTGCCAAGACTACTAACAAATTGAGAGGTTGAGGTAGGTTCTGTGCAAGTGTGTTTGCTATGGAGGTGAAGAAGGAGTTGAAGTAGGTTGAAATTTGTCGTTTATCGTGGCAAATCTGATCATTAATGGTGAGAGCAATATTAGTGTTAGACGAATCCCTTGTCTTGTTGCTGTAGCCTGTTGTGTTTAGGTGCCTCCATAGTTTCTTTGGGTTATTCTGATATTCCTCTGCCTTATTGTGAAAATAATTAGTTTTCGCTGATTTCATTTTCCTACTTAGTTTATTCCTGGCCCTGTTGAACTCATGTTTCAGACCTTGATCCTGTCTATGTTTCGCTAGCCTTTTTAACAGATTGTCTCTGTGTTCCAGATGGTGTAGTATGTCATTGTTGATCCATGGGTCTGACCTTGCTTTAATTCGTATGTCTTTCAGAGGAGCTATTTCGTCTAGAATGTTTGTGATGATGGTTCTGAAGCCAACCCATGCGTCATTAACGTTTGTACTTCCAAACACTGGAGACCAGTCTGTATTCCATAAAATGTCCAGAAATGTTTCTTTATTGTAGTTTCTGAGTGACCTTGTTTTGATAATCTTGTGATTCTCTAGGGTAATTTTTGTGGTTTTTCGTGTGCAATATGTGACGAAGTGATCACTTATCCCAGTCTGTATAACCCCTGATTGGGATATTTTGTCCTCTCTGTTACAGTTTATGTGGTCTATTATTGTGGCAGTGTTCTCAGAGATACGTGTGAGGGTTGTGATGAGTTGTTTGTGATTGTGCATTGTCAGTATATGCCTATATTCTCGTACAAGCCTATCATTTCGTTGTTTGTAACACAGGTTAAAATCCCGTAGTATGATGGATTCATTCCGAGGGTCTAGCGATGACAACGTTCGTTCAAATTTGGTCAAGAATTGTGTGTCGTCTGGTGGCCTATAGCATACCCCAATTGTGATGGGTCTTGTCCTCGGCAGGTGTAGATCGATCCACAGAGCTTCGTGATTTTCTACATGGAGGTCGGTCCTGGTTGTGTGTGTGAGGTTGTTTTTTACATACAGACATACTCCTCCCCCATGCCTATTGCGATCATTCCTAACCATATTGAAACCTTGAATGTTTATTTCACCATCGTTTATACTTGAATCCAGCCAGGTTTCTGTGATTGCAATTATTGAAGCTTTGGCCTTATTAGCTAACAAGTTTAATTCTGACAATTTATGGTACATTGATCTGGCGTTAATGTGGATAAGATGGAGCCCTTTGTTGGTGAACACTCTGTATTCATCTTTGATTTTGAATGTGTCCTGGCTGGATTCTGAGTTGTTAATACTAATTGGTTCATTTACATTAATATTTGGTAATGAATGCAAGGCACATATGTTGCATAGGAATTCCCGTTCTTCACTGTTGGTCTTCTTAGAGATGCACTTCATGTGAGCTACAGTTTTACACTTAACACAGTTTATGATCCTTTGTTTTCTTGTTATGAGTGATTCACACATTTCACAAATGATTTTAGGACCCTTAATAGCTATTTCCCTACATTTATCGCATTCCACTTCTTTTCTGCTAGTAATGTAAGTACATCGATCGTGTACTGTTTCATTACAACTACTACATTGTGACGTTGTACTCCTTTTGTTGAATCCAATATCGCACACTATACATATTTTCCTGTTACTGTTCATCGTACGTCTGGCGGTGTGGTGATCAGCTGTGCGTCGTGAGTGGCTGATGGTGTGTGAGCGCGTGAGATGAGGACAGGTTGTGGCTCCTCCTTGCCCCCCTCCCACCCCTACCTGTATTTGTTGTTTTATGTCCTTGTTCTTGGCCGTTGTTGCTGTTACTTCATTGTCGATGTGTTTGCTAGAGCTTCCTGTTTGTTTGGGTGTTCTGGTTGCATGTTGTGTTACTTGGGTCACCGATATCTGTGGTAGTGATGATACAGTTGAGGGTAATGTTGAGTAGGTAGAATGTTGGCACTGTGCTGGCGGTTGCCCTGCGGTCTTGGTTGTGAGTTGGAGCGTGACGGGAGACTTGGGTGCCTGCTGGCCCAGTTTGTTATAACGAATTTTACTGCTAGGGACTGTTGAAATGTCGGTGTCTGCCTTACTTGTTTGGTGGTGAGGTTTCTTCAACGATGAACTAGGGCCGGGGTTGGTCTCTACATCTCCGCAGCTAATTAGAGTGTAGCACAATAGGTGTTGTAGCGAGGTTGTGCCAGAGTATTTGCCCAGCCGTGGCGTCTTCCCGATATATGAAATAGACCAGGCAGGAATGGTGACAGAAATTTCACTCGTGTGTGATTTCTGTGTGACGAGGTCCCTCAATACTTGTTTAGTGTTGACCTGGTACACTACCGGTCCCCTCTGCACCTGTATATCAGCACAGCCCCTCTGGATGTTGAGAAGGATGATACATAGAGAGAGGGCTACGCCCGCACCCTTCATCCCTCCCGCCATTGCCGGTATGCTCTGCAATGGGGCTAACCATGAGGGAGAAAGGGGTCAAGAAAAAAATCCCTCAAGTGGAAATCTCCCCTTAACCTCCCTTTCTAATAAGCTTTACCTGACCCCACCTGTATGGACCCTCAGGCCGTGTCCCCTTCGCCTATTTCAAATTCCTCACTTGATCTCTTCCGACGTTTGACATTCCATTCTAATTGGCTATACCTGACCACAGTCCGTTGACTCATTAACCCTTTTTCAATTCCTTCACTTAATCTCTCCCTAGGATTTATCTCCTATGATTAGTCTCACCTGACTCTACCAGCACAGTTTTTGTATGTATGTATGTTTGTTTGCATACGTGAGCGTTTATGTATACGGGCATTTGCGCACTTACTGCATGTTCTTATATTCTTATAAGAACATAAGAACATAAGAAAATGGGAGTCTGCAGAAAGCCGATTGGCCTAAGCAAGGCAGATCCCTGTCCCACACAACCCCAATTCAATTACAAAGCCCAATTATAGGCTTCACACTCTAATACCCTGAGGATCATCTTACCAAAACGGTTAGAGATTAACGCAGGATTATGGGGGTCTGCAGAGCGCTGATTGGCCCAACCCGGCTGATCCCCCTTCACACCCAACCCTTCTCGTCCATATGCTTATCCAATTTTATCTTAAAGCTCCCTACAGTTTTAGATCCCACTATAGCACTTGGTAGTCCATTCCACCCATCTACAACTCTGTTACCAAACCAATACTTGCCTATATCTTTTCTGAAACGAAATTTATCTAATTTGAAACCATTGGTACGAGTTCTTTCGCTATCACTGAGCTTTAGTACATTTGCCATGTCCCCTCTGTTAATCCCACTAACCCACTTGAACACCTCTATCATATCCCCTCTAACTCTGCGTCTCTCTAACGAATGTAAACCTAATTTCTTCAACCTTTCTTCATACGAAAGATTTCTAATATTATGGATCATTTTTGTCATTCTACGCTGTACTCTCTCCAATGAATCTATGTCCATTCTGTAATAAGGACACCAAAATTGGACAGCATAATCCATATGGGGTCTCACTAATGACAAGTAAAGTTTTAAGATAACATCAGCAGTTCTGTTACTCACACTCCTAGAGATGAACCCGAGAATCCTGTTTGCCTTATTACGAACGCTTATACACTGTTTTCTAGGCTTCAAATCATTGCTAACAAACACACCTAGATCTTTCTCGCAGTCTGAATTTTCTAATTCTAAATTAGCTAGTTTATATTTAACATTTGTTTGCATCTTCCCTATCTTTAATACCTTGCATTTGTCAATGTTAAACTTCATCTGCCAATTTACTGACCATTCATGTAAGGTATCTAGATCCCTTTGGAGGCACTCTATATCGCTATCTGAATCAATTGATCTCCCTATTTTAGTATCGTCTGCGAATTTACTTATCCTACTAGTTATTCCTAAATCTAGGTCATTTATGTATATAAGAAACAACAGGGGACCTAATACCGATCCCTGGGGGACACCACTTTTGACTGCTCCCCATTCTGACTTGGTACCATTTATGCTGACTCTCTGCTTCCTACCAATTAGCCATGACCTAATCCATCCTAACAACGCCCCACCTATTCCATGTGCCTCAACCTTTCTCATCAATCTCTCATGAGGGACTCTGTCGAAAGCTTTACTGAAATCTAAATATATATCATATGACTTGTCATTATCTACTGCTTCATATACTGTACCTCTGAGAAAAAACTAAGCAAATTAGTAAGGCAAGACCGTCCCTGAGTGAATCCATGCTGAGAAGAATTGATTAAGTTAAATGTTTCTAAGTGGTTTCTCATTTTCCTAGCAATAATTGACTCTAGTAGCTTTCCTATGATTGAAGTGAGACTAATGGGACGGTAATTGGATGCTATTGATTTATCACCTTTTTTGAAGATCGGAACTACATTTGCAAGCTTCCAAGCTTCTGGAACTATACCTGTTTCTAATGACTTGTTAAATAGAAATGTTAATGGATAACTTAAACTCATCTCTGCATTCTTTTAATACTCTAGCATATACCTCATCAGGACCAGGCGATTTATGAGGTTTCAGTCTGTCAATTTCCTTAACCACATCATTTCTACTTATAGTAACCGTACTTAACCTATTTTCTATACTATCGCTATATACCTTACGGACTTCTGGAAACTGTGCCAAATTTTCATTAGTGAAAACGGAAAGAAATTGACTATTTAATGTACTGCACATTTCTAAATCACTTTCTGTCAATTTTCCTATCGAAGTTTTAAGGGGACCAATTACATCTCTAACCTTGGATTTATATAGTTGGTAAAAAGCTTTAGGATTATTTTTTGAATCATTGGCAACCTTAATTTCATAATTTCTTTTTTCTTTACTAATATCCTTTTTTACCTGTCGTGATAGATTCTGATAGTAAGCAAGTAGGTGAATTTCGCCTTTTTAAATTTTTCTATATATTCCTCTCTTTTTTCCTAGAAGATCTAATAGTCTATTATTCATCGATTTGGGTTGGTTCTGTGTTGATCTAAATTTTCTTTTGGGGATATATTTATTTTGCGCATTGAATACTGACTTGATAAAATTATCGTATGTATCTACCAAGTTTGACGTCTCCTCCTGACTTAGATGACAGGTGCCTGAGAAAGGATACACTCATTTGGACACCTGGATCGACTTAATTTTTTGACCATAGGGTCCGCTAACAGGGCTTCTCTTAACCCACCATAATTGGCTTTTCTGAAGTCAGGTATTAATGTTGTATTCTCTCTGATATTACCTTTCCATTGTATATTAAAATACACAGAATTGTGATCACTATTTCCTAGGTGGTCCCCGATTTCTACACTATTTATCATATGTTCATTGTTACTGAAAACTAAATCGAGAATATTATCACCTCTAGTCGGCGTATCTATGAATTGAGATAAAAAACTATCTTGTACTACCTCAATAAACTCCTTTGAATCAGAGTCGCCTATTTGTTGCTGCCAATCTATATTAGGGAAATTAAAATCTCCCATAATGCACACGTTGCTAAGCCTTGATGCTATTTTAATTTCCTCCCATAATGATGTTCCGTCATTTCTACTCATATTTGGCGGTCTATACATAACTCCAATAACTAAAGTCTCACTACCTTCGTTAACTTCTACCCAAACACTTTCATTTTCATTATTTACTCTAATACCTGATTTAGTACAGCTTTTTAATGAACTCCTGACAAACACTGCTATACCGCCACCCCTCTTACTTGTTCGGTCATATTTAAACAAACTATATCCCGGTATATCAAACTCTGCTAAAAAATGCCTGGTTTCTGTATTAATCCATGTTTCAGTTAGCGCTATTATGTCTATATTTTCTTTGCTAACCAGTGCTCTAAGTTCGTTCATTTTGTTACATAAACTCCTGCAATTTGTATAATAAACACTCAAACTATTACTTGTATTTGCAACTATTTTTCTATTGTTTTTAACTAATTTATTTTTACCTGTTGAACTACTGGACCTAGACGGAAAATCTACGCTATCAGAATGTTCGTTATTACTATCAATTTCATGTGGCTGGGATTCTATTTTACTTACACACCTATGGTTTATTAACAAAACCCCGCTTATTAACAAAACCCCGCCATGTATGTATGTATATATGTATGTATGTATGTATGTATGGTGTATATATGTATGTATGCGTATATATGTGTGTACGTATGTGTATATATGTATGTTCTGTATATATATATAAGTAAACTAAATGTGTATATGTAATGTATATCACTTACTCTCATGGTTAATTTATGATCAATTGTATTTTACACTACCATCATTATTGTATTTTTGTCTTTATGTTGAGTATATAATACTCACACATTGTAAACTGAGCTTACCATTTTCATATCTGTATATCTCATGTCCATCCACTAAATTGTAAAATGTGTATATTCAGCTCATCAGGCTGCCATTCTTTAATAAACCGTTTATTATTATTATTATTATTATTATTATTAGTAGTATTATTACACCACACCCATACAGTCAAACACACACACACACACATAGAGTCACACCGCACAGTCACACCACACACAAACACATACACAGACCACACACGCTCAGTCACACACACACACAACATTAACCCCCTCTGTACCGACGGCGTCTTTTATAATTTTGTTCTAGCTATATTTAGACGATTGTGTGCAGTTAAAAAGGAATTGTAGCAGTAAAAAGGGTTAAGTGAGACAGTTCGAAGTCTGTTAATTGATCGAGGCTTTTTTTAACTGACACAAATCGTCTAATAGTATCCATAATAAAAAGGATATTAGGAAAGAAAAAATAATTTATGAAATTAAGGTTGCCAATGACTCAAAAAATAATCCTAAAGCTTTTTACCAACTATATAAATCCAAGGATAGAGATGTAATTGGTCCCCTTAAAACTTCGATAGGAGAAATGACAGAAAATGATTTAGAAATGTGCAGTACATTAAATAGTCAATTTCTTTCCGTTTTCACTAATGAAAATTTGGCACAGTTTCCAGAAGTCCGTAAGGTATATAGCGATAGTATAGAAAATAGGTTAAGTACGGTTACTATAAGTAGAAATGATGTGCTTAAGGAAATTGACAGACTGAAACCTCATAAATCGCCTGGTCCCGATGAGGTATATGCTAGAGTATTAAAAGAATGTAGGGATGAGTTAAGTTACCCATTAACATTTCTATTTAACAAGTCATTGGAGACAGGTATAGTTCCAGAAGCTTGGAAGCTTGCAAACGTAGTTCCGATCTTCAAAAAAGGTGACAAATCAATAGCATCCAATTACCGTCCCATTAGTCTTACATCAATCATAGGAAAGCTACTAGAGTCAATTATTGCTAGTAAAATTAGAAATCACTTAGATACATTTAATTTAATAAATTCTTCTCAGCATGGATTCACTCAGGGACGTTCTTGCCTTACTAATTTGCTTAGTTTTTTCTCAGAGGTATATGAAGCAGTAGATAATGACAAGTCATATGATATAATATATTTAGATTTCAGTAAAGCTTTCGACAGTCCCCCATGAGAGATTGATGAGAAAGGTTGAGGCACATGGAATAGGTGGGGCGTTGTTTGGATGGATTAGGTCATGGCTAATTGGTAGGAAGCAGAGAGTCGGCATAAATGGTACGAAGTCAGAATGGGAGCAGTCAAAAGTGGTGTCCCCCAGGGATCTGTATTAGGTCCTCTGTTGTTTGTTATATACATAAATGACCTTGATTTAGGTATAACTAGTAGGATAAGTAAATTTGCAGACGATACCAAAATGGGGAGAACAATTGATTCAGATAGAGATATAGAGTGCCTCCAAATGGATCTAGATACCTTACACGAATGGTCAGTAAATTGGCAGATGAAGTTTAACATTGACAAATGCAAGGTATTAAAGATAGGGAAGATGTATACAAATGTTAAATATAAACTAGCTAATATGGAATTAGAAAACTCGAATTGTGAGAAAGATCTAGGTGTGTTTGTTAGCAATGATTTGAAGCCTAGACAACAGTGTATAAGCGTTCGAAACAAGGCAAACAGGATTCTCGGGTTCATCTCTAGGAGTGTGAGTAACAGAACTGCTGATGTTATCTTAAAACTTTACTTGTCATTAGTGAGACCCCATATGGATTTCTAGGTGTGTTTGTTAGCAATGATTTGAAGCCTAGACAACAGTGTATAAGCGTTCGAAACAAGGCAAACAGGATTCTCGGGTTCATCTCTAGGAGTGTGAGTAACAGAACTGCTGATGTTATCTTAAAACTTTACTTGTCATTAGTGAGACCCCATATGGATTATGCTGTTCAATTTTGGTGTCCTTATTACAGAATGAACATAGATTCATTGGAGAGAGTACAACGTAGAATGACAAAAATGATCCATAATATTAGAAATCTTCCGTATAAAGAAAGGTTGAAGAAATTAGGCTTACATTATTAGAGAGACGCAGAGTTAGAGGGGATATGATAGAGGTGTTCAAGTGGGTTAGTGGGATTAACAAAGGGGACATGACAAATGTACTAAAGCTCAGTGATAGCGAAAGAACTCGTACCAATGGTTTCAAATTAGATAAATTTCGTTTCAGAAAAGATATAGGCAAATATTGGTTTGGTAACAGAGTTGTAGATGGGTGGAATGGACTACCAAGTGCTATAGTGGGATTAAAAACGATAGGGAGCTTTAAGATAAAATTGGATAAGCATATGGACGAGAAGGGTTGGGTGTGAAGGGGGATCAGCAGGGTTGGGCCAATCAGCGCTCTGCAGACCCCCGTAATCCTGCGTTAATCTCTAACCGTTTTGGTAAGATGATCCTCAGGGTATTAGAGTGTTGAGCCTATAATTGGGCTTTGTAATTGGGGCTGTGTGGGACAGGGATCTGCCTTGCTTAGGCCAATCGGCTTTCTGCAGACTCCCATTTTCTTATGTTCTTATGTTCTTATAATACAGTTAAAAGGACGCCACCGGTACTGGAATGGTTAAGGGGAGATGGTTCACTTTTTGGGAGATTTTTGCATGTATTCATTATTTTTCTAGTTTCCTCCCTAGACCTCCATCAAATTTAAAAAAAACATCCATTAGATCCCCCCTCTAGATTAATTTGTACATTTTTTGATAGAAACATTTCCCGGCCGAAGGCCGGTTCTTCCAACATTACAGGCTCACTATCGTTCGCCAGGGAAAAAATCGACACCTAAATAGCACGAAAGGTCTAAATAGAACGAAAGATCTAAATATTGACGACGAAATAGGGCGAAAGGTCTTAAAATCGACTAACTAATGGGGCAAACATCTTAACATCTGAAAACTAATGGGGCTAAACATGAGGGAGAAAGTGGTGGAGAAAAGCGGCCCATCCCCCCTTAACACCTAACGAGCGGCCTAGGCGGTAAATAATATGTAGCCACCAGCGGGGTGTTTTTACCCAAAATAGGGCTGTTTACGTGATCATTTTCATGCCTAAATAAGACCCAGAGCATAAAACAAGTATCTATCCCTGAAAGGGCATAAACAGAGCTTTCCAATGACACCACAACGATCCTTATATGACCGCTAGTTTTCTTGCAACAACCGCGCAACACGAGTGCAAAAACCATGTAATTCGGTACTTTCCCCATACAATTCACTATGTAGCGAGTGTGAGAGGGTGGAGGAGGGTGGGATTCGTGTCAGTTGGTCCACCACGGTGGTCTGGAGCAGTCATACGCTCGCTACTCTCCTGCCACCACTTGTCTCTCTCTCTCAGCAACATTACGTGCTGAAATTGCCACACGACTTATGTTGTGAGCCGCCACATAGTCCAAATTTCTTTCACTCGACATATGATGCGCGCCGCCAGTTAAGGGTTAAAGCGTGCAGTGATGTATGAAGGAGCTGATAGAATCCCAGAACTATAATATAATAAATCTGCAAGTTGGTCCTTCAATCCGGTATATATGGTAATGTAAACATGTATTGATAAGTGATAATCTGCTAGTTGGTCCTTCAATCCGGTATATATGGTAATGTAAACATGTATTGATAAGTGATAATCTGCAAGTTGGTCCTTCAATCCGGTATATATGGTAATGTAAACATGTATTGATAAGTGATAATCTGCTAGTTGGTCCTTCAATCCGGTATATATGGTAATGTAAACATGTATTGATAAGTGATAATCTCCCCTTAACCCATTCATTACGATATAACATAGGCCTAATTTTAATTTTCTTCTCGCTAATAATAGACGATTTAATTAAACCCAGGAATGACCTCTCGGGACTGAAGGGGTATTATTTAACTCTATTAACGTTACCTTTTGGTGCTCACAGATCCTTCTCAAGCTAAATAAAGTGTCCATGAGGGAGTGACACAGTGAACTTGTGACAAACATCCCCCTGGTGACTTTCTTTGAACACCTTGACCTTCTGAAATTGAAAGTGTTTTGCTAATCAAGGATCTCTTTAGTTCATTCAACCCGATACCACAGGGTTTTTTTTCGTTTATTTTTCCTTTTCTTTATCTTATTTATACGTGTTTTTTTTTTTTACCGACACACGATTTTTTTTCCTCGGTGTCTACAAGTTAATCCCTTCATTGCGACATGGTGATATTTTAATTTGGTTTCAGCTAGCAATATTTATTATTATATTATAAATATTATAACTCTTACCTACAGGGATTGCAAGTGGTGAAAACTATTATACCCTGTTCCAAATAAGTAGTCCTAAACCTTTTTGAACAGCCCAAGATCAGCCAGGGTATACAGTAGGGATAGAAATGGGTTCCATGTCATCTCAACCAGTAGACCATTTCAATCAGTAGCTCTCAACCAGTACCAAATTAACCCAGCCCAACCAAACCAGTGCCAAATTATAGTACTAACCTAACCTAACCTAACCTAACTTATAGAAATATACAGTCTATTTAGCCCTTTCAGAGTTACAGAGGTTAGGGTACACGATTTCTGGACTACCTATTTTGAACAGGGTATAGCCTTTTGAGTCCCACAGGTCCTTCCCAAGCTACATAAAGTCTCCGTGAGTAAGGTAATTAGTGACAGAGCTCCACCATATTTCACAAGTCCTTCCCAAGCTAAATAAAGTCTGGGTGAGGAAGTTAATTTGTGACAGAGTTCCTCGTGGTGACTTTGCTTACAGCCTTACACACCCTGACCTTCAGTAAAGGTATGTGTGTGTGTCGCTCTCACCGGACTACCCCGCTACCACACACACAACACATTAAGACCTTTTGTGCTATTTAGGTGTCGATTTTTTCCTGGCGAACGGTAGTGAGCCTGTAATTTCGGAAGAACCGACCTTTGGCCGGGAAATATTTCTACCGAAAAATGTAAAAAATAATCTAGAAGGGGGATCTAATGATGTAAAAGTTTGATGGAGGTCTAGGGAAGAAACTATAAAAATCATAAAAAGATACACAAATGAACAAATAAATAAGCCCATCTCCCCTTAATCTGGACCTGTTATGGTTGTATTATAATGGTACCAGCAGCGACATACTCAAATCGCTAATAATCAGATAAATAAAGTAGGGCCAAGCGAGTGTCTATCACCCGAGCGCCCTTCCAACCCCACAAGAACAAGAACAAGATAAATAAAGTTGGATATACAAATATAAAGTAACTATCATGGACACGCCCACCCATGGCCGCCACCACCCACTGACAGGCCTACCAACCTTACACCAATTATTGCTTCACAAACATTATAACTAAATCCCCATTACAGCATGCAAATTTTCATATATATTTTACATATCTGTTAAATTCATATACCACGCATTCATTGTTAATATATAAATTGATGGGATTGTTATTTTATTGTGAATGAGCCAGTTGCAATCTTGGAACTCTGTGTTGTGTTGGCAGGCCTGCAGTCTCATGATGGCCGGGCTCAACCATTGATTTGTTTGCTCTAACTTTCTCTCGCTACTCACTATTCTTTCTCTGCATGACACCTTTCCTTAATATGGAATATATTTAGTAGTACATGGATAGGTTATATAGGATGTAATGTAAGGAAGGTCAATTTACTGTTTAGTTTTGAAATGAATAGACTGTATAGTGAATTGTATAACCTCGATAGCTGCATGTTGAAGCCATTAGTCATCGCTGATGTTCATTATATGTGAAGCTCTAGGGTATTAAATCAGGTAGGGTAAGTAATAATCTAATATTTGGGATGACCTCCAATAACATCAATGGCTAGTAGATAAGTATATAATTATCTATTTTGCGTTATAATGTCTGTGTATTAAGTTAGTGTTTAGTTCATCCTCCAACCAACCCGAGAACGGACGGTCAATTTACTTTCAACCCGGGCGCCGTTGCCAAGTTTAGTCGGTAAAGAAGTGAGTGCCATGCAGGTCGGCCCAGGCAGCTAATATTAGGACCACCTACAGTAATGTGGACGTTACCTTTATGTAACATGCTCACGCTTAATGGCACTAGTCTGACCTGCAAAATGAAAATGAAACACCAAGTAAAACTAAACTAATTAAATAAAAACACGCAGAAAAACAAAACTAGGTAATAATAAACAAAGACAAACAGATTAAGTTAAATACCAAGCAATCAAATACCATTTGAACAATATACAACAAAACAGTAAGACAAACAAAAGAAAAATAGCCAAGAAATTAAACGAGAACAACAAATATTCAGGAATTATTCACCAGCTAATTCTATATCGACTAATTTTAGATAATCGGAGATGTTCCAATTTAATTTGACTCCCGACTGTTTGTATACTAATGTTAATGTTTTACCAAGTTTTTATATTGGTTATAGTGAGTTGTACCTGACTGGGGAATTTAGAGATCATACAATACATGCATAGAAGCCAAATAGAGGATGCATATAACACACAGTATAATTATAACCAACAGTTTTATTTAGCTTAACTCTTACTTATACTTGTATAGATAGTTACATATGAAAATGATAATGTTATACAATAGACTTCACTATCCTAGCACGATCGAGGATCTAGAAGGAGCTCGGTTATATCAAAATAGATTTAGCTTGCCTCTTGTACAATATAATACAATGGCGTATGATTAACCTGATGAGTCGGATAACTATGTGCTATTTTAATATATACGACACTTTAAGCACAAAAAAGGACGAGGGTTTACACTGAGTAACAATTATAGTGGACTCTAACTTTGTAGTGCACCTTACGTACTGGTGTAAATTAGGCAAAATCGATATCTTGGGGACTAACTTTGTAGCACATCTTACGCACTGGTGGAAATTAGGCAGAGTCGATATCTTGGGACTACTTCTATGGCACACCTTACGCACTGGTGGAAGTTAGACAGAGTCGATATCTTGGGGACTAACTTTGTAGCATACCTCACGCACTGGTGGAAATTAGGCAGAGTCAATATCTTGGGACTACTTCTATGGCACACCTTACGCACTGGTGGAAGTTAGACAGAGTCAATATCTTGGGACTACATCTATGGCACACCTTACGCACTGGTGGAAGTTAGACAGAGTCAATATCTTGGGACTACTTCTATGGCACACCTTACACACTGGTGGAAGTTAGACAGAGTCAATATCTTGGGACTACTTCTATGGCACACCTTACGCACTGGTGGAAGTTAGACAGAGTCAATATCTTGGGACTACTTCTATGGCACACCTTACGCACTGGTGGAAGTTAGAAAGAGTCAATATCTTGGGACTACTTCTATGGCACACCTTACACACTGGTGGAAGTTAGACAGAGTCAATATCTTGGGACTACTTCTATGGCACACCTTACGCACTGGTGGAAGTTAGACAGAGTCAATATCTTGGACTACTTCTATGGCACACCTTACGCACTGGTGGAAGTTAGACAGAGTCAATATCTTGGGACTACTTCTATGGCACACCTTACACACTGGTGGAAGTTAGACAGAGTCAATATCTTGGGACTACTTCTATGGCACACCTTACGCACTGGTGGAAGTTAGACAGAGTCAATATCTTGGGACTACTTCTATGGCACACCTTACGCACTGGTGGAAGTTAGACAGAGTCAATATCTTGGGGACTAACTTTGTAGCATACCTCACGCACTGGTGGAAATTAGGCAGAGTCAATATCTTGTGGACATACACAAAATGCCCCCAAGCAAACCTATCCCCTGTAAGAGGGACAACCCATACCAGTTTACTGAAGGACTTACAGGATTGACCACTCAATTTAGGGTCCATCTGATTCCGAGGCCTTTTATGTATTTTTTAGCATCTTGATGCAGGTTTTATATCATAACTCCAGAACTAACACTTGGAGTCAAAAGTTGAGGTAACAGCTTGTAGTAGTATATTATTTGGGCACCTCATCGGACGAACGCGAGTGTATACTAGCAGAGAGCTAAGGATACTCGACTATCCTGACCGTTATATTAATCGGTGATGAAGTTCCGTTCAGGTACTCTTGACTTGGGGTCTTGAATATAATGCCTATGTCATGACACAGTGACTCTATATCGGGCTAACGCGAGGAAACAATATGGTCATGACCACTTCTTGTTTTCCTTGACTACCACTGATCTTTATAAGAGGTTCAAAGAACTCGGGGCAGTGTTTAAACCTTTTATTTGCAAAAGTCAAATAACATGTTACAGACAAATGCACTAAGTACTTTTATATGCCGAGTGCCAGTTAAGGTATCTCGCAGAGCCCTGAACTGTTCAAATAACCTTGGTATGCCAAGTATCCTTTGGTAGTTCTTAGAGTGCGGATTTAATAAGAAGTCAGGTGGGGACATGTCTGCGAGTTTAGACTTCCAATATTAAAAGTGCAGCCTATTAGAGATTTCGATGTTAACACTATGGTATGCCACGTAAATAACAAAGATTCCTTAATTAATAGGGAAAATAACTCCTCAGACCTGTGGGATATTCGGTATGCCGTTTGTCATCCAACTGAACGGGAGGGTAATTCTAGGACTATTCACTCTGGTATACCAGTATTTGAAAGCCCTAGAATTGCTTGCCCTGTCCAGTTTTCGTCGGGATAGTGACGACTTTAGCTGAGATGTCCCGGGTTAGATGTTCTGGGGTCAAAAGGTCACAAGTCAGTCGGGGCGGATCTAAAGGGATTAGGAGGGTCCCTTAGAAGCTGGTGGCCTTTGGGTGGAAGCAGGGCATAAGTGCCTGCTTCTATGATGGTGATGGTGATCCTTCTTTCCCTGACTGAATATGATTTTCTTTTTAATAGTTTCTTGTGGGGCTGATGGTCTATTAATATTCTTTGCGGGTGTTTAGGGAAGTTCTGTTAAAATGGCGGCCATCCGGGCATCTCGTCTGGTGTCCGTAGGGAGCGTGAAAGTAGTGATGTGCATTCGTCGTGTAGTTCCGTAAATTATTCTTCACACGTGGTATCACACGTGGTATCACTCCGCGGGTGTCTTGTGTTGTTGTTAATGTTACTCTTCCCTCCTCTTCCGTCTTGCCTTTGTTCTTCTCTTTCTCGTTCTCTTTTTTGATGCTATGGGGTAGTTTCGGAATGCGGGGCATTTTGTTTATTTGGTTCTCTCTGTTTCCTGTCTGTGATTGTCCTCTCGGTTCTGGTTTAGCTACTCCTTCCATTTGTCCCGAGAATCGTTCTCCTTGGTGGTAGCCATCTTGTCTTCTTGGTTTGTTGTTAATTCCTTGTTGTTTAGATTTACTGTTGTCGTTTAGGCTTTACTGTTGTCGTTCAGGCTTTACTGTTGTCGTTTAGGCTTTACTGTTGTCGTTTCGTCTAACTTCTTCTTCTCTGTTTTCCTCTGGACGTTGGTCTTTCTGGTGGTGGTCTGTGGATCTGGAATGTAGTGCCTTGGGGCTTGTTCTTTCTCTACTTTCCTTGTTGTCTATCATTATTCTCTTTGCTTTAGTTTCTCCTTTCTGTTCTTGTCTTCCCGTCTGTTCTGCATCTTGTTCCTCTGGATTTTTTGTTTTCTATTTGTGAGAGTCTTCCTTATTTGTGTTATTTTAATTAATAATGTCAAAACCCAACGAATAGTACCAGTTGAAGGAAAAATAGTCATAAATTAATTTAGATCGATCGTGACTAACTAAAATTAGTCATGAAGACAAATTGTATGCCTAATGGGGAAAGGGTTTATGAATTGTTTTATTTGTTTATTTATTAAATATTTCTTTAATTTCCTCCCTAGACCTCCATCAAGCTTATAAAAACATCCCCAAGATCCTCCTTCTTGATATTTGTTTACATTTTTCGGTAGAAAAATGTTCCGCCCGAAGGCCGGTTCCTCCTAAATTACAGGTTCGCTATCGCTCGGCAGGAAAACATCGACACCTATAAATGGCACGAAAGGTCTTAATGTTAACAAAGAAATGGGGTGAAAGGTCGCCAAACTAATGGGCCAGACGTCTTAAAATCTGAAAACTACTGGGGCTAAACATGAGGGAGAAGGGGGGTAAAAAAAAAACACCATCCCCCCTTAACCCCTTCTGTACCAGCGCCGTCCTTATAAATCCACCATCCCCCCTTAACCCCTTCTGTACCAGCGCCGTCCTTATAAACCCACCATCCCCCCTTAACCCCTTCTGTACCAGCGCCGTCCTTATAAACCCACCATCCCCCCTTAACCCCTTCTGTACCAGCGCCGTCCTTATAATTTGACAGTGGCTACCATTAGACGATTATATTCAGTTTAAAAGGGCCTCCAGCAATTACCAGGCTTCAAACTATCTCACTTAATTATTTTTACTACCACAGATCCTTCTTAAGCTGCACAAAATAGTCTGAATACGGCTAGAATAAAGTTAAAATACGTCACCGGTAGAGAAGGGGTTAATTAAGGGGGGTCACCGTTTTTTTTTTTTATCTTTCTCTCTTTCCCTGTCTTGTATCCATTCGGCCCCATTCAGCCAACTGTTTTAAGACGTTTATCCCCATCCAGGTGTCGATTTCTTCCTGGCGAGCGATAGCGAGCCAGCATTGTATGGAGAAATCCGGCTTTGCCGGAGACATTTTTCTATCGAAAAATGTACAAATTTAGCTTTCTGTCAAAAACAAAAATATATATATGCTAGCTCGCTACCGCTCGCCCGGAAAATATTGACACCTGGATGGGGGTAAACGTCTTAAAACAGTAGGCTGAATGGGGCCGAATGGATACAAACCAAAGAGAGAGGGAGAGAAAGAAAAAAAAAAGCGAGGTGGGCTCCCTTAACTGACTTGATAGTGTAATGGTTACTGTTTAATGTGGTATAACCCAGGTTCGAATCCCGGTGGGGATCACATGCTTTCATTAATGTGGTAACCCAGGTTCGAATCCCGGTGGGGATCACATGCTTTCATTAATGTGGTAACCCAGGTTCGAATCCCGGTGGGGATCACATGCTTTCATTAATGTGGTATAACCCAGGTTCGAATCCCGGTGGGGATCACATGCTTTCATTAATGTGGTAACCCAGGTTCGAATCCCGGTGGGGATCACATGCTTTCATTAATGTGGTAACCCAGGTTCGAATCCCGGTGGGGATCACATGCTTTCATTAATGTGGTAACCCAGGTTCGAATCCCGGTGGGGATCACATGCTTTCATTAATTTCATTGGGTGGTGTTTGGTGTTAGGAGTGAAATTAATACAAAATAACTTATCTTATTCTACAATAGCTATACAGTATATAGACGATTATTCTACAATAGCTATACAGTATATAGACGATTATTCTACAATAGTATATAGACGATTATTCTACAATAGCTATACAGTATATAGACGATTATTCTACAATAGCTATACAGTATATAGACGATTATTCTACAATAGCTATACAGTATATAGACGATTATTCTACAATAGCTATACAGTATATAGACGATTATTCTACAATAGCTATACAGTATATAGACGATTATTCTACAATAGCTATACAGTATATAGACGATTATTCTACAATAGCTATACAGTATATAGACGATTATTCTACAATAGCTATACAGTATATAGACGATTATTCTACAATAGCTATACAGTATATAGACGATTGTTCTACAATAGCTATACAGTATATAGACGATTGTTCTACAATAGCTATACAGTATATAGACGATTTCTACAATAGCTATACAGTATATAGACGATTGTTCTACAATAGCTATACAGTATATAGACGATTGTTCTACAATAGCTATACAGTATATAGACGATTGTTCTACAATAGCTATACAGTATATAGACGATTGTTCTACAATAGCTATACAGTATATAGACGATTGTTCTACAATAGCTATACAGTATATAGACGATTGTTCTACAATAGCTATACAGTATATAGACGATTGTTCTACAATAGCTATACAGTATATAGACGATTGTTCTACAATAGCTATACAGTATATAGACGATTGTTCTACAATAGCTATACAGTATATAGACGATTGTTCTACAATAGCTATACAGTATATAGACGATTGTTCTACAATAGCTATACAGTATATAGACGATTGTTCTACAATAGCTATACAGTATATAGACGATTGTTCTACAATAGCTATACAGTATATAGACGATTGTTCTACAATAGCTATACAGTATATAGACGATTGTTCTACAATAGCTATACAGTATATAGACGATTATTCTACAATAGCTATACAGTATATAGACGATTTTTCTACAATAGCTATACAGTATATAGACGATTATTCTACAATAGCTATACAGTATATAGACGATTGTTCTACAATAGCTATACAGTATATAGACGATTGTTCTACAATAGCTATACAGTATATAGACGATTGTTCTACAATAGCTATACAGTATATAGACGATTGTTCTACAATAGCTATACAGTATATAGACGATTGTTCTACAATAGCTATACAGTATATAGACGATTGTTCTACAATAGCTATACAGTATATAGACGATTATTCTACAATAGCTATACAGTATATAGACGATTATTCTACAATAGCTATACAGTATATAGACGATTATTCTACAATAGCTATACAGTATATAGACGATTATTCTACAATAGCTATACAGTATATAGACGATTATTCTACAATAGCTAAACAGTATATAGACGATTATTCTACAATAGCTATACAGTATATAGACGATTATTCTACAATAGCTATACAGTATATAGACGATTATTCTACAATAGCTATACAGTATATAGACGATTATTCTACAATAGCTATACAGTATATAGACGATTGTATTCATATTAAAATGGGCTTCCAGCAACTAACAGGCTTCCAACTATCTCATTAACCCTTTTTTACTACCACAGATCCTTATTAACCCATTCTGTACCGGCAACGTCATATTAACTAAATTATAGCTATGCTCTGGAACTCTCTCCCTGAATCTATCTTTCCCTCATCGTATGACTTAAATTGCTTCAAACTCCGTGAGTCCAGACATTTTGACTCGAACATTCCTTTATTTTGGCCCTGTCACTCTTTCAACCCTGGGGGGGGGGGGGGGGGGGCACACGTCATAGGCAGTTTTGCCTTCCGACTCCCTCATCCACATAGAAAACAAAATAAAAACAATATTTTGTTACCTAACAGGAAAACAAGAGGGTCTCGATGGATGCACAAGAGTAACAGTCTCCTTTACACTAGAATGAACACAGAGAGGCTTTATTTGGAATCAACTAAACACTTCTAGACGTTAACGGGACATTGTTATTCACTTATTGTATTACTGTAGTGCAAGCCCTCGTTAACCCGTGCAGTACCAGAGACGTCATTTTCATCATATTTTGGCAACTATTAGAAGTTTTTATTCAGCTTAGGAAGGATCTTTAAAAATAATATGACTTCAACCAACCCTTTTCACTACCACAGATCCTTCCTAAGCTGCATGCAATCGTCTAAATAGTGCTAGAATAATATAGAACACACGTCGCTGGTACTGAAAGGGTTAATCAACATGAGCACTGGAGGGTCTCGATGGATTGACGACGAACACTCCTGGCACGAGTGTCCTTCACCCTAGCGTCAGGTCAGGTCAGGTGAAGGTATCGAGGGATAAGCCTTTACAACGGCACCTCGTATCTACATTCTACTTTTCCTATTTTTTCTGAAGAGTGTAGAGAGGGGAGAAGGAATGTTGGAGAGAGAGGAAGCTGTTGGAGTGGCTTTGTTATGTGCACACTGAGATACTTTATGTAGAATCAGTTGAACACTTCAGGATTGATGGATGCACAAATGAATACTCTTAACATGGATACACAATGAACTCTATTAGTGTAATCTATCTATCTATCTATCAATTGCCAGATGCCATGATTACCGGAGGGGTGGACACGAATGAATCGCCCCCAAGCACCTCTGTCCCCGGTCAACCGACTCCCTTCCTCCCAACCACATCTTCTTTCTATCATATACTTCTCAATTCCATCCTTCCACTTCACTCTCTGTCCGTCTCTCCCTACCTATCCCTTCACCTCACTCTCGTACACTCGTAGTCATTCTCTCACTTCCCATACATTCCATATGTCGAACCATCTCAAGGTGTTTCTCTTCACACTTTCCAGCACATCCACATCCACACCACACTTCTCTCTTAATTCCCCATTTGTCTGTCTATCCCTCCATGTATCTCCACATACACTTCTCAAATAACACATTTCCACCCCGCTCACTCTCGATTTGAGCCTCTCCAACAATGTCCATGCTTCACTCTCGTATGTCAATGTCAGGATTACAACACTATCATGCAAGGACTTTTTAAATTCCATGCTGACCCACCCTATTCCTTGTTGCTGCTTTCAGCGTTCCTACAAACCTCTTTCCTTGTTGTACCCTCTCCCGCATTTCATCCTCCATACTCCCATCTTTACTCATCACACTGCCCAAGTACTTAAATGAACTGACATTCTCCCTAACCTGATTATTCAACCACACCTCACACTCGGTGATTGCACCCCTTCCAAAGACCATAACCTTACTCTTCCCCGCATTTACCTTCAGGTTCCTTTTCTCACACATGGTTCCAAACATATTTACCAGATCCTGTAACTCTCACTCATCAGAACTGTATCGTCAGCAAACAACAGTACAGGCAACTTCCATTCATTTCCTTCCCTTATCAGGGGTACACCAACAACCACTACTCTTCCTTGAATTTCTTTCATGACTCCATCCATATAGATATTAAACAAACATGGGGACATCACAGACCCTTGGTTAAACCCAACATTCAGATCAAAGAACTCGTTCAGTTCATTCTCCACATGCACTGCCACCTTTGCACCCTCATACATGCTCTTCACTGCTTCCATCAACTTGCCAGCTACTCCATAAATTCTCAATACTTTCCACAGACTTTCTCTATCAACTCTGTCATAGGCTTTCTCAAGTCCCTTTTCCAGATACTTTTGAAAAACACATTTCAAGGAGACAATCTGGTCTATATACCCTCTTCCCTTCCTAGACCCGCCTGCTCCTCACCTACCCATGTCTCCGTTTTCACTCTCACTCTCTCGATCACTACCCTACTGTACATCTTCCCTACTATGCTTAGGAGACAAATGCCCCTGTGATTGCCACACACTCCTCTCTCCCTTTTACCCTTATATAGGGGGACTAGTCTACACATGGCTAGTCTACACATTTTCCATACCCATTCAATCACTATCTCACCACTATATCACAGCATTTCCCCACACACTCCATCTATTCCTGATGCTTTCCCTAACCTCACCCTTTTCAAGGCCTCACACACTTCTGACATCCTGATCCCCACCTCCTCCTCCACTACTTTTCTTCTTCTCCCTCCCTTACCAGTTACCCCATCCAACTATGTTTCCTTACATTCAACACTTCGTTGAAGTGCTCCCTCCATCTATAAACTCTCTGCTAGCACTCGCCCATTCTTATCTTTCACTCCCTTACTACTTTACTTCCCTTACCACCCTCCCCAACTTTCTTGACTTCTTTTCATAACAATTAGTACAAGCCCTCGTTAATTATACGTACACTAGAGGGTCTCGATGGATGCAGCATGAATCTCCTTCACTATAGCCTTCCCACTGGGATAGGGTATATATTATTGAATGAACACTTTAGGTATCCCGAGCACACAGACACAACATGGGCGGAAAGGGAAAGTTAATCGGATTATATGGGTGATGTCTCTCCTGTCATATGCATGAAGGATTTTCTCTAGTAACAAATGCATACACACATGTTGGCCTGCCTCAAAGTTAGACAGATGTCAGGATACCACAAGGCTGCAACACATACACTTTGGCCTGCCTCACAGTTACGCAGACATCTGGATACCACAGGGTTCCAACACACTCACACACACACACACACACACACTGGCTTCCCTTACAGTTAGACGGACGTCAGGTTACCATAGGGGTGTGTACAGGTTACCATAGGGGCTGCAAGACACACGTTGGCCTGCCTCACAGTTAGACAAATGTCAGGATACCACAGGGTGAGGTGATAGCACAGTGGATAGCGTCGTGACTGCAGACCAAAAGGACCTCAGACGAGTCCACACCAAACGTCAATTTTTTTTCCGAGGTGATCTGATTGTTCCTGCTGTTCTAAAAGTATCCCGGCTACACCGACATGTCAAGAAAACATCCCCTATATCATCACAAATTCATAGCACAGTAGATGCTGTGAACGACCGTATAGCTGCTCTCTCCAAATAAAGTGACATGCATAAATAAGGTGTTGTCATCTAGTGTGGCAGAAAGGAAGCAACCAACACCTTGAAGCTCCACTGAGACCATCTTGTGCGACACATATGAAGCACCCAACATCTTGAAGCTTCAATTGATAATCTAAGGGCCTCATAAGAATTACAGGCTACTGAACAGCCTACAGTCCCAAGGTTGAGACATAGGGGAAAAACAAAACAAAAATGCACACATTTTGGCCTGCCTCACAGTTAGATGGACGTCTGGATACTACAAGGCTTGTGTTGGTGGTCAAGACACAGGAGAGTCAGACGTACACTCTCATAGTATTTTCAACAGCCCGCGTCCTTCCACTGTCGACTCAGTTCTTCTAAATAGTCGTGTGAGTCCACATTAATAAGCACTCTTAACTCCTGCATCTCGCTACACTCTAGAGACGCAACCTCCTCTTGATAGCTAGTTTGACCAGGACAAGGGTCTTAGTATTTCTTTCTTTCAGAAGGTGGGTTGTTGGCCCAGTGTCTACTTTCTTTCTCTATACGAGTGTCCCTTAGGTCGTGTCTAGTATCTCCAGGTTGTAACTGCTGAGTTGATAGCAAAGGAGAGGAAGAGGAGGGTGGTTGCTCGTGCCAAGAGTGTGTTTTCCTCTGCTCTGAAGGGCAATTCCATGCCGAAATGCCACCTTCTCGGATTGTATTGTGCCTGTGGGGTAGTCCACAGGACCAATCACATTACGTTTTGTTTGGTGGTCCTGTCTTCCTAGTTCTGGAGTGCGGCTAAGGTCTGGGGTGACGTGAGGGCTTGGTTGTGCGACCCAGCCTGGCCAATCACCAGCCTAGACCTTCTCTTCATGCCATCCCGTGCTCCGATTCTGTGTGGGCGCCATGGGTGGGTGCTTACCAGGGATTGTGTAGGGTCTTCCACCCTCAGAGCCATGAGAGGTACAGGCTCGGGGGTGATGGCGGGGTCCATACTCTTCCAAGCGTGGAGGGGGTGGATCTTGATGTGGTTGTCCAAAATACCTGTTTCGACAATGTGGAGGGTGTGGAATAGGGGTGTTGTGCCAACGGGAGCTGTCATATCATTGGTGCGGCTGCCAGGAATGCGGGTGGATGCTGATTGTGCTGCGAGGGGTACTGGGGGCGTTGTGGATGTTGGGACTTATTTAAAATATGCCCAACAAATGCATTTTGGTACACAATTGTTGGTGATACAATAATTCAGTTATAATTGGGCATGTGCAACATGGGCCTATTTTACTAATCATAAGATCAATACAGACAATACAATTTCTTAAAACATGACAACTTGCACCGCTCCGCTCCCAATTACTTTACATATTCCAGCAATATTAGTTTTGTTACCTACCCAGAAGATCCCTGTAACTGAAAACATCAAGAACATAGCGATAGACACTTGCAGGGATATTATTTCGGTGAGGAGAATGCAGAGATAATTACAGAAGAATATCAAAGAAACTTTGTGGATGAACCTATCTGCCGCCCGACTCCACCAAGCAGGGCACTCTCTAATGTGACAACCGGGTATATAAGCAAGGGAGGGAGGTGTGGAGCCACAGTGCGATGTACGGCAGCCCCGGCCTCTCCAAAGGCATCTGCAATCTTGCTCCCCTATCCGCATCCTTCTACAAAGACTGGATGGCAGCCCGAGAATAAACCGACTGGCAGACAGAGAGCGGCAGTAATAATAAATACTGTATCCGTCCTCTTGTGCAAGAATAACTGGATCACCATATGCCCAGATTCACCGGCAGTATTCAAGAGCCTGTGCACACATCGCCCCCTGCACCAAGTAATCCAGAAGCTGCATGGGGAGACCAGAAATGTGGCAGAAGAGGAATAAATTAATACATACTGGTGGCCTGACATGACAAACTGAGGAGAAGAGCGAGGATCAAGAACCTGCTATTGTCCAGTGTTGCAAGTTTCTAGACTGGAGTAAAATTATATTTCAAGGAACATCTTGGTCCCACAGATATTTTAAAGAAAGAAAATATTGATACTGGCGGAATAAAATGGAAGCTACCTACAGCATATTAGGTAAACCAGAGACAATAAGAATAAGTTAATAATTGATGAAATATAAGATTACTGAGTAGTGATGTTAATTACTAATTGTCAGTGAAGTGATAAGGTATTAGTTAGTTAATAATTGATGAAATATAAGATTACTGAGTAGTGATGTTAATTACTAATTGTCAGTGAAGTGATAAGGTATTAGTTAGTTAATAATTTGGATCTGATAGTATATTTCAGTAGTAGATAGATAGTGAGATCTGTTAGACAGTTACTGTAGACTCAAGACAGCATAAGAGTGCAGCCTGCCGACTGAGTATTTTATACGGAGTGAATGAGATTATGTTGAGGTCATGGCAGTCTGGCCGCGAAACCAGTAATTAACGTGAAAGGCAAGACAACCTAGGATTTATAGTAAGATTAGTTTAGTTAATGAGATAGTTATAATAAGTAAGGCAAACATTGCCGTTTCATTGAGTATTTTGTGTGTTAAAAAGGAAAACTAATTATTAACCCCTTCTGTACCGGCGACGTCTTTTTAGTTTTAGTTTATATATATTTAGACGATTTTGTGCAGTTTAAGAAGGATCTGTGATAGTAAAAAGGGTTAAGTGAGATTGTTCGAAGCCTGTCAACCCCTTCTGTACCGCGACGTCGTTTTCATTTTCTTTTAGCTATATTTAGAGGATTTTGTGCAGCTTAAGAAGGATCTGTGGTATTAAAAATGGTTAAGTGAGATAGTTCGAAGCCTTTTAGTAGCTGGAGGTCCTTTTGAATCTGAATAAAATCGTCTAATAGTAGCCAGAATAGAGTTAAAAGGACGTCACCGGTACAGAAGGGGTTAATTGGTGGAGGACCTTTTTAAACTCAACAATATCATATATATAATAGTTGCCGGAATATAATGCAATATACGTCACCGGTACAGAAAGGGTTAATTGGTGGAGGACCTTTTTAAACTCAACAATATCATATATATAATAGTTGCCGGAATATAATGCAATATACGTCACCGGTACAGAAAGGGTTAATTGGTGGAGGACCTTTTTAAACTCAACAATATCATATATATAATAGTTGCCGGAATATAATGCAATATACGTCACCGGTACAGAAAGGGTTAATTGGTGGAGGACCTTTTTAAACTCAACAATATCATATATATAATAGTTGCCGGAATATAATGCAATATACGTCACCGGTACAGAAAGGGTTAATTGGTGGAGGACCTTTTTAAACTCAACAATATCATATATATAATAGTTGCCGGAATATAATGCAATATACGTCACCGGTACAGAAAGGGTTAATTGGTGGAGGACCTTTTTAAACTCAACAATATCATATATATAATAGTTGCCGGAATATAATGCAATATACGTCACCGGTACAGAAAGGGTTAATTGGTGGAGGACCTTTTTAAACTCAACAATATCATATATAATAGTTGCCGGAATATAATGCAATATACGTCACCGGTACAGAAAGGGTTAATTGGTGGAGGACCTTTTTAAACTCAACAATATCATATATATAATAGTTGCCGGAATATAATGCAATATACGTCACCGGTACAGAAAGGGTTAATTGGTGGAGGACCTTTTTAAACTCAACAATATCATATATATAATAGTTGCCGGAATATAATGCAATATACGTCACCGGTACAGAAAGGGTTAATTGGTGGAGGACCTTTTTAAACTCAACAATATCATATATATAATAGTTGCCGGAATATAATGCAATATACGTCACCGGTACAGAAAGGGTTAATGAAAATATATATTACGAAAACGATTAGCATACTAATGTAACAAGAATATATTTCCTACACAGAGTCACAAAGAAATAAGTGTTTTCATATAGTTTCCTTTGAGTTTATTATTCGTGTGACCCGAAGTTTGACGGTGAATGTCAAATAGAGAATAGTGCTCATTGATAAGTTGTTATGGGAATAGTGCTCATTGATAAGTTGTTATGAGAATAGTGCTCATTGATAAGTTGTTATGGGAATAGTGCTCATTGATAAGTTGTTATGAGAATAGTGCTCATTGATAAGTTGTTATGAGAATAGTGCTCATTGATAAGTTGTTATGGGAATAGTGCTCATTGATAAGTTGTTATGAGAATAGTGCTCATTGATAAGTTGTTATGGGAATAGTGCTCATTGATAAGTTGTTATGAGAATAGTGCTCATTGATAAGTTGTTATGGGAATAGTGCTCATTGATAAGTTGTTATGAGAATAGTGCTCATTGATAAGTTGTTATGAGAATAGTGCTCATTGATAAGTTGTTATGGGAATAGTGCTCATTGATAAGTTGTTATGGGAATAGTGCTCATTGATAAGTTGTTATGGGAATAGTGCTCATTGATAAGTTGTTATGGGAATAGTGCTCATTGATAAGTTGTTATGGGAATAGTGCTCATTGATAAGTTGTTATGGGAATAGTGCTCATTGATAAGTTGTTATGAGAATAGTGCTCATTGATAAGTTGTTATGGGAATAGTGCTCATTGATAAGTTGTTATGAGAATAGTGCTCATTGATAAGTTGTTATGGAATAGTGCTCATTGATAAGTTGTTATGGGAATAGTGCTCATTGATAAGGTGTGATGGGAATAGTGCGCATTGGTAAGTTGTTATGGAATAGTGCTCATTGATAAGTTGTTATGGGAATAGTGCTCATTGATAAGTTCTTATTCGAATAGTGCTCATTGATAAGTTGTTATGGGAATAGTGCTCATTGATAAGTTGTTATGGGAATAGTGCTCATTGATAAGTTGTTATGGGAATAGTGCTCATTGATAAGTTGTTATGAGAATAGTGCTCATTGATAAGTTGTTATGGGAATAGTGCTCATTGATAAGTTGTTATGGGAATAGTGCTCATTGATAAGTTGTTATGAGAATAGTGCTCATTGATAAGTTGTTATGGGAATAGTGCTCATTGATAGTTGTTATGGGAATAGTGCTCATTGATAAGTTGTTATGAGAATAGTGCTCATTGATAAGTTGTTATGGGAATAGTGCTCATTGATAAGTTGTTATGGGAATACACAATTCCAAGGGACAAAGTTATACACTGTGGTCGTAATATTCTAAACCTGTAATATCATTTGAATGTATCCCATTTAGAAGTGGGAACATACAAGTTCAGAGGTGAATGGGAATGGTAGTGCACTTGTGGACGTATGTGTGGGAAGGAGGCTGTGGATAGCCAACACCTTCTTCCGACACAGAATGATCCACAGGTACACGTGGAAACGGATGTTGACGATGAAAGATAAGACAGTGGTGGAACGAAAGTCATTGATTGATTATGTATGTGTGGATGAACGAATGAAGAAATCTGTGATGGATGCTAGGGTGTATAGGGGTATTGGAGGGGGTCTGTCTGATCATTATGTAGTGGTAGCTAAGGTTAGGATACAAAAGAAGTGGGTGAGGAGAGCGGGAGGGAGGCGAGAGGAGGGTGGAATGGTGAGGAGGGTGGAGAGGTTGCAGGAGGAGGAAGTCAGGGAGGAGTACAGGAGAGCAGTGGAAAGACGACTAGGTGGGTTCGACCTGGAAGTTATGGAGGAAGTGGAGGAGATGAGCAAGGTGTTTAAGGATGAGATCTGTGCAGCATGTGAGGAGGTGTGTGGAGTGAGGAGAAGAGGGAGGGGAGTGAAAGGTACAGCATGGTGGACAGAAGAGGTAAGAATAGCTGTGGAAGAAAAGAAGAAAGCATATAGAGTGTGGTTGGGTAGTAGAGGGAATGAAGATTCCGAGAGACAGAAACGAGCGAGGTACGTGGAGAGTAAGAGGGTGGTGAAGAGAGTAGTGAAGGAAAGTAAGAGAAGAGTAGATGAGGAATTTGGAAGGAATCTGAGTGTAAAATGGAGGGAGAGTAAGAAACTGTTCTGGAAAGAAGTCAAGAAAGTTAGGGAAGGTAGCAAGGGAAACAGTAAGGGTGTGAAAGATAAGAATGGGAGAATGCTAGCCGAGAAGCAAGAGAGAGTCGAAAGATGGAGGGAGTACTTCAGTGAGTTGCTAAATGAAAGGAATGAAGAGCCAGCAAACATAGCTGGATATGGTATGGGAGGGAGAAGAAGAGAAGTAGTGGAGGAGGAGGTGGGGATCAGGAGGTCAGAAGTGTGGGAAGCCATGAAAAGAGTGAAGTTGGGGAAAGCACCAGGAACAGATGGAGTGTGTGGGGAAATGTTGAGGTATGGTGGTGAGATAGTGATAGAATGGGTATGGAAAATGTGCAAACTAGCATGGGAGAAGGGGACTGCACCCGATGACTGGAAGACTGGCATAATAGTCCCCCTATATAAGGGCAAAGGGGAAAGAGGAGTGTGTGGTAACCACCGAGGAATATGTCTTCTAAGCGTAGTAGGGAAGGTATACAGTAGGGTAGTGATTGAGAGAGTGAGAGTGAGAACGGAGAAATGGATAGGCGACGAGCAGGGAGGTTTTAGGAAGGGAAGAGGATGTGTAGATCAGATTTTTACCCTGAATTGTGTTGTGGAGAAGTATCTGGAGAAGAAACAAAAGGTGTATGTTGCCTTTATGGACTTGGAGAAGGCCTATGACAGAGTGGATAGAGAAGGTTTGTGGAAAGTACTTAGAATATACGGAGTAGAGGGCAAGTTGCTGAAAGCAGTGAAGAGCATGTATGAGGGTGCAAAGGCGGCAGTACGTGTGGAGAGTGAGCAGAGCGAGTTCTTTGACCTGAATGTTGGTTTGAAACAGGGGTGTGTGATGTCCCCGTGGTTGTTTACTGTATATATGGATGGAGTCATGAAAGAAATACTATCAAGAGCAGTGAATGTTGGTGTATCGCTGAAAAGGGAGGGAATTGAGTGGAAGCTACCTATACTGCTGTTTGCGGATGATACAGTTCTGATGAGTGATAATGAATGGGAGTTGCAGGGTCTGGTAAATGAGTTTGGAACAGTGTGCGAAAAACGGAATTTGAAGGTAAATACGGGGAAGAGCAAGGTTATGGTCTTCGAAAGGGGTGAAGTCACAGAGTGTGAGGTGAAGCTGAACGGTCAGGCTATGGAGATCGTCAACTCTTTTAAGTATCTGGGCAGTGTGTTGAGTAAAGATGGGACTATGGATGAAGAGGTGCGGGAGAGGGTACAACAGGGAAGAGGGTTGTAGGAACGCTAAAAGCAGTAACAAGAAATAGGGTGGTCAGTATGGAAGTGAAGAAGTCCTTGCATGACAGTGTGGTAATCCCGACACTGACTTACGGAAGCGAAGCATGGACGTTGGTTGAGAGACTCAGACCAAGAGTGAGAGCAGTGGAAATGAATTACTTAAGGAGTGCGTGCGGAGTTACATGGAGGGATAGACAGACTAATGAGGAAGTAAGAAGGAGGTGTGGTGTGGAGGTAGATGTGCTGGAAAGTGTGAAAAGGAACAACTTGAGATGGTTCGGCCATATGGAACGTATGGAAAGCGAGAGAATGACTAAGAGGGTGTACGAGAGCGAGGTGGAGGGACAGAGGGGGAGAGGTAGACCGAATATGAGGTGGAAGGATGGAGTGAGGAACTACATGAACGAAGGCGGTGCTGGTTAGGGGGAGGGGCGTCGACTGACTGGGGACAGAGGTGCATGGGGGCGGTTCGTTCGTGGCCACCCCTTCGGGGATCACGGCGTCAGGCAATAGATAGATAGATAGAACATACAAGTGATATAGATATAAAATACCTGAATACAAAAAGGTTTATGATATAAACTCAGATTAACTGTTGAATTATTCCAACCCCCTAGGCAAAAGATTGAAATATTTTATGCATGTTGTTTTAACAAGTAGCCTAGTAAGGACCAGTAGGTCTTCCTTTGTATTTATATTTCCTGTAATTTTTAGACAGGGTTAATATATATCAATATGAATATTACTCAAAAACTGCCATCCAGCAAGTTTGACAAGCAGTAAGATAACGCTTCGTGTTAATATTATTACGACATTTAACCCTTTCATCTGGATATTACAGTGGAGTCTCCCCTTGAGACGTTCATGAAGGATACCAACCGAACCACTTTTTGTGTAGCAGGACGAGGGTTGAGGCGGCGGGATTTCTCACCAGTGACAGTTTCCAAGCTCACCGGTCCATGGCGTTGGTAGGGTACAGGCCAAATGAACAGTCCGCCGAACACCTGTCTTAAGGGGAGGAAGACCGTTTTTCTAGACCCCCTTCTCCCTAATGTTTAGCCCCATTAGTTTTGAGATTATAAGACGCTCGGCCCATTAGTTTGGCGATTTTAACACCTTTCGCCCCATTTCGTTGTCAATTTTAAGACCTTTCGTGCCATTTAGGTGTTGATTATTTTCTGGCGAGCGATAGCGAGCCTGCAATTTTATGAAGAACCGGCCTTCGACCGAGACATTTTTCTACCGAAAAATGTACAAATTCATCTTGAAGGGGGGTCTAGGGTTTTTTTTTCTAAGCTTGATGGAGGTCTAGGGAGGAAACTAGAAAAATATATGAACAAATTAATTAATAGACCAAACAAACGGCCAGTCTCCCCTTAATGTATGTGAAATCTAGAAAAAAATATATTCAGGTCGACATATTTACGACATGGAGCCCACCTCGCTTTGTTTTCTCTTTCTCTCTCTCTCTCTCTTTGGCTTGTATCCATTCGGCCCCATTCAGCCTACTGTTTAAGACGTTTATCCCCATCCAGGTGTCAATATTTTCCTGGCGAGCGGTAGCGAGCCAGCATATATATATATTTGTTTTGACAGCAAGCTAAATTTGTACATTTTTCGATAGAAAAATGTCTCCGGCGAAGCCGGATTTCTCTATACAATGCTTGCTCGCTATCGCTCGCCATGAAGAAATCGACACCTGGATGGGGATAAACGTCTTAAACCAGTTGGCTGAATGGAGCCGCATGGATACAAGCCAGGGAAAGAGAGAAACAGGAGTGAAAGATAAAAAAAGCCGGACTTCCCAATTTGACTAATTCTTTGAACATGACGATAGTGCTTTGTTATGTGTGCGATTAGTTTGCTTGGGAAACAGATTAACTTGCTCAAGTAGTGATGTACAACCCATGTGGTGGATTAACTTGCTCAAGTAGTGATGTACAACCCATGTGGTGGATTAACTTGCTCAAGTAGTGATGTACAACCCATGTGGTGGATTAACTTGCTCAAGTAGTGATGTACAACCCATGTGGTGGATTTGTGTTCTTATATTTCAAAATATTATTATTAAGTTGTTTTGCCTTTATATTGTGTTACTGTTGTCCCAGTTTTGCCTTTATATTGTGTTACTGTTGTCCCAGTTTTGCCTTTATATTGTGTTACTGTTGTCCCAGTTTTGCCTTTATATTGTGTTACTGTTGTCCCAGTTTTGCCTTTATATTGTGTTACTGTTGTCCCAGTTTTGCCTTTATATTGTGTTACTGTTGTCCCAGTTTTGCCTTTATATTGTTACTGTTGTCCCAGTTTTGCCTTTATATTGTGTTACTGTTGTCCCAGTTTTGCCTTTATATTGTGTTACTGTTGTCCCAGTTTTGCCTTTATATTGTGTTACTGTTGTCCAGTTTTGCCTTTATATTGTGTTACTGTTGTCCCAGTTTTGCCTTTATATTGTGTTACTGTTGTCCCAGTTTTGCCTTTATATTGTGTTACTGTTGTCCCAGTTGTTTTGCCTTTATATTGTGTTACTGTTGTCCCAGTTGTTTTGCCTTTATATTGTGTTACTGTTGTCCCAGTTGTTTTGCCTTTATATTGTGTTACTGTTGTCCCAGTTGTTTTGCCTTTATATTGTGTTACTGTTGTCCCAGTTGTTTTGCCTTTATATTGTGTTACTGTTGTCCCAGTTTTGGTTTGTGTATATTGCAAGTTATACATTATTTTATTGAGACGATTTTGTGCAGTTTAAGAAGGATCTTTGGTAGTAAAAAGGGTTTAGTGAGATAGTTCAAAACCTGTTAATTGCTGGATGTCCTTTTTAATGTTATTATAATCGTCTAATAGCAGCCAGAATAAAGTTAAAAGGATGGTGCCAGTACAGAAGAGGCTCATAACCAGGCAACGTAAACAGACAAATATAAGACTCCAGTTTGACCAGATCAATGTCTGGGGTTAAAACATTTTGCAACGTCTCCACTGAAGTACTGTATGTCCGCGTTGAAGTAAGTGACGTCACAGAGGCGGGAAGTCCAGCCTTGTCTGCGCGGGAGAATCACAGAACCAACCTTAAATTAAGCGGATTTACAAGGGTGGTATTCCCAAACAATTCAATCTGTCAGTAAACGATAATGTGTTTATTCCTCTTATTTCGGGTATTATTTGATTAAAATGAAGGAATTATTGCTGCTTGAGGGTTGACATAATATTTAACCACTATATTTCCTAGAGGACCTTCCAAAGCTGAGACAAATAATCTAATGTTAGCCAGAATTTGTATTGTTTAAAAAACAACCAATATATGTGCCTATCGATAGTGTTTATAAGGCTCCTAGCTTTCCCCGCACAACAACAACAACAGGATAAAGTTAAAGACAGTAATCGTATACTAAAAGGGTTAGATTCTGCCCTCTACAGTATATAGTGACCAACACCAATGTATAGTATATACTAAAAGGGTTAGATTCTGCCCTCTACAGTATATAGTGACCAACACCAATGTACAGTATATACTAAAAGGGTTAGATTCTGCCCTCTACAGTATATAGTGACCGACACCAATGTATAGTATATACTAAAAGGGTTAGATTCTGCCCTCTACAGTATATAGTGACCGACACCAATGTATAGTATATACTAAAAGGGTTAGATTCTGCCCTCTACAGTATATAGTGACCGACACAATGTATAGTATACTAAAAGGGTTAGATTCTGCCCTCTACAGTATATAGTGACTGACACCAATGTACAGTATATACTAAAAGGGTTAGATTCTGCCCTCTACAGTATATAGTGACTGACACCAATGTATAGTATATACTAAAAGGGTTAGATTCTGCCCTCTACAGCATATAGTGACCGACACCAATGTACAGTATATACTAAAAGGGTTAGATTCTGCCCTCTACAGTATATAGTGACCGACACCAATGTATAGTATATACTAAAAGGGTTAGATTCTGCCCTCTACAGTATATAGTGACCGACACCAATGTATAGTATATACTAAAAGGGTTAGATTGGGAGGTTTGACGTACCTCCCAACCTACCAAATAGGAAAACCTACTATTTGGTAGTTGTCTTGGAAAATCCAACGTCAAGGCTATTAACCTAATTGCAATGACGACTTGTCTATTTTGACTGCTATGTCGTCATTCCAACCGCGGTTAAAAAGAAAACGTCTAGAGTCTACTCCTTATCTTGCTCTAGGAGACGTTGTACATTAACCAAAACTACCACCGAAGGTGAAAAAAGCATAGAAGAGAAGAAAAAGGGGTTTACCTTAGTTACCGCTTAAGGCCCATCCCGTGTTCCGTCATGTGCAGATCCCTGTCGAACGTGCGCATGAGCGACCCTCTCTTGTCATCACATCTCACGTCAGCAGAAGAACGCGGATGGGCGTGAGGGAGGGTATTATGTACGTTGGATTTTCCAAGACTACTACCAAATAGTAGGTTTTCCTATTTGGTAGGTTGGGAGGTACGTCAAACCTCCCAATTTGTTAGTAGTCTTGGCAAATCCAACGTCAAGGCTGCATAACAAATAGGAGGAGGACATCCAAGCCCAACCTACCAAAAAAACCAATGCATAAAACAAAATTATGAATGACAAAGACACAATTTAAACAAGAGAGTTTAAGAAAAGAGTGAAAAACTGAGGAGTAGCTAAAAAGAACAGTTTTAACACATGCCCGTCATTCATAGTAATGCAAAAACATAGACTTGTCTGAAACCAAAAAGGTACTGTACCCAAAATCCCTTTTCTTCAAAAACCAACAAAAACACTGAACACAAGAACAAAACACAATTTTCAATGTGGCAAAAACACTTATGTACTGGAACAATACATAATCCCAAACTTGCAATCCAGTGTTGCAAACCCGTACACCCCCCCCCCCCCCTTTGTCAAATAAAACAAAGGAAAAGAACGAGGGACAAGGGGGGAATACCAGGGATCTTCGCCAGAGCACCAGGAAACACGACCCCCGAGAGCAAGCACCGGCCGAGGGGTCGAACACTGGACACGGAGAGGTAGGAGGAGATGAAGAAATTGATAGAAGACCACAAAACCGCCGAGGCGATGGCAGGTAAGGATCGACGTGGCAGGAACCGGAAGGAGGCAGCAAAGGATCTGACATCGTGCGCAGAACCCCTACAAACAGGGTGACGGGCACGAACGGTCCGACAAACGTGGCGGCACATCTGCACCTGCGAGAGCCTCCCACCTGTCCGAGGAGACACCCACACAGCAGTACCCGAAGGCGGCGCCACAGACGCAACAGAGGAGTGCAAGGCTGACACCGGGCACAACACATGGCGAGGATGCTCACGCCGTACAGCCTGGACGGCGAAAGGCTGGAAAATGGGGGCCTCCCTCCCATGCGTTGTAACAAACGGAGGGGAGGAGGCGAACGAGACGCCATGCAAGGACGGGGAGAATCGCACGCAGTCCCGGAGCCGTGACAATGCCGCTAGTGCAGACACCCGATCCCCAGTGGCCAGAGCGACAAGGAAGAGTGGACGCCCGAGCAACGGAACCGGCGTAGCGACCCTTGTATACGTGGGTGAAGCCAGAAGGACCAGAGCCCGCCCCAGATCCCACTGCGGAGGGACCTGGCGCGGAGGCGGTCGATCCCGGAAGGCAGCCGTCAGGAAGGAATCCAGCTCCTGTGGCGGAACGACCAGCCCAGCGACGGACCCAAAGACCCCCGGACGGCAGACAAGTGGGTACGTATAGCGTCGACTTGAAAGTGACGTGTACGGAAGAGGTGAAACAAGGAGCGTAGGACGAGGGAAGGAGAGCCAACTGGCAGGCGAGTGGCCTGTAGCCACCTAGTAAAAGACCTCCAGCGGGACCCGTAAGTCCCCCAAGGAGAAGACGGCCAGGAACGCTGCAGGAAGTCAGTCAGGGCCCGGCCGGGGACCGGGAGCCACCGTGCCTCATGAACAAGCACGATGCGAAGGCCAACGAGAGTCCGCAGGTCCCCAACCTAGCCCAAGTGGAAGCCGGAGACAGGTAGAGGGACCGGACTCGGGCACCACCGCGGCAACCGGGCGTACCAAGCCTGTGCCGGCCACAGAGGCGCGAGGAGCCAGACGCAGCCGTGGTACAGCCGCAGCCTCGCGAGGACTGGGCACATCAACAGCGCGTCTGGCGGCGGAAAGATGTATATCGACCGCCACCTGTACCAGGCTACCATGAAAGCGTCCGGACCCCCCCCCCGGAGCGCGAGCCTGGAGGGAGAGGTCCAGAGGCAACTGGCGCGGCACCCACGGTGCGAACAAGGCGACCTCCGGAACACCTCAGGAAGCCGCGAGGTCGGCGAACACAGTCCGTTTCATCACCCATTCTACAAGAACGCCCTGCCCTCTCGACAGGGCGGCCGCCCACAGGGTGGCAGGCCCGGGCAGGGAGGAGGCATGCAAGGAGAAGGGGTGTCGGTCCACGAGGAAGAACAACTCCACCGAGACCCCCAATAGAGTCAACGACCTGGAGGACCCCCGCATTAGGAAACAGTGGACAGCTTGTCTGAGTGTCCAACCCGAAGGCCACCGACTTACCCCGAAGGGCCAGCGCGTGGTCCCGCAGGAAGAACAAAGGAACCAACAGTCCGAGGGCATAGACAGGTAAGTGGAGGGAGACCCACCCATCTGCCGGGAAGTGGACGTCCCAGGTTCGATCGGGAACCTCACCCAACCTCGCTCGACGTATCTGTGGCTACCCAGACCGTCGGCGGGGGGGCGGTCCAGGGCACAGCCGCAGAGAGCGAGCCCCGAGCAACCCAGCGACCGAAGCATCTGCGAACGGTACGCGGGAGCGGCAGGAGCCGATCCATAGGGGCAACGGAAACACCGCGGCGCCCATGAGGAGGAGGCGGCGTAGCCAGAGGCTCCCTAAGGGAAGGGGCAGAGCGGCCCAATGCAGCGAACCCACGAACGAGTCCCAGAGCCACCCCGGGAGGGAGACCGAGTGCAACACGGCGAAGACCTTCCACCGAAGGTGCACCGCGACCGGCAGACCCCGGGTCATCGTAGCGCCGGACAAAACCCATGCGAGACCGACCCATGGCACGACACGCGACAGGGTCAAGCGTGGCTTGGGAACATCGAAGGGGAACCCTAACCGTGCGATGTTGCGAACGACTGTGAGGGCGTCGCCAATGCCCAGTCCTAGGGCTTCGGAAACTACCAACCAATCGGCCAAGGAAAACAGGATCTGGAGCCCGCTCCTGAGGAGAGGACCCAGAGCCTGCCCCACCAGTGCGGAGAAGATCCGCGGCGCGATGTGGAGACCGAAGGGAAGGCCGTCGAACAGGAACACACGATCGGAAGTCCGAACGGCCAAGAATCGCTGGAAGCGAGGATGGAGAGGAACGAGCCAAGACGCATCCTGGAGGGCCAGCGACACTACCCACGACAGAGGGCGCAGGGCCAGGCGTACCAGGGGTACCGGCAGCATCCGAAACCGTGTGTGCACGATGTGCCCGTTGAGGGCCGACAGATCCACCACCGGTCGCATCGCGTCGCAGTCCGGCGACGGTACCAGAAAGACACGGGAGAGGAAAACCGGGTGACCGGCGGTCAACTCTCTCGACTCTACCCAGCTCGGGCATGGAAGTGAACACGTGGGCCACCTCTGATGAGATGGGCCGGCGTCGGTGACAAGAGCGGAGTGGGGGTCTGGACGTCCACCTCCAGGTGAGACCCCTCCGCGCAACCCGCCGCCCCCAACGTCCCTCGTGGCCACCGAGGAGCGCAAGGGCGAAAACAACCCGAGGGAGCACCCGAGAGGAGGGGAGCGACCCGGTCGGCCAGGCGAGAAGGAGAACAAGGAGGCCGACCGAGAGAACCTACACATTGTGTTGACGTGGAGGTACCCCCGGTACGGGCCGTGCGGGCATGAGCGCCACGTTGACCTCCTCTACCCCCGCCCCCCCAACCTCGTCGAAAAGGGCGGGCCACCCCAACCCCAGGCCATCGCGGGGCTGACCCCGTCGAAGGGCGGCCGGAAGTGGAAGGCCGGCCAGCCCCGACACGGCGAGGATGAAAGGGGCAAGAACAGAAGTGCGAGGCGGAACCGACACACTGGCCTGTAACGTCCCAGTCCTGCGCCCGTGCAAGGCAGCAGCACTTGCAGCAGCACCCCGAAGAGGACCGGCAGAAGGACGGGACTGAGAAGACCCCGCGCGCGACACAGCGCGTCGGTGCGTGACGTAAGCAGGGTCCGCAACGACACAGCGCGTCGTCGCGTGTCGGAAGCAGGGGCCGCCGACAGAGAAGCGTAGCATTTCCAAGCATCCTGCTTAAAAAACCCTGACGTATATAGCGCAGAGGACAACAAACCCTGACGAATATCCAAGGGTGCCGGCCGGCAGAACGAGGACCGTACCGTCGGGCGTTGCCGAGTTGCCGCGCACAAAACCGCCTTCAGCCCGGGAACCAAAGACACCGCGAGCCGAAGGTGGATCCGCTGAACGCGGTCCAAACCCTCGCGAAGATCGCCTGGCGCAGACGCCTCGAAAAGCCGCAGGTGGTGAACAGACGTCTGGAGGGAACCTAAAGACAAGACAATAAGTCCGTCACCCTCTGTCGCAAGGGAAAAACCTTGGCGACAGAGGGCTGATCCGGGTGAGAGAAGAACGGGGTAGCAATAGAACAAAGTTCAAGAACGGGCGCGCTTATCCAGGACGAGAACGCGCCGTCCAACCCGCCGACAGACACAAGAGGAGGCAAAATCAGTGATGACTCCGGGGGAGGGACTGAAGGAGAGCCGTCGACGGATCGGTGTGTGAAGTCGAAGGCCTCAGCAAACCAGGCCTCCAATGGGAGAGGGTGACCGAGTATGATGGCTAAGCCAGGCGTACCGGCGTCGCACAAACCTGTCCCATAGGAGGACAGACCCGTCAACACAGCCAGGGACTGAACAGCCGGAAGGATGTCAGGGCGGCTGAAGTCTGACCAGAGCGTAGGCCTGCAGAAGGGAGGGGGACTGTAGCAGGGGTAGGTAGGGTGAGGCGCTGAGGGTGAGTCACCGCCAAAAAGCGCGAGAAGAGGGAGTCTTGCATCGACTCCAAGCGCCCGTCGATGCGTGACACAACCCAGCCCTGCATAGCCGACAATCGATCCGAGAGAGGCGAACCCCCCCAAGATTGGTCGGCCCGCAGGGGCGAGCGTGAGCGGGAGCGAGACCCACGACACGAACCAGCAGCGTCGCGGCCCAAGGAAAGCGAGCGACGACGGTTGTGTCGCCGTTGAGGGACTCGTCCCCGATCACGAACGGCCTAGGGGGAAACAGCACCATCCCCCTCTTCCAGCGACACGTCAGCTCCTGAGAAAGGGGACCCCGAAACCTCGCGAAACCCCACCGAGGCAAGAGGAGGGGTACCCCCCTGGCGAGACGGTAAGTGAAGGTCAGGAAGAGAAGAATGAGGAGGAGCAGGACGACGGGAGTGGGAAGGCTGGCCGGGTGAAAGGAGGCCAGAAGGAGCCGCGGGGGGAAACAGAGCAAGGATCCCCGGGGCTGAGATAACAGGGCGGCCCGACACCGAGGCGGAGGAGCGTGGGACGAGACCGTGAAGGAAGAATAGGCACTGAAGCAGGTGAAGTAGGAGAAGCAACGACATCCAGGCGGACCCTCCCGGACAGTGTAGGAGGAGGGAGCAGAGGGCCAGCTACAGCATGAACAACCGCGCGGGGAGAGGACAACGTAAGAGGAAGTCGTCTGGGCTGGGGAAGCGGGCGGAAGGGAGTAGAGCCCCTATCCGTAGAGGCCAGGGGAGGGCGCACAGGGGCAGAGCCGCTAACCCCGGCCTCAGGGCGAGAACCATGACGAGGGCGATGGGCGTCGTCAAGGCGATCAGGAGGACGACAAGGGGCAGTAGAGGACGACGACGAGGCGAGCGAGAGCGTGGACGGAGCTGGGGAACCCCCCGACGATGGGACGACCGGCTGCGGGACCCAGGGGAGAGGGCCCGAGCAGGGAGAGGGCCAGGTGAACGGCCTTCAGTCGGGTCAGGGATACCCAGGGCGACGCGGATCCGGTCGGCAACAAAGGCCGGGGAACGGTGGCCCACAGTCCTAATGTGGCGGGAGACCATCGTCCACACCGACGGAAGGGAAGCAGAGGCCACAGCCGCCGCCGAGGAACCAGGGCCATGGAGCAGCACAGCCAGACACGTGCCACACAGAGCAGGGAGGTAGGCCGTAGAGGACACACAGAGCGAGTGGCGCAAGCAGGACTTGTGGCTCTCCAAGCACGGGGAGCGACAACCAAGGCGAAAGCAAGGCAGCCTACCTGCACTAGAAGAACACACACCATAATCAGCACGTCGAAGGAGTAAGTGGAGAGAATGTCCAAGAAGAACCAGGGAAGGAGCATGGGGAAACAGGAACACACATGCAAACAGGTATCCGTACTCACCCTAAACTGGGAGCACAGAGGTAGGTGAGGAGGGCGGCCGAGGCGGAAGAGCACTAGCAGAACCTGCAAAGATGGAGAAAGTGTTAACCACCACTCAACATATTACATGCAGGGCCTATAACACCAGTAAAGTGCATACACCAATATAGTATCAGGCAACAAGATGGCATAAAAAAAGTCAATAGTGAAAGCCAACTATTACCGCAAATTTGCGGGCCAATGGAGGCATAACCATACCGACACCACCCTCCCGCAATTTTGCGGGACCCCCCAACGATCTCCGCAAATTTGCGGGGAGCTGAAACGTCCCAGAGGCCCGAATCGAGCTCCCGCAAATTTGCGGGACCGGCCGAGATGGTCCGGCGCCGTAAAAAGCGAGAGGACCGTCTAGGGAATACCAAAAAAGGCCACAAAAAATGCGTCATCTCCTTATGAACTCCAAGCAATGATGGCCATCAAGCTGAGCAGTGTCTTCCTTGAATTTATCCTGACTCAACCGGTAAAGGGAGAGGCAAGGAAGACACACCAGGGGAGAGGAGGCAGATCCCCCAGGAACCACCCAACCCACAGAGATAGAGCAAAGCCCATGAGGAGAAGTGGCAGGGAGGGTGGTTTCGGACAAACAGGGGCCCCCGTGGGGTACCCCTGGATTGGGCAAAAAACTATGAAAGGATGGAGGTGAAACAGGAAGAGAAAACAAAAACCAGTAAATGAAACTGGTGAGAAAAAGGGTGGCCTAGCCGTGAGCAGAGAATGTGTCAGGGGCGAAAAACCCTGTGGTGTGAAGGAGGGGCCCCCGTGGGGTACCCCTGGAGTATCACGAACCACCTGTCGCCCAGGCCCTTGAGACACAGTGAAGGACTCGAAAGGGGGGACTCGGGAATAACGCTAATAATGCGGCCGACACAAACTCTACAAACAGCACCGCCACCAACGAAATCTCAGATTGTTTACCAACGGTACACCTAGGCTATGAAAAAATGAAAACTCATAGGGGCATAGCAATTCCTGAATGAGAAAACGAGCTAGGCTAAATTAAGCTAAAAGCTAAACTATGCCCAGACTAACAGGAAAAAAGAATATGAAAAGAGAAAGAATGAAAAACATATACGAGGAACGCCAGGCGCCCCCGTACCTTCGGTAGGCTATTTCCACACGCGTCTCCATTATACACACTTAGGAGCCCATTTACGTGTGCCCTAGATCACGTAACATCTGTCTAACAAAGAAGGCCAGATAAGCCGAAACGAACCTAAACAGGGTGAATTAACCTCTGAAGTGCGCATGGGGGTAATTGGAAACGTCCCCCTGTACTGACGTATTTGAGGTGTTTCCGTCACTAAAATATTCATTGTGCCATTAATAGCATTAACACTTATCCATATGCACCTATTATGGGTTGATTATAAAGGTATTAACCTGAAACAACAATAAAACGAGTGAAAACAGCGTTTGGATGGTCAAAATCGGAGATATAGCCCGCGAGTTGTATAATGTATGGGTGAGGCAACCTGCTTTCCCGCCAATTTCTCCCAAGGCCACTGAGACACAGTCGATCGATACTCTCTCTCTCTCTTGCACTCGCTTGCCATCAGTGATGACAACACCCTGCTTGCAACTCGCTAATGTTAGCACGAAAATATACCTCAGAATAAGGGAATAACAGGGAAAATAGGTGATAACTGAAGGAGAGGAGGAAAGTGGGGAAGGAGGGGAGGTAGAGGACTGAGATTTTGCATGGCCCAGGGGCCAACATTTTTTTTTTTTTTTTTTTTTTTTCGATGTCAATTTTTTTTTTTTTTTTTCACTCACTCATAAGAGTCTCCCCGCAGTCCGCCGGGGGAACTCTTAAGAGTCTCCCCGCAGTTCCCGGGTTAAAGGAGCACAACAAAAGCGACTTCATTCAATGGAGCGCGTGAAAAAATGATGACAAGAGAGGGTCGCTCATGCCCACGTTCGACAGGGATCTGCACATGACGGAACACGGGATGGGCCTTAAGCGGTAACTAAGGTAAACCCCTTTTTCTTCTCTTCTATGCTTTTTTCACCTTCGGTGGTAGTTTTGGTTAATGTACAACGTCTCCTAGAGCAAGATAAGGAGTAGACTCTAGACGTTTTCTTTTTAACCGCGGTTGGAATGACGACATAGCAGTCAAAATAGACAAGTCGTCATTGCAATTAGGTTAATAGCCTTGACGTTGGATTTGCCAAGACTACTAACAAATTCTGCCCTCTACAGTATATAGTGACCGACACCAATGTATAGTGTATACTAGAAGGGTTAGATTCTGCCCTCTACAGTATATAGTGACCGACACCAATGTACAGTATATACTAAAAGGGTTAGATTCTGCCCTCTACAGTATATAGTGACCGACACCAATGTATAGTATATACTAAAAGGGTTAGATTCTGCCCTCTACAGTATATAGTGACCAACACCAATGTATAGTATATACTAAAAGGGTTAGATTCTGCCCTCTACAGTATATAGTGACCGACACCAATGTATAGTGTATACTAGAAAGGTTAGATTCTGCCCTCTACAGTATATAGTGACCGACACCAATGTACAGTATATACTAAAAGGGTTAGATTCTGCCCTCTACAGTATATAGTGACCGACACCAATGTACAGTATATACTAAAAGGGTTAGATTCTGCCCTCTACAGTATATAGTGACCGACACCAATGTATAGTATATACTAAAAGGGTTAGATTCTGCCCTCTACAGTATATAGTGACCGACACCAATGTACAGTATATACTAAAAGGGTTAGATTCTGCCCTCTACAGTATATAGTGACTGACACCAATGTATAGTATATACTAAAAGGGTTAGATTCTGCCCTCTACAGTATATAGTGCCGACACCAATGTACAGTATATACTAAAAGGGTTAGATTCTGCCCTCTACAGTATATAGTGACCGACACCAATGTATAGTATATACTAAAAGGGTTAGATTCTGCCCTCTACAGTATATAGTGACCGACACCAATGTATAGTATATACTAAAAGGGTTAGATTCTGCCCTCTACAGTATATAGTACTGACACCAATGTATAGTATATACTAAAGGGTTAGATTCTGCCCTCTACAGTATATAGTGACCGAAACCAATGTATAGTATATACTAAAAGGGTTAGATTCTGCCCTCTACAGTATATAGTGACCGACACCAATGTACAGTATATACTAAAAGGGTTAGATTCTGCCCTCTACAGTATATAGTGACCGACACCAATGTATAGTATAAACTAAAAGGGTTAGATTCTGCCCTCTACAGTATATAGTGACCGACACCAATGTACAGTATATACTAAAAGGGTTAGATTCTGCCCTCTACAGTATATAGTGACCGACACCAATGTATAGTATATACTAAAAGGGTTAGATTCCGCCCTCTACAGTATATAGTGACCGACACCAATGTACAGTATATACTAAAAGGGTTAGATTCTGCCCTCTACAGTATATAGTGACCGACACCAATGTACAGTATATACTAAAAGGGTTAGATTCTGCCCTCTACAGTATATAGTGACTGACACCAATGTACAGTATATACTAAAAGGGTTAGATTCTGCCCTCTACAGTATATAGTGACCGACACCAATGTATAGTATATACTAAAAGGGTTAGATTCTGCCCTCTACAGTATATAGTGACCGACACCAATGTACAGTATATACTAAAAGGGTTAGATTCTGCCCTCTACAGTATATAGTGACCGACACCAATGTACAGTATATACTAAAAAGGGTTAGATTCTGCCCTCTACAGTATATAGTGACCGACACCAATGTATAGTATATACTAAAAGGGTTAGATTCTGCCCTCTACAGTATATAGTGACCGACACCAATGTATAGTATACTAAAGGGTTAGATTCTGCCCTCTACAGTATATAGTGACCGACACCAATGTATAGTATATACTAAAAGGGTTAGATTCTGCCCTCTACAGTATATAGTGACCGACACCAATGTACAGTATATACTAAAAGGGTTAGATTCTGCCCTCTACAGTATATAGTGACCGACACCAATGTATAGTATATACTAAAAGGGTTAGATTCTGCCCTCTACAGTATATAGTGACCGACACCAATGTATAGTATATACTAAAAGGGTTAGATTCTGCCCTCTACAGTATATAGTGACCGACACCAATGTATAGTATATACTAAAAGGGTTAGATTCTGCCCTCTACAGTATATAGTGACCGACACCAATGTATAGTATATACTAAAAGGGTTAGATTCTGCCCTCTACAGTATATAGTGACCGACACCAATGTACAGTATATACTAAAAGGGTTAGATTCTGCCCTCTACAGTATATAGTGACTAAAATGCCCCAGAACAAGAAGCCCACCACAGAAGCCACGAGCGAACACCACACAGAAACACCCGGAAGAAAGGTCCACAGAACGAAAGGACCAGCTGACCGAGCCCGCCATTCCAGACAGGCCCAAGCCCGCAGGGCTAAACAGCTCCAGGACACACCCATTTACCTTTTCTAAACCGACCATTTTCCACACCTCACGTACACTAACCCCCTCGTGTCCTACACTTATTAACTACAAAGATGATGAACAGGAATATACATTCATATTAAAAACACCCATGCCCTGTCCCGACGTTGAGCCAATGCCAACACATCAGACAGCCATAAATATATCTATGTATGTTCTTACATCCGACAAGTAGATGTTATATATCTTAGCAGTTCAAACACCCACGCTTGTCCCTAGACCTCTTATATCATTTTCCATGACGAGTATAGATATATGTAACCCGTGCTCAGTCGCCCCTTGCATTGCTCCTCTAGTAACTAAGTATTAATATTAACATTCCCTAACATCTTGTCTTGCCAGACTAAGCTTCTGAAGACCCATCGCCCCATAAATCTATGTATGCAATCCTTAGGTTAAGTATTTTTATCCGCCATTGTGTTCACCTTTTTCCATTTACTTTCTACAATTGTCATACGTCTTCCCCTTGCCTCCTTCGTATCCACAGCCCACACTACGCCAATTTATTTTGTGTCTTACACCTCTTACCCCAACCAGAGATTGAATAAGATAACCTGGTTACCAGTATCTGTCATAAGCACCCCGAAACAATAACTAAGTACCCCTACGAACTGCCGCTGTGGGTGGTATTTTATATTTAATAGAAAACGCAGTTCCCAGGGCCAACTAATAGTATCCATAACCCTCTGACTGATCACATAACTCTATCTTTTCCAGACTCATATACCACCCCATAGTTGCATTCCCCGGTAGCATTTGGCTAACGTATTCTACTGCCTTTTCAAACTTCCATATCAATTGTAGCCTAATGCCACCCCCACGCCCAGGGACCTTAGGGGCAAAATTTCCCTGTAGCCCTTGAACTCTCCCCCCCCCCTCTCATTAAGACACCCGCGCTTCTCGACTCTTGTCCGACCTAGCCTCTCTCTCATACCTCTTGAAGATCCTTGAATTGTCCGTTACTAACGCTCTCCAACCTTTTATATATACTCCTATCCAGCCTACCTTCACTTAGTAGGCCAGAACAACATTAGAACTTTACTAGCCCCTTGCATGCCATCTATTCTCTTACAACACATTCACAACCCTGCACCCAATGGTCGTCGGTGCGAGGCTAGCCGCCCCGCCAGTAACTAACTTCTATTGTCATACTTCCAGATAAATGTGGCAGAGTTAGCAACCCAGTCTCCACCATATCCAGCAAACCCTACAATTAACAACCAGCCGAGTAAAACCAGCTAGCTAAGGCACCTTCGGTTTTGGTATTAAAGACACTCACATCTGTCTCATACACAGAGGGTTATTACAAACACTGGTGATATGGCAAGTCCCTAGCCACAGCCGCCGGACGACTATATCAGAGAGAGGGCGCCCAGCTCCCCCTTTTTGCCCACCCGAGGAGGGAGACCCCCACCCCCGCGGAGGTATACCTGGCCCCTGTTTTGACTCTCGAGTCATTGCCAGGTAGCACAGGAATTCTTCCTATCAATGAACTAACCATGAATGACTAACACCTTTACTAACCTCTATTACCTCACAATAAACCATTTACCTTTCTTGCATGCTCTGATCACTAAATTAGCACCTCAGCTATACCATAGAATGAAGATTGAACAATCTAGAGAGACGCTCCTATCACAGCTGTCCCCATCCTCCTCGCAAAGTAGATCCAGTCTCTCTCCCCTAAATACGTCCAGTATAGCCAAAATAGTACCTCTTACTAAGGCTCAGTTATATGAAAATATAAAGGCTTCCTATCGCCCTGTGCCACAACAGTAAATACCATCTTACCTAGTCCCCATATCTATTGAGAGCTCAATTAAGTCCATAAGACTCGAGATCCCTACTGTCTGCAGGGTCCAGAACCGAGCCTATAAATCTAACTTCCGCCCCCAGTCAAATCAGTTGAAAGCTAGACACCAACCAGTGGTCACTACCCTGCAGTTTACCTCTAGCTCTGCCCTTGTGTTGTTCCGGAGTTGAGGGATTCCAGATCCGGCAGACTCCGTGGCAGAGAAGACTGATAGAAGCATCTGTCCATGTACAAGTCCTAACGTGCACCTTATAACCTTCACACAAATTCGTGGGTATATAAGTGTGTAGCCAGCAACGATCATCAAGAGATCCGACTTGAGAACTTCCTACATTTTGGACCATCTGGACGGCCGAGGAACCAGTCGTTAGCCCCCAACATCACCGGAAGCAAGATAACCAGGACCAGATCTACCCATACTATTCAAGATTCATGTTACTAGTACTAAGTGTTATAGTACTAGCTTGATACTCACCTATTAACTTTCTATAAAGTGGCTAAGACCTTGCCCAGTGTAATTCATATTTAACCATTCCATTTGGGACGTACTAAAGCGATCAGTGTTTTTTTATTAACAGGCGACCTTGACTCTCGTAATTACCTTATTCAGAGATTAAAACTCTAGTGATATCTAACGTTCGCCCACTGATTCGTGTTCTACATATTTCTGCCTTAAGAATATCAAACTTAGTTCAGTACCCCCATGAGGTAGCTAGAGATTTCCGTGTTCTATAATATACGCGTCTAATCCTAACTGTGAGTTGCTACGTGGGCACGCGACCAGCCAGCAAGAGGTAAAATCAGTGACATTGAATTATACGAATATATTGAGGTCTTCCAGTAAAATATAAACTTGCTAATTAAACCCGTGATCAGAAGAATATACCTGAACGTTGGAAGTGGGAGACTAGGCTCCATCCAAATCCGCAAATGCTAGCAGTTCCCTTCTATCATTTGTTTTGTGCGAATATAACTATCTTTCTATGCTCTTTATTTCTTTATTTCAATAAACGTGAACTTGTGTCGTGTTACCGTGTGTTTATTTTGTGTTCTCTATTCCTCATACCTTGTATTGTGCATGCAGCCTTCTATACCCAGTCATTCAGAACTCACATTACCCAAGTTAAACCTGTAGAAAAACGGCATAACATTGGCGGCAGCGGTGGTTCTTGATTCGGATAAAAGGTTGCATTACATTGCAAGTTTGGAACAGCTAGAACACGAGAACATCATGGCGCAACCTAACCACGTTTTCATCCCAAATTATGAGGAAACAAATTATGGGATCGAAGTATTCATGGACATAGTGAAACCCTTAGTGACATTACTTATACCACGGACGCACATAAAATAGCCGTAACAGTACCACACCTGGGAAAAGCCGTTTCCCTGGTGGCCTATCAAGTGCGCCCTGATCTCACCTGGAACGAATTTCGCACAATAGTGATAGAAGCCATTAAACCTTCGTTGGGCGTTTTCGTGGCCCACACCCGTATCCTAGACACGAAATTCGAAGGCGATCTAGATGCCACAGTCAGTAAGCTTGCCCAACACATAAAAAATTCTTTCCCCACGTTGACCAAAATCCAACAAGAACAGCAAATTCTGGTCAACCTTGTGTCGATATTGCCCTCAGCAGTAAAAGATCATTTCCGGGTGCACGATTTCGTCGAATACAAAAAAGACCTCATCACGATCCGACGTATTTTGGCCGTGCGCACAGAAGCACCCACCCAAATCGCTGCAATCAAGAGGTTTCCCACGCTCCCGCAGCAAACCAACCACCAAAACCCCAAGAATGCCTACCCTGCCTCATCTTTCAACAACAGACCCACCTACCCTTCCGGCAAGCCCCAACCCAGTAGACCCCGGTTCCAACCGTCCCAGCCACGCAGAATCTTCAACCGGAACAGCAACTACAACACCTACCAAAGTAAAAATCCTACCTTAGTCATTATCAACCCCTATGAATTCCCTGCCTGTAATGCTCAGTGTGCCCTCCACCAAATTCGTGACTCTGCCAAACCTCGCCCCTCTACTCCTCGCATTTCTGTAAATGAAGAGGAGTGGGGACAAGAGGAAGAAATTGCCCCCCATACCATGACCTCAGACGATACCGAGGAAACCCTGGAAGAGGTAGATACCGACCCCCAGGATTTTTAAAGTATCCCCCGCCCACGATGGGCTCGGCGGGGGACGCCATAACTAGTCGCACTGCCCCCATTTATTACATGGCCAAAATCAAGGACATTCCTGTCCGCTTACTAATCGACACGGGAGCTGCCAAGTCATGTTTGTTCAAATCTTACTATGAAAAACATCCCCGACGATTTGGCCCTTTGTTAAACACCAAAACAGAGCTCATCTCAGCTGCTGATACTTACTTAAATCTCCTAGGAGACACTTTACCCCTATCAGTAACCACTCCTGGCCCCCATGCTCGTTGTTATCACACATTTACAGTATTTTCCTCCAACTGTAAACATTATGATGGTTTCCTTGGACTTGACCTCCTTCAAAAACTAGAGGCCCAGATTGACTGCGGCCAAAGGCTGATCTCATTCAAAAACAAATTCCAGCCCCAAAGCCTCTGACAAACCAATCACGCAGAAACCCATTCCCAAAAAGAAAAAACAACCTCCCCCTCAACAAAACCTGATTCAGGGTTACCAAGTTGCAGCTAGCACTAAGGTTACTCCTAAAACCTCCCCTTGCCCCGAGATCTCTCAAAACCTCACTCAATTCAGTAAAAAAATGCCTCAACAAACGAAAGAAGACAAGTCCAAGCAACTCCCCCTCGGTAATCCCCTCAATTCTCGTAACTCTGCCCAGAATAAATCCTCCCATGTTTTCAGGACAGACTCTGATATATGTAACCCTAATTCTATCCAATGTTTATGTACACATGTTTCCAGAGAAAATGCCGACCAATGTACCCAACAATGTTTCCCCCATGCCCCCAGAAATGTTAACAACCCCAAATCAATACACCAGTCCTACACCAATAACCCATGTTCTACACCTAACTTTTTCCCCACCAACCCTCCGCAGTCCCCCCAGCAAATCCCGTTTTCTAACTCGCTCACCTCGCACCCTTCTGAACCGCCCGCACGCGCCGTTAATCCCCCCCTCACGCGTGCCGACCGAGGGACACAACCATGTTCCCACCATGCCCCCAGAAATGCCCAGCTATTCCACCACCCCCCCAATCCCCCTTGTGACAGTTTTTCGTCAGTAGCTCCCTTCCACCCCCCCACAATTCACACCCCTAATAAACTTCAAAACCCCACACTTGACTCACCCCCTCATGACAGACAAACCCACCAACCCCAGATAACCTCTAAACAAACCGTTACTGCCACCGACAACGCTTCCCCCACCAACCCTCCGCAGTCCCTCCAACAAATCCCGTTTTCTAACCCCCTCACACCGCGCCCCACTGATCCTCTCACACGCGCCGTTAATCCCCCCCTCACGCGTGACCCCCACCAAAGTGACCTTGCCCCCCTTATAAGTACCAAGCACCTGCTCGCCAGTCAATCCCCCACCATCATTAGCCCAGCGATAGTTCAGGATAAATGCCAAATTCCCCCCCACCATCAAAAATGGGTGAACCTGCGGCCCATACCCCAAACTCACATGGTATTTTCCCCCACTAACACATCCCCCAACCCCCATCGCTGCCTCTTACAACCCGCCATCATTCCCGCTCGTATCAACCACATTCTCGTGGCTAATATCTCAGAGGAACCCCTGACATTACCGAAAGGTCTCATTATAGGAGATCTCGAAACTTTCGATGACCTCCCCATACATTGTAACGACACCCCTACCAGCCTCCAATTGCCCCCTCTTCCTGAGACACTATCTGACCACCAAAAGAACGGCATGTACGACCTACTGATGGAATTCAGTGACGTCTTTGCCCAACAACCCACCGAAATCGGACAGACGGATGTAGAACAACACATCATTAACACCACAGGCCCCCCCATACGACAACCATCCCGTAGAAAGAACCCCATACAACGTCAGGAAGAGGAACGCCAAGTCCAGGAAATGTTAGAGGCCGGGATTGCCACCCCGTCCATTAGCCCCTGGTCTTCCCCTGTTGTCTTAGTCAAAAAGAAAGATGGGACAACCCGTTTTTGCGTCGACTACAGGAGGTTAAATGACATAACCATTAAAGACGCTACGCCCTTACCCCGAATAGACGATTCCCTTGACTCCCTATACGGATCCAAATGGTTCACTACCCTCGACTTGCAAGCAGGGTATTGGCAAGTGCCTATCAAGGCCGAGGACCAAAAGAAAACAGCATTTTCCACTAGTGGTGGCCATCACTATGAATTTAACGTCCTACCTTTTGGCCTCTGTAACGGACCCGCCACTTTCTCCCGTTTGATGGAAACGGTATTGCATGGCCTAACCTGGGAAACCTGCCTAGCCTATCTGGACGATATTATTGTGTACTCTCCAACCTGGGAAGAACACCTCCTCAGGTTGAGACAAGTCCTGCAAAGAATCCGAGCCGCCGGGTTGAAATTAAAACCCTCAAAGTGCGTGATTGCCCGGAATAAGGTAGATTTTCTCGGACACGTGATATCTGAACATGGTATTGCGCCAGACCCAAAGAAACTTCAAGCCATACAAAACCAAACCCCACCCACCACGGTTAAAGGAATACGTTCGTTTCTAGGTTTAGCCACGTACTACAGACGTTTCGTCCCCCACTTTGCCACCATAGCCAGACCCCTCCACCAACTTACCCACAAAGACACCCCGTTCGCCTGGACACCTGAAAGAGACCTCGCGTTTAACACTTTGAAGCAAAAGCTAATCCAAGCCCCTATTGTCGTTTTCCCTGACTACCAGAAACCTTTCCGTCTTTATACCGACGTATCTCTGTACGCCATAGGTGCAGTATTAGCTCAATTCAGAGATGGAAAGGAACATGTGATAGCATATGCCAGCTGCACACTCACCCCACCCCAACAGAATTACGCAGCCACCAAGAGAGAGTGCTTAGGGATCATTTGGGCACTCAGCCACTTCCGGTCATTTGTGTTAGGCGCAAAACTCGAAATAATTACCGACCATCAATCTTTACAATGGCTGCGTAGGTGCGAAACCAACTCAGCCATTTTGGTACGTTGGAGAGAGACACTAGAGGACTACGACTTTACAATACAATATCGTCCCGGCAAACTCCATACTAATGCAGACGCCCTGTCACGTTTGCCAGTACCAAAAGACCCCCCCACCAACCTAGCCGCCTTACAAAACACTTAATTGGTATCTACCCCCACCTCCCGACAGAATGCCCCCCCAGCCCCCTCCCTAATTCAATCTTGGGAAGCACGAATCAGACCCCCCTGGATACCGTTAAACGTCTTCAGGAGACTGACTCGCTGGGGAGATCAACTTGCCACAGACACTGGTCACATAATCTTGGACCCCACCATAGCCCACGACTACATGATTGCCATCCACGAGGGAAACGGCATACACCTTGGACAAAAGAAAATGTTAAAGATCTTCACAGACCAATACTGGACCCCCAACCCCTCCAAAATTGCACAACGAGTGACAGAATCCTGCAAACCGTGTTTATTGGGAAAGGATAGATCACGCACCCCAGGCCCAGCTGGTACCATTTCTGCCAACAAACCGTTCCAAGTCCTATCCCTCGACATCATGGGCCCGTTCCCTTCTTACGCTGGCAACCGCTATATCGTCACATTTGTAGACGTATATTCAAAATTTCTAATAGCCTGCCCAGTTAAAGACCACACAGCCACCACAGTTGCCACACTGCTTGCCACCGAAGTGTTCCCTATATTCGGCCTTCCCCTTGCTCTTCTATCGGACAATGCCCCCGAGTTTAGTGGACATGTTTGGCAACAATTCACCCAACAATGCGGTATCAAGATTAAACACTCATCCCCGTACTGGCCTCAAGGAAATGCTATCTGCGAACGCAGCCATCGCACCATCAACAACCAGTTACGTACAAGAATGATTGCTCTTAATACCTCAGACTGGCCATCACAACTAAAAATGATACAGTGGGGTATGAACACCTGTCCTCGGGAAGACGGTATTTCCCCTCATGAACGTGTTTACGGTGTACCCCCCCTGTTACTGCCATTCCACCACCACGCTCACCTTCCCTCCACCACCTCCACAATTGGCCCATTGCAACATCTGCAAAACACCCTCCATACCGCCCAGATCTGTCAAGACACCAAAACTGACAACATCGATGAAAAAAACCCTTTCGCCATCCATGACACCGTAATGGTAGCCAACCTCCCTATCACCAACAAGTTAGGCCCTCGCTATGTCGGACCCTACACCGTAATACAAGTCCCAAATGCCTTTCAAGTCACCATCGACTATCACGGCGTAACTCGCACGCTCCGAACTAGATTCGTCCGAGCGTTTAAACCTCTAAAGCCACAAGACATTACCCCACCCCACACGTCCGACCCTAAATTAAATACCCCTACTCACCCCCTCACTTAGGCTACGAATATTCCCATACAAACCCCTAAGGACCTAAGCCCTCCAGCACCGAACCGACAAATCTTTTCTCACCATACCCCCCCAACTAACCTCCACAAACCCCAAGCCCCCAATATCACACCCTCTTCCACCATGACACCTTCTTTCACTTCTGATAGTCAAGTTCCTCCCCAACTTATCCAAGTACAAAAACCTCCACCCACAACCCCGACCACAACAGAAACCCTCCCGTCTAGCCCTGACATACCTCCACCAGGCACCACAGTGAGAAAACCACCACCGCCACCCCAAACCAAGTACACACCCAACCGCACCACACAATCTACCTCAGTAACCTCACGCTACAACTTACGCCCACGACAAACATCGTTTAAAACCTCCAGAAAACACACCCTACTAACCAAGTTCCGTAGGGCTGCCAGACCACTACCCTCCTCCTCCTCTTCTTCTTCTTCGTCGAATTCTCCCCCACAAAGGGAAAGAAGACGAATAATCACCAGCAAATCACCAACCTCATCAAACAACACACGCCCCTACCCCCAACCCTCCAACTTAAATCTACACTCCTTACCCACCCGTCTATCCCCCCCCGCATCCGCCCCTTTCCCCTCCACGATCCCCACCACCCCACCCACACACCGACCAACCTCCTCATCTCACCGAACCCCCCACCAACCCACCCTAAGAAACCCCCCCCCAAAGTCACCCCCGAGAAAACTCCCACATGTCATTTACCTATAAAACATGCTTCCCCTCACTATAAAACATCGTCGAGCGACTCAAGTCCCACGACAAACATCTACCTTCCCACCAGGACCGCCAGAGGTAGAATAATCAACAGACCCATCAGATTTAAAGACAGCGATACAAAAATAACACCCCGTTCTGACACTAAAGACCCAAGCCACACAACACACACACCCCCTCCTTCCCACACACCTCCTTCACCCACCTTACCTACACCGATTTTGCGCATTGCCTCACTATATATTCCCAACCTACAACACCGCCTAAGAAAACCAAATACAACCCAGACTCACATTCCCCCTTCATCCCCAGCCCTGTTGTCACGCGCGAATCCCCTTTCGGTTAGTAACCCATTCACCACACTAAACAGACTTCCTGTCAACCCCACACACCTCACTCCGACCCCCACGGGGGAAAGCTACAAACCATTCATACGAAAGGTTAAAGTAAAGACCCCCACTGGACACTTGGCCCGTGTACCACACCCACACCAAGCCCGGGCAGCCGCCCGCCACAACACAGAGGACACATTCTTACAGGTATACATTGACCTGCAAAAGAAACCTGACCGTCGCTCTCGTGTTTGGTGGAACTTTCTAAATACCCTGAAAATGACCCACCATTACTATGATTCTTTTAACTTCACCCTTGAGGCTCGAGGACGAGCCTATAATGAAGGAGAGGGAAGTAAAATGCCCCAGAACAAGAAGCCCACCACAGAAGCCACGAGCGAACACCACACAGAAACACCCGGAAGAAAGGTCCACAGAACGAAAGGACCAGCTGACCGAGCCCGCCATTCCAGACAGGCCCAAGCCCGCAGGGCTAAACAGCTCCAGGACACACCCATTTACCTTTTCTAAACCGACCATTTTCCACACCTCACGTACACTAACCCCCTCGTGTCCTACACTTATTAACTACAAAGATGATGAACAGGAATATACATTCATATTAAAAACACCCATGCCCTGTCCCGACGTTGAGCCAATGCCAACACATCAGACAGCCATAAATATATCTATGTATGTTCTTACATCCGAGAAGTAGATGTTATATATCTTAGCAGTTCAAACACCCACGCTTGTCCCTAGACCTCTTATATCATTTTCCATGACGAGTATAGATATATGTAACCCGTGCTCAGTCGCCCCTTGCATTGCTCCTCTAGTAACTAAGTATTAATATTAACATTCCCTAACATCTTGTCTTGCCAGACTAAGCTTCTGAAGACCCATCGCCCCATAAATCTATGTATGCAATCCTTAGGTTAAGTATTTTTATCCGCCATTGTGTTCACCTTTTTCCATTTACTTTCTACAATTGTCATACGTCTTCCCCTTGCCTCCTTCGTATCCACAGCCCACACTACGCCAATTTATTTCGTGTCTTACACCTCTTACCCCAACCAGAGATTGTATTGGGAGGTTTGACGTACCTCCCAACCTACCAAATAGGAAAACCTACTATTTGGTAGTAGTCTTGGAAAATCCAACGTCAAGGCTATTAACCTAATTGCAATGACGACTTGTCTATTTTGACTGCTATGTCGTCATTCCAACCGCGGTTAAAAAGAAAACGTCTAGAGTCTACTCCTTATCTTGCTCTAGGAGACGTTGTACATTAACCAAAACTACCACCGAAGGTGAAAAAAGTATAGAAGAGAAGAAAAAGGGGTTTACCTTAGTTACCGCTCAAGGCCCATCCCGTGTTCCGTCATGCGCCGATCCCTGTCGAACGTGCGCATGAGCGACCCTCTCTTGTTATCACATCTCACGTCAGCAGAAGAACGCGGATGGGCAGGGGTCCGGCGTGAGGGAGGGTATTATGTACGTTGGATTTTCCAAGACTACTACCAAATAGTAGGTTTTCCTATTTGGTAGGTTGGGAGGTACGTCAAACCTCCCAATTTGTTAGTAGTCTTGGCAAATCCAACGTCAAGGCTGCATAACAAATAGGAGGAGGACATCCAAGCCCAACCTACCAAAAAAACCAATGCATAAGACAAAATTATGAATGACAAAGAAACACAATTTAAACAAGAGAGTTTAATAAAAGAGTGAAAAACTGAGGAGTAGCTAAAAAGAGCAGTTTTAACACGTGCCCGTCATTCATAGTAATGCAAAACCATAGACTTGTCTTAAACCAAAAAGTACTGTACACAAAATCCCTTTTCTTCCAAAATGAACAAAAACACTGATCACAAAAACAAAACACAATTATCAATGAGGCAAAAACACTTATGTACTGTATACATATAACATAACCCCAAACTTGTAATCCAGTGTTGCAAACCCGTACTTCCCTCCCCCCCTTTTTGAAAGAAAACAAAGGAAAAGAAAAAGTGACGAGGGGGGAAGACCAGGCAACTTCGCGAGAGCCCTAGGAAACACGACTCCCGAGAGCTATCACAGGCCGAGGGGGTCTAACAATGGACATGGAGAGGTAGGAGGAGACGAAGGTATGGACAGAAGACCACAAACCCGCCGAGGCGACGTCAGGCAACGAACGAGTCTGCAGGAACCGTAAGGAGGCAGCAAAGGATCGCACATCGTGCGCAGAACCCCGACAAGCAGGGTTACTGGCACGAATGACCCGACAAATGTGGCGTCCTATCTGTACCTTCGAGAGCCTCCTACCAGTCCGAGGAGACACCCACACAGCAGTACCCGAAGTCGGAGCCACAGACTCAACATAGGAGTGCAAGGCCTGCACCGGGCACAACACATGGTGAGTATGCCCACGCTTTAAAGCCTGGATGGTGAAAGGCTTGAAAACGTGGGTCTCTCTCTCATTCTTGGCAACAAAATGAGGGGAGGGGGCTAACGTGACGACATTCAAGGACGGGGAGAATCGCATGCATTCCTGGGACCGCGACATGGCAGCTAGTTCAGACACCCTATCCCCAGTGGCCAGAGCGACAAGGAAGAGTGTACGCTCGAGCAACTGAACCGGTGTAGTGTCCCGTGTATATGTGTGTGAAGCCAGAAGGTCCAGAGCACGCCCCAGATCCCACTGAGGAGGGATCTGGCGCGGAGGCGGTCGCTCCCTGAAGGCAGCCTTCATGAAGGAATCCAGCTCCTTCGGTGGAACGACCAGCCCAGTGACGGACTCAAAGACCTCCCGGATGGCAGACAAGTGGTTACGTATAGTGTTGACTTGAGAGCGACGTGTACGGAAGAGGTGAAACAAGTAGTGTAGGACGAGGGAAGGAGAGCTAACAGTCTGGTGAGTGTCCTGTATCCACCTAGTAAAAGACCTCCAGTGGGACTCGTAAGTCCCCCAAGTAGAAGACGTCCATGAACGCTTCAGGAAGTCAGTCAGGTCCCGTCCGTGGACTGGGAGCCACCGTGCCTCACGAACATCCACGATGCGAAGGCCAACGAGGTCCGCAGGTCGCCAACCTGGCTCAAGTGGAAGTTTGAGAGAGGGAGAGGGACCGGACTCGGGCACCACCGCTTCAACTGGGAGTACCAAGCCTGGGCTGGCCACAGAGGCGCTATTAGCCAGACTCTGCCGCGGTACAGCCGCAGCCGCGCGAGGACTTTGCACATCAACAGTGCGTCTGGTGGCGGAAATATGTATATCGACTGCCACCTGTTCCAGTCTTCCATGAAAGCGTCCGGACCCCCCTCCGGAGTGCGAGTCCGGAGGGACAGGTACTGAGGCAACTTGCGCGTCTCCTTCGATGCGAACAAGTCGACCTCCGGAACACCCCAGGAAGCTGCGAGGTCGTCGAATACAGTCTGTTTCATTGCCCATTCTACAAGAACGCCCCGTCCTCGCGACAGGGCGTCCGCCCACAGGTTGGCAGTCCCGGGCAGGTAGGAGGCGTGCAGGGAGATGTTGTGTCGGTTCGCGAGGAAGAACAACTTCTCTGAGATCCCCAACAGAGTCAAAGACCTGGAGGACCCCTGCTTTTGGATACAGTGGACAGCTGTCTGATTGTCCATCCTGAAGGCCACCGACTTTCCCCGAAGGGCCAGCGCGTGGTCCCTCAGGAAGAACAAGGGAACCAACAGTTCGAGGGCATTGATGTGTAGGAGTGTGTGTCCCACCCATCTGCCGTGATGTTGATGTCCCAGGTTGGATTGGTAACCCCACCCTACCTCGCTCGACGCATCTGTATCTACCCAGATCGTCGGCGGGGGGGCGGTCCAGGGCACAGCCGCAGAGAGCGTGCCCCGAGCAACCCAGTGTCCTAAGTGTCTGTGAATGGTACGCGGGATCGGCATGAGCCGATCCATAGGGGCCAACGGAAACACCTTGTTGCCCATGGGAATTAGGCGGCGCAGCCTGAGCCTCCCTAAGGGAATGGTCAGAGCGGCCCAATTCAGCGAACCCACTAACGAGTCCCAGATCCTCCTCGTGAGGGAGACCGAGTGCAACACGGCGAAGACCTTCCTGCGAAGTTTCACCGCGTTTGGCTGACTCTGGGTCACTGTAGCGTTGGTCAGATCCCATTCGAGACCTACCCACGTCACGACACGCGACGGGGTCAGGCGCGACTTGGGAATATTGATTTTGAACCCTAACTGTGTGATGTGTTGAACTACTGTGAGGGTGTCGTGGACGCACTGTTCTAGGGTGTCTGAAACTATCAACCAGTCGTCCAAGTAAAACAGGATCTGGAGGCCGCCCTGAGGAGAGGATCCAGAGCCTGCTTTACCAGTTTCGAGAAGATCCGCGGCGCGATGTTGAGACCGAAGGGAAGTCTGTCGAACATGAACACACGATCGGAAGTCTGAACGGCCAAGAATCGCTGGAAACGAGGATGGATCGGAACGTGCCAATACGCATCCTTGAGGTCCAGCGACACTACCCACGACAGAGGTCGCAGGGCCAGTCGTACCTGGTGCACCGTCAGCATCCGAAACCGTGTGTTCACGATGTGCCCATTGAGGGCCGACAGATCCACCACCGGTCGCATCGCGTCGCAGTCCTTCTTTGGTACCAGAAAAACACGGGAGAGGAAAACCGGTAGACCGGCTTTCACCTCCTTGACGATTCCCTGCTCGTGCATGGATGTAATCACGTCGGCCACCTCCGAAGAGAAAGGCCGGCTTCGTTGACAAGAGCTGAGTGGGGGTCTGGACTTCCATCTCCAGGTTAGACCCCTCCGTGCAATCTTCCGCCCCCACGTCCCTCGTGGCCACCGAAGGGCGCAAGGGCGAAAATAACCTGTGGGAGCCCCCGAGATGAGGCGAGCGACCCTTTCTGCGAGGCGAGAAGGAGAACAAGGAGGAGACCGACCTGGAGAACCTACACATTTTTTGACGTGGAGGGTCCCCCGGTACGGTCCCTGCGGTCATAAGAGCCACGTTGACCACCCCTACCCCCCCCACCTCGCCGAAAAGGGCGGGTCACCCCATCCCCTGTCCGTCGCGTGTCAGACCCCGTCGAAGTGCGGCCGGAAGTGGAAGGCTGGCCAGCCCCTTCTCGGCGGGGATGAAAGGGAGCAGGAGCAGAAGTGCGAGGCGGAACCGATGCTCTGGCCGGCAACTTCCCTTTCCTGCGCCCTTTCTTGGCGGCAGCAGTGGCGGCAGCACCCCGAAGGGGACCGGCAGAAGGACGGGACTGCGAAGACCCTGGTCGCGACACAGCGCGTCTTTGCGTGTCGTAAGCAGGGTCCGCTGACAGAGAAGCGTAGCGTTCCCAAGCATCCTGCGCAAAAAGCCCCGATGTATATAGCTCAGAGTATAATAGACCCTGACGAATATCCAAAGGGGCCTTCCGGCAGAACGAGAACCTTACCGTCTGGCGTTGTCGAGTTGCCTCGCACAAAACCGCCTTCAGCTCGGGAACCAAAGACACCGCGAGCTGAAGGTGGATCCGCCGAACGTGGTCCAAGCCCTCGCGAAGATCGCCAGGTGCAGTCGCCTCGATAAGTCGCAGGTGGTGAACAGACGTCTGGAGGGAACCTAGAAGACAAGACAATAAGTTCGCCACCCTCTGCCGCAAGGTAAAATCCCTGTCGACAGAGGACTTATCTGGGTGGGAGAAGAACGGGTTAGCAATAGCACAAATTTCAAGTTTGGGAGCGCTAATCCAGGACCAGAACTTGCCATCCAATCCGCCGACAGATACCAGAGGAGGCAAAAGCAGTGACGACTCTGGGGGAGGGACTGAAATAGATCTGTCGACGGAACGGTTGGCAAAGTCTAAGGCCTCAGCAAACCAGGCCTCCAATGGGAGAGGGTTATCGAGCACGACGGCCAAGCCAGGCTTACCGTCGTCGCACAAACCCGTCCCATAGGAGGACAGTCCCGTTAACACAGCCAGGGACTGAACATCCTGAAGGATGTCCTGGCGGCTGAAGTCTGACCAGAGCTTAGTCCGAGGAGCAGACGGGGGCTTGGGCTTCACCGAGAAGTACTGAAGGTCAGTCCTTGTCGGGTACGCCCGCACCTCCACGTCGGCCACCTGACCATCCACCCTGATCGCCCTGAACTGCATTTTATCATTTATTTGGACCGACCAGTCCAAAGGTAGGGCCCTCTCACCTGACGGGAAGTCGGTAGCACGCTCCGGGTGGGAGGCCTGCACCCCCTTCCAAACAGCCAAGGAGCCATAGAGGAGCGGCATAGTCCGCGACGGGACCTTGGCCTTTTGGAAGGGGGGCAAGCGCGGACCCTGCCCTAGCAGACGGAGGACCCCCGCATGTGAGACAGTAGGGGCAACCACCTGAGCCAGGGCAGGAGCAGTACTAGCCGACGACCGGGCAGGCGGAGAAGCAGGGCGAGAAGGAATGTGGTCCACCGCAGAGGGGAGGGGGACCAAAGCAGGGGCAGGTTGGGTGAGGCGCTGAGGTTGTGTCACCGCCAAGAATCGCGATAAGAGGGATTCCTGCATCGCCTCCAAGCGCGCGTCGAAGTGTGACACAACCCCCCCCTGCATAGCCGAAAATCGATCCGAGAGAGGCGACCCCCCCGAAGATAGTTCGGCCCGCAGGGGCGAGCGTGAGCGAGAGCGAGACCCATGACACGAAACAGCAGCGTCGCGGCCCAAAGAAGGCGAGCGACGACGGCCGTGACGGTCCTGAGGGTCTCGTTCCCGATCACTAACGCCCGAGGGGGAAACATCACCATCCCCCTCTTCCAGCGACATGTCAGCCCCCGAGAAAGGGGACCCCGAAACCTCGCTATACTCTACCGAGTCAAGCGGCGGGGTACCCTCACGGGGAGCCGGCAAGCGAAGATCAGGAATAGAAGAAGGAAGAGGAGCAGGATGACGGGAGGGGGAAGGCTGGCCGGGTGAAAGGAGGTCAGAAGGAGCCGCGGGGGGAAACAGAGCAAGGATCCCCGGGGCTGAGAGAACAGGGCGGCCCGACACCGAGGCGGAGGAGGGAGGAACCTCCACCTTGGGACGAGACCTAGAAGGAAGAAGAGGCACCGAAGCAGGAGAAGTAGGAGGAGAAGCAACTACATCCTGGCGGACCCTCCTGGACAGAGTAGAAGGAGGGAGCAGAGGGCCAGCTACAGCATGAACATCCGCGCGCGTAGAGGACAAATGAAGAGGACGTCTTTTGTGCAGGGGAAGCGGGCGGAAGGTAGTAGAGCCCCTATCCGGAGAGGCCAGGGGAGGGCGTACAGGGGCAGAGACGCTAACCCCGGCCTCAGGGCGGGAACCATGACGAGGGCGAACGGCGGAGTCAAGGTGAGCAGGAGGACGAGGAGGGGCAGTAGAGGACGAGTGACGAGGAGAGCGAGAGCGTGGACGGAGCTGGGGATCCACCCGACGATGCGACGACCGACCACGGGACCCAGGGAGGAGGGCCCGAGCAGGGAGAGGGCCAGGTAAACGGCCCCCAGACGGGTCAGGGATGCCCAGGGCGACGCGGATCCGGTCGTCAACAAAGGCCGGGGAACGGTGGCCCACAGTCCTGATGTGGTGGGAGACCACCGCCCACACAGACTGAAGGGATGCAGAGGCCACCGCCGCGTCAGAGGAACCAGGGTGATGGTCCACCACATCCACCAGGTCCATACACAGGCCACACAAAGCTGGGAGGTAGGCCGTAGAGGACACACATTGCGAATGCCGCAAGCAGGACCTGTGGCAGTCCAAGCACGGGGAGCCACAGCCCTGGCGAAAGCAAGGCATCCCACCTGCAATGGAAGAACACACACCATAAGCAGCACGTTGACGGAGTAAGGGAAGATAATGTCCAATAAAAACCAGGGAATGAGCATGGGTAAACAGGAACACACATGCAAACTGGAAGTCGTACTCACTCTAAACCGGGAGCACCGATGGAGGTGAGGAGGGCGGGTGAGGCGGAAGAGCACAAGCAGAAACCTGCAAAGATGGAGAAAGTGTTAACCACCACTCAACACCTCACATGCAGGGTCCATAACACCAGGCAAGTGCATACACCAATATAGTACCAGGCAACAAGATGACACAAAAAAGGGTCACCGGGAAAGCCAACTATAACCGCAAATTTGCGGGCCAATGGAGGCATAACCGTACCGACACAACCCTCCCGCCTCACCGCGAGACCCCCCAGCGATCTCCGCAAATTTGTGGGGAGCCGAATCGTCCGTGGACCGAATCGAGCACTCCGCAAATTTGCGGGACCGGCCGAGATGGTCCGGCGCCGAAAAAGCGAGAGGAGCGTCTAGGTAATACCAACACAGGCCCAGAAAAAAGCGTCAACTCCTTATGACTCCAAGCGACGATGGCCATCAAGCTGAGCAGTGTCTTCCTTGAATATCCTGACTCAACCGGTCAAGGGAGAGGCAAGGAAGACACACCAGGGGAGAGGAGGCACATCCCCCAGGAACCACCCCACCCACAGAGATAGAGCAAAGCCCATGAGGAGAAGTGGCAGGAAGGGTGGTTCGGCACAAACAGGGGCCCCGTAGGGTACCCCAGGATTGGGCAAAAGGGAATGAAAGGATGGAGGTGAAAACAGTAAGGGAACACAAAAACCAGTAAATGAAACTGGCGAGAAAAAGGGTGGCCTAGCCGTGAGGAGAGAATGTGTCAGGGGCGAAAAACCCTGTGGTGTGAGGGAGAGGCCCCCGTAGGGTACCCCTGGATATCACGAACCACCAAGCGCCCAGGCCCTTGAGACACAGTGAAGGCTCGTAAGGGGGGACTCGGGAATAACGCTAATAATGCGGCCGACACAAACCCTACAAACAGCACCGCCACCACGAAATCTCAGATTGTGAACCAACTGTACACCTAGGCTATGAAAATATGAAAACTCATAGGGCATAGCAATTCCTGAATGAGAAACAAGCTAGGCTAAAATAAGCTAAACTATGCCCAGACTAACAGGAAAAAAGAATATGAAAAGAGAAAGGAATGAAAAACACATACGAGGAACGCCAGGCGCCCCCGTACCTTCGGTAGCTATTTCCACACGCGTCTCCATTAAACACACTGAGGAGCCCATTTACGTGTGTCCTAGATCACGTAACATCTGTCTAACAAAAAGAAGGCCAGAAAAGCCGAAACGAACCTAAAACAGGGTGAATTGAAGGAGCACAACAAAAGCGGACTCAACAATGGCGACGCGTGAACAAATGATAACAAGAGAGGGTCGCTCATGCGCACGTTCGACAGGGATCGGCGCATGACGGAACACGGGATGGGCCTTGAGCGGTAACTAAGGTAAACCCCTTTTTCTTCTCTTCTATACTTTTTTCACCTTCGGTGGTAGTTTTGGTTAATGTACAACGTCTCCTAGAGCAAGATAAGGAGTAGACTCTAGACGTTTTCTTTTTAACCGCGGTTGGAATGACGACATAGCAGTCAAAATAGACAAGTCGTCATTGCAATTAGGTTAATAGCCTTGACGTTGGATTTGCCAAGACTACTAACAAATAAGATAACCTGGTTACCAGTATCTGTCATAAGTACCCCGAAACAATCACTAAGTACGCCTACGAACTGCCGCTGTGGGTGGTATTTTATATTTAATAGAAAACGCAGTTCCCAGGGCCAACTAATAGTATCCATAACCCTCTTACTGATCACATAACTCTATCTTTTCCAGACTCATATACCACCCCATAGTTGCATTCCCCGGTAGCATTTGGCTAACGTATTCTACTGCCCTTTCAAACTTCCATATCAATTGTAGCCTAATGCCACCCCCACGCCCAGGGACCTTAGGGGCAAAATTTCCCTGTAGCCCTTGAACTCTCCCCCCCCTCTCATTAAGACACCCGCGCTTCTCGACTCTTGTCCGACCTAGCCTCTCTCTCATACCTCTTGAAGATCCTTGAATTGTCCGTTACTAACGCTCTCCAACCTTTTATATATATACTCCTATCCAGCCTACCTTCACTTAGTAGGCCAGAACAACATTAGAACTTTACTAGCCCCTTGCATGCCATCTATTCTCTTACAACACATTCACAACCCTGCACCCAATGGTCGTCGGTGCGAGGCTAGCCGCCCCGCCAGTAACTAACTTCTATTGTCATACTTCCAGATAAATGTGGCAGAGTTAGCAACCCAGTCTCCACCATATCCAGCAAACCCTACAATTAACAACCAGCCGAGTAAAACCAGCTAGCTAAGGCACCTTCGGTTTTGGTATTAAAGACACTCACATCTGTCTCATACACAGAGGGTTATTACAAACACTGGTGATATGGCAAGCCCCTAGCCACAGCCGCCGGACGACTATATCAGAGAGAGGGCGCCCAGCTCCCCCTTTTTGCCCACCCGAGGAGGGAGACCCCCACCCCCGCGGAGGTATACCTGGCCCCTGTTTTGACTCTCGAGTCATTGCCAGGTAGCACAGGAATTCTTCCTATCAATGAACTAACCATGAATGACTAACACCTTTACTAACCTCTATTACCTCACAATAAACCATTTACCTTTCTTGCATGCTCTGATCACTAAATTAGCACCTCAGCTATACCATAGAATGAAGATTGAACAATCTAGAGAGACGCTCCTAGCACAGCTGTCCCCATCCTCCTCGCAAAGTAGATCCAGTCTCTCTCCCCTAAATACGTCCAGTATAGCCAAAATAGTACCTCTTACTAAGGCTCAGTTATATGAAAATATAAAGGCTTCCTATCGCCCTGTGCCACAACAGTAAATACCATCTTACCTAGTCCCCATATCTATTGAGAGCTCAATTAAGTCCATAAGACTCGAGATCCCTACTGTCTGCAGGGTCCAGAACCGAGCCTATAAATCTAACTCCCGCCCCCAGTCAAATCAGTTGAAAGCTAGACACCAACCAGTGGTCACTACCCTGCAGTTTACCTCTAGCTCTGCCCTTGTGTTGTTCCGGAGTTGAGAGATTCCAGATCCGGCAGACTCCGTGGCAGAGAAGACTGATAGAAGCATCTGTCCATGTACAAGTCCTAACGTGCACCTTATAACCTTCACACAAATTCGTGGGTATATAAGTGTGTAGCCAGCAACGATCATCAAGAGATCCGACTTGAGAACTTCCTACATTTTGGACCATCTGGACGGCCGAGGAACCAGTCGTTAGCCCCCAACATCACCGGAAGCAAGATAACCAGGACCAGATCTACCCATACTATTCAAGATTCATGTACTAGTACTAAGTGTTATAGTACTAGCTTGATACTCACCTATTAACTTTCTATAAAGTGGCTAAGACCTTGCCCAGTGTAATTCATATTTAACCATTCCATTTGGGACGTACTAAAGCGATCAGTGTTTTTTTATTAACAGGCGACCTTGACTCTCGTAATTACCTTATTCAGAGATTAAAACTCTAGTGATATCTAACGTTCGCCCACTGATTCGTGTTCTACATATTTCTGCCTTAAGAATATCAAACTTAGTTCAGTACCCCCATGAGGTAGCTAGAGATTTCCGTGTTCTATAATATACGCGTCTAATCCTAACTGTGAGTTGCTACGTGGGCACGCGACCAGCCAGCAAGAGGTAAAATCAGTGACATTGAATTATACGAATATATTGAGGTCTTCCAGTAAAATATAAACTTGCTAATTAAACCCGTGATCAGAAGAATATACCTGAACGTTGGAAGTGGGAGACTAGGCTCCATCCAAATCCGCAAATGCTAGCAGTTCCCTTCTATCATTTGTTTTGTGCGAATATAACTATCTTTCTATGCTCTTTATTTCTTTATTTCAATAAACGTGAACTTGTGTCGTGTTACCGTGTGTTTATTTTGTGTTCTCTATTCCTCATACCTTGTATTGTGCATGCAGCCTTCTATACCCAGTCATTCAGAACTCACATTACCCAAGTTAAACCTGTAGAAAAACAGGGCATAACAGTGACCGACACCAATGTATAGTATATACTAAAAGGGTTAGATTCTGCCCTCTACAGTATATAGTGACCGACACCAATGTACAGTATATACTAAAAGGGTTAGATTCTGCCCTCTACAGTATATAGTGACCGACACCAATGTATAGTATATACTAAAAGGGTTAGATTCTGCCCTCTACAGTATATAGTGACTGACACCAATATAGTACTAAAAGGGTTAGATTCTGCCCTCTACAGTATATAGTGACCGACACCAATGTACAGTATATACTAAAAGGGTTAGATTCTGCCTCTACAGTATATAGTGACCGACACAATGTATAGTATATACTAAAAGGGTTAGATTCTGCCCTCTACAGTATATAGTGACTGACACCAATGTACAGTATATACTAAAAGGGTTAGATTCCGCCCTCTACAGTATATAGTGGCCGACACCAATGTATAGTATATACTAAAAGGGTTAGATTCTGCCTCTACAGTATATAGTGACCGACACCAATGTACAGTATATACTAAAAGGGTTAGATTCTGCCCTCTACAGTATATAGTGACCGACACCAATGTATAGTATATACTAAAAGGGTTAGATTCTGCCCTCTACAGTATATAGTGACTGACACCAATGTATAGTATATACTAAAAGGGTTAGATTCTGCCCTCTACAGTATATAGTGACCGACACCAATGTACAGTATATACTAAAAGGGTTAGATTCTGCCCTCTACAGTATATAGTGACTGACACCAATGTATAGTATATACTAAAAGGGTTAGATTCTGCCCTCTACAGTATATAGTGACTGACACCAATGTACAGTATATACTAAAAGGGTTAGATTCCGCCCTCTACAGTATATAGTGGCCGACACCAATGTATAGTATATACTAAAAGGGTTAGATTCTGCCCTCTACAGTATATAGTGACCGACACCAATGTACAGTATATACTAAAAGGGTTAGATTCTGCCCTCTACAGTATATAGTGACCGACACCAATGTATAGTATATACTAAAAGGGTTAGATTCTGCCCTCTACAGTATATAGTGACTGACACCAATGTATAGTATATACTAAAAGGGTTAGATTCTGCCCTCTACAGTATAGTGACCGACACCAATGTACAGTATATACTAAAAGGGTTAGATTCTGCCCTCTACAGTATATAGTGACTGACACCAATGTATAGTATATACTAAAAGGGTTAGATTCTGCCCTCTACAGTATATAGTGACTGACACCAATGTATAGTATATACTAAAAGGGTTAGATTCCGCCCTCTACAGTATATAGTGACCGACACCAATGTATAGTATATACTAAAAGGGTTAGATTCTGCCCTCTACAGTATATAGTGACCGACACCAATGTATAGTATATACTAAAAGGGTTAGATTCTGCCCTCTACAGTATATAGTGACTGACACCAATGTACAGTATATACTAAAAGGGTTAGATTCTGCCCTCTACAGTATATAGTGACTGACACCAATGTACAGTATATACTAAAAGGGTTAGATTCTGCCCTCTACAGTATATAGTGACTGACACCAATGTACAGTATATACTAAAAGGGTTAGATTCCGCCCTCTACAGTATATAGTGACCGACACCAATGTATAGTATAAACTAAAAGGGTTAGATTCCGCCCTCTACAGTATATAGTGACCGACACCAATGTATAGTATATACTAAAAGGGTTAGATTCTGCCCTCTACAGTATATAGTGACCGACACCAATGTATAGTATATACTAAAAGGGTTAGATTCTGCCCTCTACAGTATATAGTGACTGACACCAATGTACAGTATATACTAAAAGGGTTAGATTCCGCCCTCTACAGTATATAGTGACCGACACCAATGTATAGTATAAACTAAAAGGGTTAGATTCCGCCCTCTACAGTATATAGTGACCGACACCAATGTATAGTATATACTAAAAGGGTTAGATTCTGCCCTCTACAGTATATAGTGACCGACACCAATGTACAGTATATACTAAAAGGGTTAGATTCTGCCCTCTACAGTATATAGTGACTGACACCAATGTACAGTATATACTAAAAGGGTTAGATTCTGCCCTCTACAGTATATAGTGACCGACACCAATGTATAGTATATACTAAAAGGGTTAGATTCTGCCCTCTACAGTATATAGTGACCGACACCAATGTACAGTATATACTAAAAGGGTTAGATTCTGCCCTCTACAGTATAGTGACTGACACCAATGTACAGTATATACTAAAAGGGTTAGATTCTGCCCTCTACAGTATATAGTGACCGACACCAATGTATAGTATAAACTAAAAGGGTTAGATTCCGCCCTCTACAGTATATAGTGACCGACACCAATGTATAGTATATACTAAAAGGGTTAGATTCTGCCCTCTACAGTATATAGTGACCGACACCAATGTACAGTATATACTAAAAGGGTTAGATTCTGCCCTCTACAGTATATAGTGACTGACACCAATGTACAGTATATACTAAAAGGGTTAGATTCTGCCCTCTACAGTATATAGTGACCGACACCAATGTATAGTATATACTAAAAGGGTTAGATTCTGCCCTCTACAGTATATAGTGACCGACACCAATGTACAGTATATACTAAAAGGGTTAGATTCTGCCCTCTACAGTATATAGTGACTGACACCAATGTACAGTATATACTAAAAGGGTTAGATTCTGCCCTCTACAGTATATAGTGACCGACACCAATGTATAGTATATACTAAAAGGGTTAGATTCTGCCCTCTACAGTATATAGTGACCGACACCAATGTATAGTATATACTAAAAGTGTTAGATTCTGCCCTCTACAGTATATAGTGACCGACACCAATGTATAGTATATACTAAAAGGGTTAGATTCCGCCCTCTACAGTATATAGTGACCGACACCAATGTACAGTATATACTAAAAGGGTTAGATTCTGCCCTCTACAGTATATAGTGACCGACACCAATGTATAGTATATACTAAAAGGGTTAGATTCTGCCCTCTACAGTATATAGTGACCGACACCAATGTATAGTATATACTAAAAGGGTTAGATTCTGCCCTCTACAGTATATAGTGACCGACACCAATGTACAGTATATACTAAAAGGGTTAGATTCTGCCCTCTACAGTATATAGTGACTGACACCAATGTACAGTATATACTAAAAGGGTTAGATTCTGCCCTCTACAGTATATAGTGACCGACACCAATGTATAGTATATACTAAAAGGGTTAGATTCTGCCCTCTACAGTATATAGTGACTGACACCAATGTATAGTATATACTAAAAGGGTTAGATTCTGCCCTCTACAGTATATAGTGACCGACACCAATGTACAGTATATACTAAAAGGGTTAGATTCTGCCCTCTACAGTATATAGTGACTGACACCAATGTATAGTATATACTAAAAGGGTTAGATTCTGCCCTCTACAGTATATAGTGACTGACACCAATGTATAGTATATACTAAAAGGGTTAGATTCCGCCCTCTACAGTATATAGTGACCGACACCAATGTATAGTATATACTAAAAGGGTTAGATTCTGCCCTCTACAGTATATAGTGACCGACACCAATGTATAGTATATACTAAAAGGGTTAGATTCTGCCCTCTACAGTATATAGTGACTGACACCAATGTACAGTATATACTAAAAGGGTTAGATTCTGCCCTCTACAGTATATAGTGACTGACACCAATGTACAGTATATACTAAAAGGGTTAGATTCTGCCCTCTACAGTATATAGTGACTGACACCAATGTACAGTATATACTAAAAGGGTTAGATTCCGCCCTCTACAGTATATAGTGACCGACACCAATGTATAGTATAAACTAAAAGGGTTAGATTCCGCCCTCTACAGTATATAGTGACCGACACCAATGTATAGTATATACTAAAAGGGTTAGATTCTGCCCTCTACAGTATATAGTGACCGACACCAATGTATAGTATATACTAAAAGGGTTAGATTCTGCCCTCTACAGTATATAGTGACTGACACCAATGTACAGTATATACTAAAAGGGTTAGATTCCGCCCTCTACAGTATATAGTGACCGACACCAATGTATAGTATAAACTAAAAGGGTTAGATTCCGCCCTCTACAGTATATAGTGACCGACACCAATGTATAGTATATACTAAAAGGGTTAGATTCTGCCCTCTACAGTATATAGTGACCGACACCAATGTACAGTATATACTAAAAGGGTTAGATTCTGCCCTCTACAGTATATAGTGACTGACACCAATGTACAGTATATACTAAAAGGGTTAGATTCTGCCCTCTACAGTATATAGTGACCGACACCAATGTATAGTATATACTAAAAGGGTTAGATTCTGCCCTCTACAGTATATAGTGACCGACACCAATGTACAGTATATACTAAAAGGGTTAGATTCTGCCCTCTACAGTATATAGTGACTGACACCAATGTACAGTATATACTAAAAGGGTTAGATTCTGCCCTCTACAGTATATAGTGACCGACACCATGTATAGTATAAACTAAAAGGGTTAGATTCCGCCCTCTACAGTATATAGTGACCGACACCAATGTATAGTATATACTAAAAGGGTTAGATTCTGCCCTCTACAGTATATAGTGACCGACACCAATGTACAGTATATACTAAAAGGGTTAGATTCTGCCCTCTACAGTATATAGTGACTGACACCAATGTACAGTATATACTAAAAGGGTTAGATTCTGCCCTCTACAGTATATAGTGACCGACACCAATGTATAGTATATACTAAAAGGGTTAGATTCTGCCCTCTACAGTATATAGTGACCGACACCAATGTATAGTATATACTAAAAGGGTTAGATTCTGCCCTCTACAGTATATAGTGACCGACACCAATGTATAGTATATACTAAAAGGGTTAGATTCCGCCCTCTACAGTATATAGTGACCGACACCAATGTACAGTATATACTAAAAGGGTTAGATTCTGCCCTCTACAGTATATAGTGACCGACACCAATGTATAGTATATACTAAAAGGGTTAGATTCTGCCCTCTACAGTATATAGTGACCGACACCAATGTATAGTATATACTAAAAGGGTTAGATTCTGCCCTCTACAGTATATAGTGACCGACACCAATGTACAGTATATACTAAAAGGGTTAGATTCTGCCCTCTACAGTATATAGTGACTGACACCAATGTACAGTATATACTAAAAGGGTTAGATTCTGCCCTCTACAGTATATAGTGACCGACACCAATGTATAGTATATACTAAAAGGGTTAGATTCTGCCCTCTACAGTATATAGTGACTGACACCAATGTATAGTATATACTAAAAGGGTTAGATTCTGCCCTCTACAGTATATAGTGACCGACACCAATGTACAGTATATACTAAAAGGGTTAGATTCTGCCCTCTACAGTATATAGTGACCGACACCAATGTACAGTATATACTAAAAGGGTTAGATTCTGCCCTCTACAGTATATAGTGACCGACACCAATGTATAGTATATACTAAAAGGGTTAGATTCTGCCCTCTACAGTATATAGTGACTGACACCAATGTATAGTATATACTAAAAGGGTTAGATTCTGCCCTCTACAGTATATAGTGACTGACACCAATGTATAGTATATACTAAAAGGGTTAGATTCCGCCCTCTACAGTATATAGTGACCGACACCAATGTATAGTATATACTAAAAGGGTTAGATTCCGCCCTCTACAGTATATAGTGACCGACACCAATGTATATACAGTTATTATACACCTTAAGTAAACCGGACGTAGCAATCCTGTAACTCAATTTTTGCAGCCAATTTTCAATAGGTAGGCTAACCTTTCCTACGGCAACATTTCGCGGTTACTTTGCTTTGGTATCGGCAACTAGATCAAAATTAGATTGTTGATTTGCCATACAAATAAAGGTGTATTCATGTGTCAGACAAGAAGTATAAACAAACTTGCCGGAGAAGGCGTTCGTGTGACCCCATCATTAAGGGCAGGCAGACCGTTTTTCTGGACCCCCTTCTCCCTAATGTTTATCCCCACTAGTTTTGAGATTTTAAGACGTTGGGCCCATTAGTTTGTCGATTTTAACACCTTTCGCCCCATTTCGTTGTCAACTTTAAGACCTTTCGTGCCATTTAGGTGTCAATTTTTTCCTGGCGAGCGATAGCGAGCCTGTAATTTTGAGAGGGACCGGCTTTCGGCCGGGACATTTTATTACCGAAAAATGTACAAATTTATGTTGAAGGGGGGTCTAGGGGGTGTTTTTCTAAGCTTGATGGAGGTCTAGGGAGGAAACTAAAAAAATGTATATGAATAAATTAATTAATAGACCAAACAAATGGCCAGTCTCCCCTTAAGTGTCACGGTCAATTAATGTTAAGAACTGGCGCTTATAATAATTAAAATTATTATACTCAAATCGATGCAGTTCTCTAGCTTCTTACCAATCCACCAGTAGCACACTGGCTGTAAAGCCTCCAGGGTATGAACAAGGTACATACAAATAATTTGATATATTGATGCTGATTAACCTTTTTATCCTCATATTAAATGAGTATATTATTATTATTTTTTGTTATGTGAATGAAGGAGACAAAAGGCAAAACGGGCTGTAACAAGTGTCCCACCGCCTCTCCCCAGGTTAAAAAAGTTATAGCAAGGCAAAAAGCAAGGAACGTTAGAGGTAATTTAGGTGTGCTGGAAAGAAGTGTGGTGTGCTTGTTAACCCGAGAGGTGCGATAACCCTCACGGAAGTATGTGTATAGCAAATGCGATAGGCCTCACGGAAGCAAGGCCATGAAAAATCCCTTCAACAACGCTCCAGGGGCTCTCAAATCAAAGGAATATGTCATTAGGTGAGATAATTACCCTCTAGTACTTGCTACCACTCATCCATATGTTTCTCAATACCCCCTTCCTCTCCTTTTCCCCCCTCTCGCCCCTCCTCAATTATCACCTATTTTTCCTCTTATTTTCATCATTTATCGGTTATTTTCCACGCAAATTTCTCTCACCCGGTTTTGTACACACAAGTGAGTCACTTAGAGACTTTATAGAACACTGAGATCTCTCCCGCGGCAGTCAGTGTGTTGCTAGATGTTGCTAGGAGAGGATGTGTCTCTCTTAGCCTGCAACACCAACATACGACCGAGTGGCGAAAATAAAAAAATTTCACCACCCAAATGCTTTTCCCACTGGTAATGTTTTATATCGCAAGTATAACGAGTTCTGTCAGAATTGAAGGTAATTTATTTGCATATAACTATGTTCATCACAGGCCATTCTCGCGCTTGCTAGGTTAAGAGTAGTGAAATTAATAGGAGGAGGAGGTGTTTGTGAGAGCTAGCTGGATTACTCTCTGTGTAGGTGAGGCACAAACAAAAACAGTGGGGGAAGCCAGGCAAATGAAACAGGAGTTTCAGCAACTCCTTATCATGTATCCCTGCGTACTGCCTTGTTCGATTGGTGCCTACAATCTCCCTAAGACAATATACCGTTAAACAGGTAGCATATTATGAACCCTTTATATGCCATTTTTATACCTATAAGAGTGCAGTATTCTTCACTCTCAAAATGGGTAAGAATATACATACAAACATACATACATACATTTATAGACCGAGTGCTCCACACGGAGTGCGGTTCCTGTCTCACGTCCTAATGGTGGCACTCCAGGCAGCCCTGTTCAGTGCTGCCTCACTTGTCAGGTTTTTAACTTGTCAGGTTTTTATCTTCATGATCCACGTCTTTCTTGGTTTTCCCCTTGGTGCAGCTCCTCCCACGTTCACGGAATTGCACCTTTTTGGTTTAGTCCATGGCCGGTTTAATTCTTTGTTATCCATTACATAATGCATTCAAATTTCATATATTTCCCTTCAAGCACTTTAATCTGATATTAATGTCCAATTTAACTTGTTTTGAAAATAGACAGTTACAAGTGTTAACAAATATTCGCGAGGAATGCATATGTATATGTAATCTATTATATAATAGACAGATACAAGTGTTAACAAATATTCGCGAGGAATGCATATGTATATGTAATCTATTATATACTGGACAGTTACAAGTGTTAACAAATATTCGCGAGGAATGCATATATATATATGTAATCTATTATATAATAGACAGTTACAAGTGTTAACAAATATTCGCGAGGAATGCATATGTATATGTAATCTATTATATAATTGACAGTTACAAGTGTTAAAAAATATTCGCGAGGAATGCATATGTATATGTAATCTATTATATAATAGACAGTTACAAGTGTTAACAAATATTCGCGAGGAATGCATAAAATATGTATATGTAATCTATTATATAATAGACAGTTACAAGTGTTAACAAATATTCGCGAGGAATGCATATGTATATGTAATCTATTATATAATAGACAGTTACAAGTGTTAACAAATATTCGCGAGGAATGCATATGTATATGTAATCTATTATATAATAGACAGTTACAATTGTTAACAAATATTCGCGAGGAATGCATATGTATATGTAATCTATTATATAATAGACAGTTACAAGTGTTAACAAATATTCGCGAGGAATGCATATGTATATGTAATCTATTATATAATAGACAGTTACAAGTGTTAACAAATATTCGCGAGGAATGCATAAGTATATGTAATCTATTATATAATAGACAGTTACAAGTGTTAACAAATATTCGCGAGGAATGCATATGTATATGTAATCTATTATATAATAGACAGATACAAGTGTTAACAAATATTCGCGAGGAATGCATATGTATATGTAATCTATTATATAATAGACAGTTACAAGTGTTAACAAATATTCGCGAGGAATGCATATGTATATGTAATCTATTATATAATTGGGAGGTTTGACGTACCTCCCAACCTACCAAATAGGAAAACCTACTATTTGGTAGTAGTCTTGGAAAATCCAACGTCAAGGCTATTAACCTAATTGCAATGACGACTTGTCTATTTTGACTGCTATGTCGTCATTCCAACCGCGGTTAAAAAGAAAACGTCTAGAGTCTACTCCTTATCTTGCTCTAGGAGACGTTGTACATTAACCAAAACTACCACCGAAGGTGAAAAAAGCATAGAAGAGAAGAAACAGGGGTTTACCTTAGTTACCGCTCAAGGCCCATCCCGTGTTCCGTCATGCGCAGATCCCTGTCGAACGTGCGCATGAGCGACCCTCTCTTGTCATCACATCTCACGTCAGCAGAAGAACGCGGATGGGCAGGGGTCCGGCGTGAGGGAGGGTATTATTTACGTTGGATTTTCCAAGACTACTACCAAATAGTAGGTTTTCCTATTTGGTAGGTTGGGAGGTACGTCAAACCTCCCAATTTGTTAGTAGTCTTGGCAAATCCAACGTCAAGGCTGCATAACAAATAGGAGGAGGACATCCAAGCCCAACATACCAAAAAAAACAATGCATAAGACAAAATTATGAATGACTAAGAAACACAATTTAAACAAGAGAGTTTAATAAAAGAGTGAAAAACTGAGGAGTAGCTAAAAAGAGCAGTTTTAACACGTGCCCGTCATTCATAGTAATGCAAAACCATAGACTTGTCTTAAACCAAAAAGTACTGTACCCAAAATCCCTTTTCTTCCAAAACCAACAAAAACATTGAACACAAAAATAAAACAATTTTTAATTTGGCAAAAACACTTATGTACTGTATACATATAACATAATCCCAAACTTGCAATCCAGTGTTGCAAACCCGTACTCCCCCCCCCCCCTTTTCCAAAGAAAACAAAGGAAAAGAAAGAGTGACAAGGGGGGAAGACCAGGCATCTTCGCTAGAGCTCTAGGAAACACGACTCCCGAGAGCTATCACAGGCCGAGGGGGTCTAACAATGGACATGGAGAGGTAGGAGGAGATGAAGGTATGGACAGAAGACCACAAACCTGCCGAGGCGACGTCAGGCAACGACCGACTCTGCAGGAACCGTAAGGAGACAGCAAAGGACCGCACATCGTGCGCAGAACCCCGACAACCAGGGTTACTGGCACGAATGACCCGACAAATGTGGCGTCCTATCTGTACCTTCGAGAGCCTCCCACCAGTCCGAGGAGACACCCACACAGCAGTACCTGAAGTCGGAGCCACAGACTCAACATAGGAGTGCAAGGCCTGCACCGGGCACAACACATGGTGAGTATGCCCACGCTTTAAAGCCTGGATGGTGAAAGGCTTGAAAACGTGGGTCTCTCTCTCATTCTTGGCAACAAAATGAGGGGAGGGGGCTAACGTGACGACATTCAAGGACGGGGAGAATCGCATGCATTCCTGGGACCGTGACATGGCAGCTAATTCAGACACCCTATCCCCAGTGGCCAGAGCGACAAGGAAGAGCGTACGCTCCAGCAACGGAACCGGTGTAGTGTCCCGTATATACGTGTGTGAAGCCAGAAGGTCCAGAGCACGCCCCAGATCCCACTGAGGAGGGATCTGGCGCGGAGGCGGTCGCTCCCTGAAGGCAGCCTTCATGAAGGAATCCAGCTCCTTCGGCGGAACGACCAGCCCAGTGACGGACTCAAAGACCTCCCGGATGGCAGACAAGTGGTTACGTATAGTGTTGACTTGAAAGCGACGTGTACGGAAGAGGTGAAACAAGTAGTGTAGGACGAGGGAAGGAGAGCTAACAGTCTGGCGAGTGTCCTGTATCCACCTAGTAAAAGACCTCCAGTGGGACTCGTAAGTCCCCCAAGTCAAAGACGTCCATGAACGCTTCAGGAAGTCAGTCAGGTTCCGTCCGTGGACTGGGAGCCACCGCGCCTCACGAACATCCACGATGCGAAGGCCAACGAGGTCCGTAGGTCTCCAACCTGGCTCAAGTGGAAGTTTGAGAGAGGGAGAGGGACCGGACTCGGGCACCACCGCTTCAGCTGGGAGTACCAAGCCTGGGCCGGCCACAGAGGAGCTATGAGCCAGACTCTGCCGCGGTACAGCCGCAGCCTCGCGAGGACTTTGCACATCAACAGTGCGTCTGTTGGCGGAAATATGTATATCGACCGCCACCTGCTCCAGTCTTCCATGAAAGCGTCCGGACCCCCCTCCGGAGTACGAGTCCGGAGGGATAGGTACCGAGGCAATTTGCGCGTCTCCTTCGATGCGAACAAGTCGACCTCCGGAACACCCCAGGAAGCCGCGAGGTCGTCGAATACAGTCTGTTTCATCGCCCATTCTACAAGAACGCCCTGTCCTCTCGACAGGGCGTCCGCCCATAGGTTGGCAGTCCCGGGCAGGTAGGAGGCGTGCAGGGAGATGTTGTGTCGGTTCGCGAGGAAGAACAACTTCTCGGAGATCCCCAACAGAGTCAAAGACCTGGAGGACCCCTGCTTTTGGATACAGTGGACAGCTGTCTGATTGTCCATCCTGAAGGCCACCGACTGGCCCCGAAGGGCCAGCGCGTGGTCCCGCAGGAAGAACAAGGGAACCAACAGTTCGAGGGCATTGATGTGTAGGTGTGTGTGTCCCACCCATCTGCCGTGATGTTGATGTCCCAGGTTGGATTGGTAACCCCACCCTACCTCGCTCGACGCATCTGTATCCACCCAGATCGTCGGCGGGGGGGCGGTCCAGGGCACAGCCGCAGAGAGCGTGCCCCGAGCAACCCAGTGTCCTAAGTGTCTGTGAATGGTACGCGGGATCGGCATGAGCCGATCCATAGGGGCCAATGGAAACACTTTGTTGCCCATGAGTATTAGGTGGCGAAGCCTGAGCCTCCCTAAGGGAATGGTCAGAGCAGCCCAATTCAGGGAACCCACTAACGAGTACCAGATCCTCCTCGTGAGGGAGACCGAGTGCAACACGGCGAAGACCTTCCTGCGAAGTTTCACCGCGTTTGGCTGACTCTGGGTTACCGTAGCGTTGGACAGATCCCATTCGAGACCTACCCACGTCACGACACGCGACGGGGTCAGGCGTGACTTGGGAATATTGATGTTGAACCCTAACTGTGTGATGTGTTGAACTACTGTGAGGGTGTCGTGGACGCACTGTTCTAGGGTGTCTGAAACTATCAACCAGTCGTCCAAGTAAAACAGGATCTGCAGGCCGCTCCTGAGGAGAGGATCCAGAGCCTGCTTCACCAGTTTCGAGAAGTTCCGCGGCGCGATGTTGAGACCGAAGGGAAGTCTGTCGAACATGAACACACGATCGGAAGTCTGAACGGCCAAGAATCGCTGGAAACGAGGATGGATAGGAACGTGCCAATATGCATCCTTGAGGTCCAGCGACACTACCCACGACAGAGGTCGCAGGGCAAGTCGTACCTGGTGCACCGTCAGCATCCGAAACCGTGTGTTCACGATGTGCCCGTTGAGGGCCGACAGATCCACCACCGGTCGCATCGCGTCGCAGTCCTTCTTCGGTACCAGAAATACACGGGAGAGGAAAACCGGTTGACCGGCTTTCACCTCCTTGACGATTCCCTGCTCGTGCATGGATGTAATCACGTCGGCCACCTCCGAAGAGACAGGCCAGCTTCGTTGACAAGAGCTGAGTGGGGGTCTGGACTTCCATCTCCAGGTTAGACCCCTCCGTGCAATCTTCCGCCCCCACGTCCCTCACGGCCACCGAGGGGCGCAAGGGCGAAAACAACCTGTGGGAGCCCCCGAGATGAGGTGAGCGACCCTTTCTGCGAGGCGAGAAGGAGAACAAGGAGGAGACCGACCTGGAGAACCTACACATTTTTTGACGTGGAGGGTCCCACGGTACGGTCCCTGCGGTCATAAGAGCCACGTTGACCTCCTCTACCCCCCCCACCTCGCCGAAAAGGGCGGGTCACCCCATCCCCTGTCCGTCGCGCGTCTGACCCCGTCGAAGGGCGGCCGGAAGTGGAAGGCTGGCCAGCCCCTTCTCGGCGGGGATGAAAAGGAGCAGGAGCAGAAGTGCGAGGCGAAACCGACGCTCTGGCCGGCAACTTCCCTTTCCTGCGCCCTTTCTTGGCGGCAGCACCGGCGGCAGCACCCCGAAGAGGACCGGCAGAAGGACGGGACTGCGAAGACCCTGGTCGCGACACAGCGCGTCTTTGCGTGTCGTAAGCAGGGTCCGCTGACAGAGAAGCGTAGCGTTCCCAAGCATCCTGCGCAAAAAGCCCCGATGTATAGAGCTCAGAGTACAACAAACCCTGACGAATATCCAAGGGGGCTTTCCGGCAGAACGAGGACCTTACCGTCTGGCGTTGTCGAGTTGCCTCGCACAAAACCGCCTTCAGCTCGGGAACCAAAGACACCGCGAGCTGAAGGTGGATCCGCCGAACGTGGTCCAAACCCTCGCGAAGATCGCCAGGTGCAGTCGCCTCGATAAGCCTCAGGTGGTGAACAGACGTCTGGAGGGAACCTAAAAGACAAGACAATAAGTTCGCCACCCTCTGCCGCAAGGTAAAATCCCTGTCGACAGAGGACTTATCTGGGTGGGAGAAGAACGGGTTAGCAATAGCACAAATTTCAAGTTTGGGCGCGCTGATCCAGGACCAGAACTTGCCATCCAATCCGCCGACAGATACAAGAGGAGGCAAAAGCAGTGACGACTCCGGGGGAGGGACTGAAACAGATCTGTCGACGGAACGGTTGGCGAATTCTAAGGCCTCAGCAAACCAGGCCTCCAATGGGAGAGGATTATCGAGCACGACGGCTAAGCCAGGCTTACCGTCGTCGCACAAACCCGTCCCATAGGAGGACAGTCCCGTCAACACAGCCAGGGACTGAACATCCTGAAGGATGTCCTGGCGGCTGAAGTCTGACCAGAGCTTAGTCCGAGGAGCAGACGGGGGCTTGGGCTTCACCGAAAAGTACTGAAGGTCAGTCTTCGTCGGGTAAGCCCGCACCTCCACGTCGGCCACCTGACCATCCACCCTGATCGCCCTGAACTGCATCTTATCATTAATTTGCACCGACCAGTCCGAAGGTAGGGCCCTCTCACCTGACGGGAAGTCGGTAGCACGCTCCGGGTGGGAGGCCTGCACCCCCTTCCAAACAGCCAAGGAGCCATAGAGGAGCGGCATAGTCCGCGATGGGACCTTGGCCTTCTGGATGGGGGGCAAGCGCGGACCCTGCCCTAGCAGACGGAGAACCCCCGCATGGGAGACAGCAGGGGCAACCACCTGAGCCAGGGCAGGAGCAGTACTAGCCGACGACCGGGCAGGCGGAGAAGCAGGGCGAGAAGGAATGTGGTCCACCGCAGAAGGGAGGGGGACCAAAGCAGGGGTAGGTTGGGTGAGGCGCTGAGGTTGTGTCACCGCCAAGAAGCGCGATAAGAGGGAATCTTGCATCGCCTCCAAGCGCGCGTCGAAGTGTGACACAACCCACCCCTGCATAGCCGAAAATCGATCCGAGAGAGGCGACCCCCCCGAAGATAGTGGGAAGGCTGGCCGGGTGAAAGGAGGTCAGAAGGAGCCGCGGGGGGAAACAGAGCAAGGATCCCCGGGGCTGAGAGAACAGGGCGGCCCGACACCGAGGCGGAGGAGGGAGGGACCTCCACCTTGGGACGAGACCGTGAAGGAAGAAGAGGCACCGAAGCAGGAGAAGTAGGAGGAGAAGCAACTACATCCTGGCGGACCCCCCTGGACAGAGTAGGAGGAGGGAGCAGAGGGCCAGCTACAGCATGAACATCCGCGCGCGTAGAGGACAAATGAAGAGGACGTCTTTTGTGCAGGGGAAGCGGGCGGAAGGTAGTAGAGCCCCTATCTGGAGAGGCCAGGGGAGGGCGTACAGGGGCAGAGACGCTAACCCCGGCCTCAGGGCAGATAACCATGACGAGGGCGACGGGCGGAGTCAAGGCGATCAGGAGGACGATGAGGGGCAGTAGAGGACGGGCGATGAGGCGAGCGAGAGCGTGGACGGAGCTGGGGATCCTCCCGACGATGTGACGACCGACCACGGGACTCAGGGAGGAGGGCCCGAACAGGGAGAGGGCCAGGTAAACGGCCTCCAGATGGGTCAGGGATGCCCAGGGCGACGCGGATCCGGTCGTCAACAAAGGCCGGGGAACGGTGGCCCACAGTCCTAATGTGGTGGGAGACCACCGCCCACACAGACTGAAGGGAGGCAGAGGCCACCGCCGCGTCAGAGGAACCAGGGTGATGATCCACCACATCCACCAGGTCCATACACGGGCCACACAGAGCAGGGAGGTAGGCCGTAGAGGACACACATTGAGAGTGGCGTAAGCAGGACCTGTGGCATTCCAAGCACGGGGAGCCACAGCCCTGGCGAAAGCAAGGCATCCCACCTGCAATGGAAGAACACACACCATAAGCAGCACGTCGACGGAGTAAGTGAAGATAATGTCCAATAAAAACCAGGGAATGAGCATGGGTAAACAGGAACACACATGCAAACCGGAATTCGTACTCACTCTAAACCGGGAGCACCGAGGGAGGTGAGGAGGGCGGGCGAGGTGGAAGAGCACAAGCAGAACCTGCAAAGATGGAGAAAGTGTTAACCACCACTCAACACCTTACATGCAGGGTCCATAACACCAGTAAAGTGCATACACCAATATAGTATCAGGCAACAATCTGACATAAAAAAGGTCAACAGTGAAAGCCAACTATAACCGCAAATTTGCGGGCCAATGGAGGCATACCCATACCGACACAACCCTCCCGCATCTCCGCGGGACCCCCCAGCGATCTCCGCAAATTTGCGGGGAGCCGAAACGTCCCAGAGGACCGAATCGAGCACTCCGCAAATTTGCGGGACCGGCCGAGATGGTCCGGCGCCGAAAAAGCGAGAGGAGCGTCTAGGGAAAACCAAAAAGGCCCATAAAAAAGCGTCATCTCCTTATGAACTCCAAGCGACGATGGCCATCAAGCTGAGCAGTGTCTTCCTTGATAATATCCTGACTCAACCGGTCAAGGGAGAGGCAAGGAAGACACACCAGGGGAGAGGAGGCACATCCCCCAGGAACCACCCAACCCACAGAGATAGAGCAAAGCCCATGAGGATAAGTGGCAGGGAGGGTGGTTTGGCACAAACAGGGGCCCCCGTGGGGTACCCCAGGATTGGGCAAAAGGCTATGAAAGGATGGAGGTGAAAACAGGAAGGGAAAACAAAAACCAGTAAATGAAACTGGCGAGAAAAAGGGTGGCCTAGCCGTGAGGAGAGAATGTGTCAGGGGCGAAAAACCCTGTGGTGTGAGGGAGGGGCCCCCGTGGGGTACCCCTGGATATCACGAACCACTAAGCGCCCAGGCCCTTGAGACACAGTGAAGGCTCGAAAGGGGGGACTCGGGAATAACGCTAATAATGCGGCCGACACAAACCCTACAAACAGCACCGCCACCACGAAATCTCAGATTGTTTACCAACTGTACACCTAGGCTATGAAAAAATGAAAACTCATAGGGGCATAGCAAGTCCTGAATGAGAAACAAGCTAGGCTAAAATAAGCTAAAAGCTAAACTATGCCCAGACTAACAGGAAAAAAGGATATGAAAAGAGAAAGAAATGAAAAACATAGACGAGGAACGCTAGGCGCCCCCGTACCTTCGGTAGCTATTTCCACACGCGTCTCCATTAACACACTGAGGAGCCCATTTACGTGTGCCCTAGATCACGTAACATCTGTCTAACAAAAAGAAGGCCAGAAAAGCCGAAACGAACCTAAAACAGGGTGAATTGAAGGAGCACAACAAAAGCGGACTCAACAATGGCGACGCATGAAAAAATGATGACAAGAGAGGGTCGCTCATGCGCACGTTCGACAGGGATCTGCGCATGACGGAACACGGGATGGGCCTTGAGCGGTAACTAAGGTAAACCCCTGTTTCTTCTCTTCTATGCTTTTTTCACCTTCGGTGGTAGTTTTGGTTAATGTACAACATCTCCTAGAGCAAGATAAGAAGTAGACTCTAGACGTTTTCTTTTTAACCGCGGTTGGAATGACGACATAGCAGTCAAAATAGACAAGTCGTCATTGCAATTAGGTTAATAGCCTTGACGTTGGATTTGCCAAGACTACTAACAAATAGACAGTTACAAGTGTTAACAAATATTCGCGAGGAATGCATATGTATATGTAATCTATTATATAATAGACAGTTACAAGTGTTAACAAATATTCGCGAGGAATATGTATATGTAATCTATTATATAATAGACAGTTACAAGTGTTAACAAATATTCGCGAGGAATGCATATGTATATGTAATCTATTATATAATAGACAGTTACAAGTGTTAACAAATATTCGCGAGGAATGCATATGTATGTAATCTATTATATAATAGACAGTTACAAGTGTTAACAAATATTCGCGAGGAATGCATATGTATATGTAATCTATTATATAATAGACAGTTACAAGTGTTAACAAATATTCGCGAGGAATGCATGTATATATAATCTATTATATAATAGACAGTTACAAGTGTTAACAAATATTCGCGAGGAATGCATATGTATATGTAATCTATTATATAATAGACAGATACAATGTTAACAAATATTCGCGAGGAATGCATATGTATATGTAATCTATTATATAATAGACAGTTACAAGTGTTAACAAATATTCGCGAGGAATGCATATGTATATGTAATCTATTATATAATAGACAGTTACAAGTGTTAACAAATATTCGCGAGGAATGCATATGTATATGTAATCTATTATATAATAGACAGTTACAAGTGTTAACAAATATTCGCGAGGAATGCATATATGTAATCTATTATATAATAGACAGTTACAAGTGTTAACAAATATTCGCGAGGAATGCATATGTATATGTAATCTATTAAATAATAGACAGATACAAGTGTTAACAAATATTCGCGAGGAATGCATATGTATATGTAATCTATTATATAATAGACAGTTACAAGTGTTAACAAATATTCGCGAGGAATGCATATGTATATGTAATCTATTATATAATAGACAGTTACAAGTGTTAACAAATATTCGCGAGGAATGCATATGTATATATAATCTATTATATAATAGACAGTTACAAGTGTTAACAAATATTCGCGAGGAATGCAATTATGTATATGTAATCTATTATATAATAGACAGATACAAGTGTTAACAAATATTCGTGAGGAATGCATATGTATATGTAATCTATTATATAATAGACAGTTACAAGTGTTAACAAATATTTGTGAGGAATGCATATGTATATGTAATCTATTATATAATAAACAGATACAAGTGTTAACAAATATTCGCGAGGAATGCATATGTATATGTAATCTATTATATAATAGACAGTTACAAGTGTTAACAAATATTCGCGAGGAATGCATATGTATATGTAATCTATTATATAATAAACAGATACAAGTGTTAACAAATATTCGCGAGGAATGCATATGTATATGTAATCTATTATATAATAGACAGTTACAAGTGTTAACAAATATTCGCGAGGAATGCATATGTATATGTAATCTATTATATAATAGACAGATACAAGTGTTAACAAATATTCGCGAGGAATGCATATGTATATGTAATCTATTATATAATTGGGAGGTTTGACGTACCTCCCAACCTACCAAATAGGAAAACCTACTATTTGGTAGTAGTCTTGGAAAATCCAACGTCAAGGCTATTAACCTAATTGCAATGACGACTTGTCTATTTTGACTGCTATGTCGTCATTCCAACCGCGGTTAAAAAGAAAACGTCTAGAGTCTACTCCTTATCTTGCTCTAGCCCGTTGAGACCCAGCGTCGCACGTGTTGCGTCGGCAGTCTTTGATCACCAACTCCCAGCGACGCATCACGTGCGTCCGACATATAAAAAACACTTACGTGGCTCGTAAGGTAGGAAATGGCGGGAGAATAGGAGGGGGCGGTACCATAGTGTGTGGGGGAGCCGGGCCAGTAGGTGTGAGCGGGCCGAGACAGCCGCGCGGCTGCTGGTGGTGGGCTTAGTGGGGATAGTTAACACCCCTAGTTTACCGCCACTTTGAACCTTCATTACTCCGGTCGTATGGGAGCTAGAGGCTTGAGATTTATGTGAGATACTCCTTAGGATGTATGCCGTACAATGCCATACTCAGTTTTTACCCTAGTGCTCCCGGGCGGGTGGTCATGCGGGGGAGACGAACTATTGAAACCGCCCCCCAAATGACCGAAATGAGTTTTTTTTATTTGTGTGTTCATTTCTCACCATTCTCTTCCATTTTGGCTCAACACATTTTTTGTAGCTCCCCCCCCCCCCAACCCCCACGGGCCCCCCCCGCCCCAAAAAAAAATATCAGAGGTGATTTTTTTTTGTTTTTTTTTCATTTCTCATCCTTGTCTTCCATTTTAGCAAACAAAAAAAATAAGTGAAAATGGCTTGGGACTGGGGTGAACAAAATATTATAACTAGCCGGGGCTCAACGGGCTAGGAGACGTTGTACATTAACCAAAACTACCACCGAAGGTGAAAAAAGTATAGAAGAGAAGAAAAAGGGGTTTACCTTACTTACCGCTCAAGGCCCATCCCGTGTTCCGTCATGCGCCGATCCCTGTCGAACGTGCGCATGAGCGACCCTCTCTTGTTATCACATCTCACGTCAGCAGAAGAACGCGGATGGGCAGGGGTCCGGCGTGAGGGAGGGTATTATGTACGTTGGATTTTCCAAGACTACTACCAAATAGTAGGTTTTCCTATTTGGTAGGTTGGGAGGTACGTCAAACCTGCCAATTTGTTAGTAGTCTTGGCAAATCCAACGTCAAGGCTGCATAACAAATAGGAGGAGGACATCCAAGCCCAACCTACCAAAAAAAACAATGCATAAGACAAAATTATGAATGACAAAGAAACACAATTTAAACAAGAGAGTTTAATAAAAGAGTGAAAAACTGAGGAGTAGCTAAAAAGAGCAGTTTTAACACGTGCCCGTCATTCATAGTAATGCAAAACCATAGACTTGTCTTAAACCAAAAAGTACTGTACACAAAATCCCTTTTCTTCCAAAATGAACAAAAACACTGATCACAAAAACAAAACACAATTATCAATGAGGCAAAAACACTTATGTACTGTATACATATAACATAACCCAAACTTGTAATCCAGTGTTGCAAACCCATACTTCCCTCCCCCCCTTTTCGAAAGAAAACACAAGGAAAAGAAAAAGTGACGAGGGGGGAAGACCAGGCAACTTCGCGAGAGCCCTAGGAAACACGACTCCCGAGAGCTATCACAGGCCGAGGGGGTCTAACAATGGACATGGAGAGGTAGGAGGAGACGAAGGTATGGACAGAAGACCACAAACCCGCCGAGGCGACGTCAGGCAACGAACGAGTCTGCAGGAACCGTAAGGAGGCAGCAAAGGATCGCACATCGTGCGCAGAACCCCGACAAGCAGGGTTACTGGCACGAATGACCCGACAAATGTGGCGTCCTATCTGTACCTTCGAGAGCCTCCTACCAGTCCGAGGAGACACCCACACAGCAGTACCCGAAGTCGGAGCCACAGACTCAACATAGGAGTGCAAGGCCTGCACCGGGCACAACACATGGTGAGTATGCCCACGCTTTAAAGCCTGGATGGTGAAAGGCTTGAAAACGTGGGTCTCTCTCTCATTCTTGGCAACAAAATGAGGGGAGGGGGCTAACGTGACGACATTCAAGGACGGGGAGAATCGCATGCATTCCTGGGACCGCGACATGGCAGCTAGTTCAGACACCCTATCCCCAGTGGCCAGAGCGACAAGGAAGAGTGTACGCTCGAGCAACTGAACCGGTGTAGTGTCCCGTGTATATGTGTGAAGCCAGAAGGTCCAGAGCACGCCCCAGATCCCACTGAGGAGGGATCTGGCGCGGAGGCGGTCGCTCCCTGAAGGCAGCCTTCATGAAGGAATCCAGCTCCTTCGGTGGAACGACCAGCCCAGTGACGGACTCAAAGACCTCCCGGATGGCAGACAAGTGGTTACGTATAGTGTTGACTTGAGAGCGACGTGTACGGAAGAGGTGAAACAAGTAGTGTAGGACGAGGGAAGGAGAGCTAACAGTCTGGTGAGTGTCCTGTATCCACCTAGTAAAAGACCTCCAGTGGGACTCGTAAGTCCCCCAAGTCGAAGACGTCCATGAACGCTTCAGGAAGTCAGTCAGGTCCCGTCCGTGGACTGGGAGCCACCGTGCCTCACGAACATCCACGATGCGAAGGCCAACGAGGTCCGCAGGTCGCCAACCTGGCTCAAGTGGAAGTTTGAGAGAGGGAGAGGGACCGGACTCGGGCACCACCGCTTCAACTGGGAGTACCAAGCCTGGGCTGGCCACAGAGGCGCTATTAGCCAGACTCTGCCGCGGTACAGCCGCAGCCGCGCGAGGACTTTGCACATCAACAGTGCGTCTGGTGGCGGAAATATGTATATCGACTGCCACCTGTTCCAGTCTTCCATGAAAGCGTCCGGACCCCCCTCCGGAGTGCGAGTCCGGAGGGACAGGTACTGAGGCAACTTGCGCGTCTCCTTCGATGCGAACAAGTCGACCTCCGGAACACCCCAGGAAGCTGCGAGGTCGTCGAATACAGTCTGTTTCATTGCCCATTCTACAAGAACGCCCCGTCCTCGCGACAGGGCGTCCGCCCACAGGTTGGCAGTCCCGGGCAGGTAGGAGGCGTGCAGGGAGATGTTGTGTCGGTTCGCGAGGAAGAACAACTTCTCTGAGATCCCCAACAGAGGCAAAGACCTGGAGGACCCCTGCTTTTGGATACAGTGGACAGCTGTCTGATTGTCCATCCTGAAGGCCACCGACTTTCCCCGAAGGGCCAGCGCGTGGTCCCTCAGGAAGAACAAGGGAACCAACAGTTCGAGGGCATTGATGTGTAGGTGTGTGTGTCCCACCCATCTGCCGTGATGTTGATGTCCCAGGTTGGATTGGTAACCCCACCCTACCTCGCTCGACGCATCTGTATCTACCCAGATCGTCGGCGGGGGGGGCGGTCCAGGGCACAGCCGCAGAGAGCGTGCCCCGAGCAACCCAGTGTCCTAAGTGTCTGTGAATGGTACGCGGGATCGGCATGAGCCGATCCATAGGGGCCAACGGAAACACCTTGTTGCCCATGAGTATTAGGCGGCGCAGCCTGAGCCTCCCGAAGGGAATGGTCAGAGCGGCCCAATTCAGCGAACCCACTAACGAGTCCCAGATCCTCCTCGTGAGGGAGACCGAGTGCAACACGGCGAAGACCTTCCTGCGAAGTTCACCGCGTTTGGCTGACTCTGGGTCACCGTAGCGTTGGTCAGATCCCATTCGAGACCTACCCACGTCACGACACGCGACGGGGTCAGGCGCGACTTGGGAATATTGATGTTGAACCCTAACTGTGTGATGTGTTGAACTACTGTGAGGGTGTCATGGACGCACTGTTCTAGGGTGTCTGAAACTATCAACCAGTCGTCCAAGTAAAACAGGATCTGGAGGCCGCCCCTGAGGAGAGGATCCAGAGCCTGCTTTACCAGTTTCGAGAAGATCCGCGGCGCGATGTTGAGACCGAAGGGAAGTCTGTCGAACATGAACACACGATCGGAAGTCTTAACGGCCAAGAATCGCTGGAAACGAGGATGGATCGGAACGTGCCAATACGCATCCTTGAGGTCCAGCGACACTACCCACGACAGAGGTCGCAGGGCCAGTCGTACCTGGTGCACCGTCAGCATCCGAAACCGTGTGTTCACGATGTGCCCGTTGAGGGCCGACAGATCCACCACCGGTCGCATCGCGTCGCAGTCCTTCTTTGGTACCAGAAAAACACGGGAGAGGAAAACCGGTAGACCGGCTTTCACCTCCTTGACGATTCCCTGCTCGTGCATGGATGTAATCACGTCGGCCACCTCCGAAGAGACAGGCCGGCTTCGTTGACAAGAGCTGAGTGGGGGTCTGGACTTCCATCTCCAGGTTAGACCCCTCCGTGCAATCTTCCGCCCCCACGTCCCTCGTGGCCACCGAAGGGTGCAAGGGCGAAAATAACCTGTGGGAGCCCCCGAGATGAGGTGAGCGACCCTTTCTGCGAGGCGAGAAGGAGAACAAGGAGGAGACCGACCTGGAGAACCTACACATTTTTTGACGTGGAGGGTCCCCCGGTACGGTCCCTGCGGTCATAAGAGCCACGTTGACCACCCCTACCCCCCCCACCTCGCCGAAAAGGGCGGGTCACCCCATCCCCTGTCCGTCGTGTGTCTGACCCCGTCGAAGTGCGGCCGGAAGTGGAAGGCTGGCCAGCCCCTTCTCAGCGGGGATGAAAGGGAGCAGGAGCAGAAGTGCGAGGCGGAACCGACGCTCTGGCCGGCAACTTCCCTTTCCTGCGCCCTTTCTTGGCGGCAGCCAGTGGCGGCAGCACCCCGAAGGGGACCGGCAGAAGGACGGGACTGCGAAGACCCTGGTCGCGACACAGCGCGTCTTTGCGTGTCGTAAGCAGGGTCCGCTGACAGAGAAGCGTAGCGTTCCCAAGAATCCTGCGCAAAAAGCCCCGATGTATATAGCTCAGAGTATAACAGACCCTGACGAATATCCAAAGGGGCCTTCCGGCAGAACGAGGACCTTACCGTCTGGCGTTGTCGAGTTGCCTCGCACAAAACCGCCTTCAGCTCGGGAACCAAAGACACCGCGAGCTGAAGGTGGATCCGCCGAACGTGGTCCAAGCCCTCGCGAAGATCGCCAGGTGCAGGCGCCTCGATAAGTCGCAGGTGGTGAACAGACGTCTGGAGGGAACCTAGAAGACAAGACAATAAGTTCGCCACCCTCTGCCGCAAGGTAAAATCCCTGTCGACAGAGGACTTATCTGGGTGGGAGAAGAACGGGTTAGCAATAGCACAAATTTCAAGTTTGGGAGCGCTAATCCAGGACCAGAACTTGCCATCCAATCCGCCGACAGATACCAGAGGAGGCAAAAGCAGTGACGGACTCTGGGGGAGGGACTGAAATAGATCTGTCGACGGAAACGGTTGGCAAAGTCTAAGGCCTCAGCAAACCAGGCCTCCAATGGGAGAGGGTTATCGAGCACGACGGCCAAGCCAGGCTTACCGTCGTCGCACAAACCCGTCCCATAGGAGGACAGTCCCGTTAACACAGCCAGGGACTGAACATCCTGAAGGATGTCCTGGCGGCTGAAGTCTGACCAGAGCTTAGTCCGAGGAGCAGACGGGGGCTTGGGCTTCACCGAGAAGTACTGAAGGTCAGTCCTTGTCGGGTACGCCCGCACCTCCACGTCGGCCACCTGACCATCCACCCTGATCGCCCTGAACTGCATTTTATCATTATTTGGACCGACCAGTCCAAAGGTAGGGCCCTCTCACCTGACGGGAAGTCGGTAGCACGCTCCGGGTGGGAGGCCTGCACCCCCTTCCAAACAGCCAAGGAGCCATAGAGGAGCGGCATAGTCCGCGACGGGACCTTGGCCTTTTGGAAGGGGGGCAAGCGCGGACCCTGCCCTAGCAGACGGAGGACCCCTGCATGTGAGACAGTAGGGGCAACCACCTGAGCCACGGCAGGAGCAGTACTAGCCGACGACCGGGCAGGCGGAGAAGCAGGGCGAGAAGGAATGTGGTCCACCGCAGAGGGGAGGGGGACCAAAGCAGGGGCAGGTTGGGTGAGGCGCTGAGGTTGTGTCACCGCCAAGAAGCGCGATAAGAGGGATTCTTGCATCGCCTCCAAGCGCGCGTCGAAGTGTGACACAACCCACCCCTGCATAGCCGAAAATCGATCCGAGAGAGGCGACCCCCCCGAAGATAGTTCGGCCCGCAGGGGCGAGCGTGAGCGAGAGCGAGACCCATGACACGAAACAGCAGCGTCGCGGCCCAAAGAAGGCGAGCGACGACGGCCGTGACGGTCCTGAGGGTCTCGTTCCCGATCACTAACGCCCGAGGGGGAAACATCACCATCCCCCTCTTCCAGCGACACGTCAGCCCCCGAGAAAGGGGACCCCGAAACCTCGCTATACTCTACCGAGTCAAGCGGCGGGGTACCCTCACGGGGAGCCGGCAAGCGAAGATCAGGAATAGAAGAAGGAAGAGGAGCAGGATGACGGGAGGGGGAAGGCTGGCCGGGTGAAAGGAGGTCAGAAGGAGCCGCGGGGGGAAACAGAGCAAGGATCCCCGGGGCTGAGAGAACAGGGCGGCCCGACACCGAGGCGGAGGAGGGAGGAACCTCCACCTTGGGACGAGACCTAGAAGGAAGAAGAGGCACCGAAGCAGGAGAAGTAGGAGGAGAAGCAACTACATCCTGGCGGACCCTCCTGGACAGAGTAGAAGGAGGGAGCAGAGGGCCAGCTACAGCATGAAACATCCGCGCGCGTAGAGGACAAATGAAGAGGACGTCTTTTGTGCAGGGAAAGCGGGCGGAAGGTAGTAGAGCCCCTATCCGGAGAGGCCAGGGGAGGGCGTACAGGGGCAGAGACGCTAACCCCGGCCTCAGGGCGGGAACCATGACGAGGGCGAACGGCGGAGTCAAGGTGAGCAGGAGGACGAGGAGGGGCAGTAGAGGACGAGTGACGAGGAGAGCGAGAGCGTGGACGGAGCTGGGGATCCACCGACGATGCGACGACCGACCACGGGACCCAGGGAGGAGGGCCCGAGCAGGGAGAGGGCCAGGTAAACGGCCCCCAGACGGGTCAGGGATGCCCAGGGCGACGCGGATCCGGTCGTCAACAAAGGCCGGGGAACGGTGGCCCACAGTCCTGATGTGGTGGGAGACCACCGCCCACACAGACTGAAGGGATGCAGAGGCCACTGCCGCGTCAGAGGAACCAGGGTGATGGTCCACCACATCCACCAGGTCCATACACGGGCCACACAAAGCCGGGAGGTAGGCCGTAGAGGACAAACATTGCGAATGCCGCAAGCAGGACCTGTGGCAGTCCAAGCACGGTGAGCCACAGCCCTGGCGAAAGCAAGGCATCCCACCTGCAATGGAAGAACACACACCATAAGCAGCACGTTGACGGAGTAGTGAAGATAATGTCCAATAAAAACCAGGGAATGAGCATGGGTAAACAGGAACACACATGCAAACTGGAAGTCGTACTCACTCTAAACCGGGAGCACCGATGGAGGTGAGGAGGGCGGGTGAGGCGGAAGAGCACAAGCAGAACCTGCAAAGATGGAGAAAGTGTTAACCACCACTCAACACCTCACATGCAGGGTCCATAACACCAGGCAAGTGCATACACCAATATAGTACCAGGCAACAAGATGACACAAAAAAGGGTCACCGGGAAAGCCAACTATAACCGCAAATTTGCGGGCCAATGGAGGCATAACCGTACCGACACAACCCTCCCGCCTCACCGCGAGACCCCCCAGCGATCTCCGCAAATTTGCGGGGAGCCGAATCGTCCGTGGACCGAATCGAGCACTCCGCAAATTTGCGGGACCGGCCGAGATGGTCCGGCGCCGAAAAAGCGAGAGGAGCGTCTAGGGAATACCAACACAGGCCCAGAAAAAAGCGTCAACTCCTTATGACTCCAAGCGACGATGGCCATCAAGCTGAGCAGTGTCTTCCTTGAATATCCTGACTCAACCGGTCAAGGGAGAGGCAAGGAAGACACACCAGGGGAGAGGAGGCACATCCCCCAGGAACCACCCCACCCACAGAGATAGAGCAAAGCCTATGAGGAGAAGTGGCAGGAAGGGTGGTTCGGCACAAACAGGGGCCCCCGTAGGGTACCCCAGGATTGGGCAAAAGGGAATGAAAGGATGGAGGTGAAAACAGTAAGGGAACACAAAACCAGTAAATGAAACTGGCGAGAAAAAAGGGTGGCCTAGCCGTGAGGAGAGAATGTGTCAGGGGCGAAAAACCCTGTGGTGTGAGGGAGAGGCCCCCGTAGGGTACCCCTGGATATCACGAACCACCAAGCGCCCAGGCCCTTGAGACACAGTGAAGGCTCGTAAGGGGGGACTCGGGAATAACGCTAATAATGCGGCCGACACAAACCCTACAAACAGCACCGCCACCACGAAATCTCAGATTGTGAACCAACTGTACACCTAGGCTATGAAAATATGAAAACTCATAGGGCATCAAATCCCTGAATGAGAAACAAGCTAGGCTAAAATAAGCTAAACTATGCCCAGACTAACAGGAAAAAAGAATATGAAAAGAGAAAGGAATGAAAAACACATACGAGGAACGCCAGGCACCCCCGTACCTTCGGTTAGCTATTTCCACACGCGTCTCCATTAAACACACTGAGGAGCCCATTTACGTGTGTCCTAGATCACGTAACATCTGTCTAACAAAAAGAAGGCCAGAAAAGCCGAAACGAACCTAAAACAGGGTGAATTGAAGGAGCACAACAAAAGCGGACTCAACAATGGCGACGCGTGAAAAAATGATAACAAGAGAGGGTCGCTCATGCGCACGTTCGACAGGGATCGGCGCATGACGGAACACGGGATGGGCCTTGAGCGGTAACTAAGGTAAACCCCTTTTTCTTCTCTTCTATACTTTTTTCACCTTCGGTGGTAGTTTTGGTTAATGTACAACGTCTCCTAGAGCAAGATAATGAGTAGACTCTAGACGTTTTCTTTTTAACCGCGGTTGGAATGACGACATAGCAGTCAAAATAGACAAGTCGTCATTGCAATTAGGTTAATAGCCTTGACGTTGGATTTGCCAAGACTACTAACAAATAGACAGTTACAAGTGTTAACAAATATTCGCGAGGAATGCATATGTATATGTAATCTATTATATAATAGACAGATACAAGTGTTAGCAAATATTCGCGAGGAATGCATATGTATATGTAATCTATATATAATAGACAGATACAAGTGTTAGCAAAATATTCGCGAGTAATGCATATGTATATGTATCTATTATATAATAGACAGTTACAAGTGTTAGCAAATATTCGCGAGGAATGCATATGTATATGTAATCTATTATATAATAGACAGTTACAAGTGTTAACAAATATTCGCGAGGAATGCATATGTATATGTAATCTATTATATAATAGACAGTTACAAGTGTTAATAAATATTCGCGAGGAATGCATATGTATATGTAATCTATTATATAATAGACAGTTACAAGTGTTAACAAATATTCGCGAGGAATGCATATGTATATGTAATCTATTATATAATAGACAGTTACAAGTGTTAACAAATATTCACGAGGAATGCATATGTATATGTAATCTATTATATAATAGACAGTTACAAGTGTTAAAAAATATTCGCGAGGAAATGCATATGTATATGTAATCTATTATATAATAGACAGTTACAAGTGTTAACACATATTCGCGAGGAATGCATATGTATATGTAATCTATTATATAATAGACAGTTACAAGTGTTACCAAATATTCGCGAGGAATGCATATGTATATGTAATCTATTATATAATAGACAGTTACAAGTGTTAACAAATATTCGTGAGGAATGCATATGTATATGTAATCTATTATATAATAGACAGTTACAAGTGTTAACAAATATTCGCGAGGAATGCATATGTATATGTAATCTATTATATAATAGACAGTTACAAGTGTTAACAAATATTCGCGAGGAATGCATATGTATATGTAATCTCTTATATAATAGACAGTTACAAAAGTGTTAACAAATATTCGCGAGGAATGCATATGTATATATAATCTATTATATAATAGATTGCAGTAAATATAATTCTTGTTCCTGAAGATCGATGTAGAATAAATATTTTGGATATGCATGCATAATTTGTATATGCCAAGTGACGATTTATATTTTATTCAACAAACAACAATTGATGATGAATTATGTTTCTGATGACACATTTGGAATGAGAGTGAAAATACTTATTTCAAATAACAATTTCATTGCTTAGCATAAAGTGAAATTATGACTGTGTACACTCAGAATAACGATTTAATATGTCTTATATATTGATTTACAAAGTGAAAATGTTATGTTATGGGAGTTTTTTCCGGTTACATAATAGTATGGGTCTTGCTCTATCCTGTGATGTAAAATACATTGCATGTTGAGGCAATTACTGTGAGTTAAAACAGAGCGATAACATAAGTGTATCGTTTCCTGGTAGTGCAAATAGGCTAAGTAGTTTCCCCGGAACTCAAGCGAGAGTAATAGAGTTAATTTTTATTATCTACTCCATCAAATTTGTCTGTGGTGTGAGTTTAGACTTTTTATAACCTTTCTATTGAGCCACTGTATATTACTTTATTAAAGAGCATATTCCACTCACTAATTTATACTGTGGGCAAATACTTTGTTTTGTTGTATCTAGGTTTGTTTTCCTACTTATTGATTTTAATTAGTTTCCTCTTGTAGAACTCTCTCGGCTACCCTTAATAAATTATCTGCTTCTATGTTATTTAAACCCTTTAGAATCATAAAACACTTTATCAATAATTGGCCTGTTATCCTACGTTTCTTAAATGAAAAGAGATCGAGTTCCCTTAATCTCTCATTGTATGGTTTATTTCTTAGTGATATACTTTCATATAACGGCATAACTATGTTTTTGTTGTGATAATGATTCATTTGATGAATCCTAGCGCTCTGTTGGCTTTGATAGCTGCTGCCGTGCATTGGCTTGAAGACTATATGTTCCTCTATAAGTAGGCTACAGCACGCCTAGGATTTTAACCTATTACACTATATTCGTTCTCTTCGTCTGTTTAGTACTCATATTTATTGTTTTGGTAGCCTATTTGTAATTTATGACATTCGTTTACATTAAAGAGCAGTTGCCAATTTTCTGACCATTCCGTGATTTTATTTAGATACGTGTGTGTGTGTGTTAGTGTGTGTGTGTGTGTGGGTGTGTGTGTGTGTGTGGGTGTGGGTGTATGTGTGTGTGTAACATATACTTTTAGGTTGACCTCTCCCTCAAGCATATCTAGGACAGTTTAGGTTGACCTCTCCCTCAAGCATATCTAGGACAGTTTAGGTTGACCTCTCCCTCAAGCATATCTAGGACAGTTTAGGTTTGACCTCTCCCTCAAGCATATCTAGGACAGTTTAGGTTGACCTCTCCCTCAAGCATATCTAGGACAGTTTAGGTTGACCTCTCCCTCAAGCATATCTAGGACAGTTTAGGTTGACCTCTCCCTCAAGCATATCTAGGACAGTTTAGGTTGACCTCTCCCTCACGCATATCTAGGACAGTTTAGGTTGACCTCTCCTTCAAGCATATCTAGGCCAGTTTATTTGACCTCTCCCTCAAGCATATCTAGGACAGTTTAGGTTGACCTCTCCCTCAAGCATATTTAGGACAGTTTAGGTTGACCTCTCCCTCAGCATATCTAGGACAGTTTAGGTTGACCTCTCCCTCAAGCATATCTAGGGACAGTTTAGGTTGACCTCTCCCTCAAGCATATCTAGGACAGTTTAGGTTGACCTCTCCCTCAAGCATATCTAGGACAGTTTAGGTTGACCTCTCCCTCAAGCATATCTAGGACAGTTTAGGTTGACCTCTCCCTCAAGCATATTAGGACAGTTTAGGTTGACCTCTCCCTCAAGCATATCTAGGACAGTTTAGGTTGACCTCTCCCTCAAGCATATCTAGGACAGTTTTAGGTTGACCTCTCCCTCAAGCATATCTAGTACAGTTTAGGTTGACCTCTCCCTCAAGCATATCTAGGACAGTTTAGGTTGACCTCTCCCTCAAGCATATCTAGGACAGTTTAGGTTGACCTCTCCTCAAGCATATCTAGGACAGTTTAGGTTGACCTCTCCCTCAAGCATATCTAGGACAGTTTAGGTTGACTCTGCCCCCCACCCTCACGGTCATATCTAGGACAGTTCCTAGGTTGACCTCTCCCTCAAGCATATCTAGGACAGTTTAGGTTGCACCTCTCTCCTCAAGCATATCTAGAGACAGTTTGAGGTTGACCTCTCCCTTCAAGCATTATCTAGGACAGGTAGAGTTGACCTCCTCACAGTCATATCTAGGACAGTTTAGGTTGACCTCTCCCTCAAGGCTATATTAGGACAGTTTAGGTTGACCTCTCATCACGGCATGATCTAGGACAGTTTAGGTTGACCCTCTACACAAGCATATCTAGGAACAGTTTTAGGTTGACCTCTCATCAACGCATTATCTACGGGACAGTTTAGGTTGACCTCTCCCTCAAGCAATATCTAGGACAGTTTAGGTTGACCCTCTCCCTCAAAGCATATCTAGGACCGGTTTAGGTTGACCCTTCTCCCTCAAGCTATGATCTAGGACAGTTTTTAGGGTTGACCTGGCTCCCTCAAGCATATTAGGGGACAGTTTAGGTTGACCTCTCCCTCAAGCATATCTAGGACAGTTAGGTTGACCTCTCCTCAAGCATATCTAGGACCAGTTTAGGTTGACCTCTCCCTCACGCATATCTAGGACAGTTTAGGTTGACCTCTCCCTCAAGCATATGAGGACCAGTGTAGGTGGAACTCTCCCTCACGCATATCTAGGACAGTTTAGGTGGACCTCTCCCTCAAGCATATCTAGGCCAGTTTAGGTTGACCTCTCCCTCAAGCAGATCTAGGACAGGTTAGGTTGACCTCGGGCCTCAAGGGCATATCTAGGACAGTTTAGGTTGACCTCTCCCTCAAGCATATCTAGGACAGTTTAGGTTGACCTCTCCCTCAAGCATATCTAGGACAGTTTAGTAAATCAATCGATCTTATCAAGCTAACTTCAGACGCAACTACTAGTTAATCCACCTAAACATAAGGAGTTGAGCCACAGAACAACATACAATATATGTGAATGAAAAGCTCATAGACTGAAATACAAATACTATGTGAAAATGAAAAGATAATATGAATGAAATACAATACTATGTGAATGAAAAGAAATATGGCATGAAAATCACTTTTTACTATGTGAATGACAAAGATACTATGAATGAAATACAATACTATGTGACTGAAAAGATAATATGACTGCAATACAATACTATGTGAATGAACAGATAATATGAATGAATGAATACACTACTATGTGAATGAAAAGATACTATGAATGAAAATACGATTACTATGTGAATGCAAAGATAATATGAATAGAAATACCATCCTATGTGAATGAAAAAGCTAATATGAATGAAATAACAATACTATGTGAATGAAAAGATAATATGAATGAAATACAATACTATGTGAATGAAAAGATAATATGAATGAAATACAATACTATGTGAATGAAAAGATAATATGAATGAAATACAATACTATGTGAAT